>JAPMOQ010053099.1:0-115933 GCA_026543055.1 Argiope trifasciata | reverse complement strand
TTGTATATATTTAATATATTTGTATTATTTTTGTATATATTTAATATGTTTTTATTATTTTTGTACATATTTTGCATATATTTAACATTAAGTGTTAAAAAGAGAATGGACTAGTGATATAACTTTGAACTGAATGATTTTTATTTTAAATATGCCTAATGTGGTTTTCAATAATGAATTTTGTGAAGTTTTCAATACAGAAATACTCTATTAGCTATAATTTTTTAGAAATGCACACATATATTAGCTTCTTGTTCATTCCTTTAGCTGTAAGTATGTTACGAATAAAAAGTAATTAGAATACATGAAATATAATATTTGGTAGAAATTTTTGCTCTTCCTTGCAATTTTCATGAATTTTTACCCAAATTAACAAGTAAAACAAAATCTCAATTCACACAGAATTTCCTGATCAATATTTTTCATTATTTACAATAGCAATTATCCAGATAATGAACTGAAATAGCTCATTGAAGGGGTTTTTCAAAAATGTGTCGCCGTAGGTATACAGATACCTTACATGTATCAGATTCCACATGTTCACTGAACTCTAAAAGAAGCTGTAATAACAGTTAAATGCATGATTTTGTAGTGCATTGGGACAAAAAGATTTAAAATGAAATTCATCTCTAATGTATCTCTTACACACATGAGACTCCTGCATTCAAAATTATTAAAACTTTTGAATTTATATGAGAAATAAATGACCCATGCGTTACTGATCTTCTCTCATATCTTCGAAAACTAAATAATTCATTCAAAAATAGTGCTTTGTTAATATTAAATTTAACTATTTCTTGTTTCTTTTCCATTTTTTATAGCAAAATGTTATAATTAATACTTGTTTATTTCTTTGATAAAAAAAATGCTATTCTCTAGTTAAACAACAACAGAAAATGAAAATTTTATGGAGTTATGACTGATTCTTTTAATTTTTCTGAGAGACATTTTAATGCTTCTCATTTTTAAAGAGAAGAAAAAAAAATTCATAAATTATACGATTTAGCTTCTTCAAAAAAAGTTTTATATCATCACGCATATAAACCAATGTTAAAAAAGCTCTTTTTACAAAATGTAGGTGTTTTTTATGCGTGAATACTGATATTTCAGAGGCAAGAAGTTGATAACTTATTAAGGTTAACATGCAAGACAGTCTCGGATCAGTAGATAAAAACAGTGTTTCCTTTGTCAGATTGTGTTCATTTCATTTTCGGGTATTACTTAACTTGTTTTGTTCCAAGTTTTCATTGTATTAGAACAAAGCGTCTCGAATGAGAAATACGTCGATTTTATTTTTAATCAGACACAGCTACCGAGCACAAAACATGGAGAAAAAAGGAACTTTTTTTGCATAATTTATCACTAGCTCCATTACGCTTCTTGAACGCTTCATTTTCTAGGCAGAAATTTTTCATCCTCCTGCATTTGTAGAATAATAAAAGAACAGAAGAAATTACGCTCCGGTTTTTTATTTATTGTTTCAAGAATAATGAAGAAATTTTCTTTCTTCTTTTATTTGACTGATACAACCGAAGTAATCATTTTTCTCTCATTTCTTTAAAATGGAAGCATTTTTTTAAAACATTGTTTTCTTTTTATATATCTGTTGCCACCGTTTTAATATATGACAAACGTTTTTCTTAAAAGTCTAATGCGTTTTTTTATTATTTTTTTTCATGACAATAAAGGCTGTGGTAAATTTATGACCGAATAATGAAACTTGAAATAAGCTTTTTTAAATGAACTAAATGTAGTTTAATTATACCAGTTGTAATCAGCAAATATGCAAAAAAAGTTTAACTATTATCTTTTGAATTACTCATCAGTCCACAATTCATTATATTCTGTCCATGATTATTTGAAATTTCTCCGTTCGCATCAGTAATTACCATCTTCATTTATACGAGTAACAATCTAGCTTTTTTAAGTAAAGTCATAGCACAAAATTATAAACATTTTTTTTATAAGTCTTTTTTTAAGATGCTTCAAGAAATATTTGTTTTCAAATTAGGAATAGAAGTCATAAGGAAATATATTTAAAAACATAAAAAACCTATTAATTTTTAAATGAATTTTACTCAGTAATTTTTAAAATAAATTTGTGTTTATTCTATTATCTTTTTCCATTTAAACGTTTTAGATGCCTGCAATAATGCAAATATAAAGCTTTTCTCCTAACCTTATTGCTCAAGGAAATACAACAAAATCTTTAAGAAATTAAAATAATTGGTCTTTTGAGAATAAGATATAATGCATTAAAGGGACTTGGTACCTCAAAAATTTCGAAATTCGATGAAGATGTCGATTTTCTAATTTTTAATGAATATTGATCCTTAAACCTTTGACTTATTAATTTGAAAATTTCAAAACAATCCACCAAGTATTTAGCAAGATGAGGAGTTATTTTGTCTAACGCGATATCAGGTGTCACGCCCACTTCCTGTGTTTACATCAAACTTATTTCATGTGCGAGTAACCAAGCTGTTTAATTTTTTCTATGAAAAAAAAAGTAGGAAACTTATTTGAAACTGTAACGGTTAAATCCTTGTTTGTTTATGGTTTTACTGCTTTCGTTCTTTATTTTGAATGAATTTCGTACTTGTTATTATAATCATTTTGAAATCAAAAATGTCCTTTTCAAGACTACAGAATTTATTTATTGCTTACCTGCTTTTTAATTCATTTCGAAAGTGCCTTTCAATAATAGGAAATCCCATTCTCTTGCTATGAATAACAAGAAATATAAAGGAAGGACTCAATGTATCTGTGATTGAATCAAATTTACTAAATGAAACCGATTGAAATTCACGATTATCAGATATAATGAAATCAAAACTAGATGATAAAACTGATATTTGTTTGGAAGAAAAATTATGTTTTTTTAATGGATAAAACACATTTCAAAATTGATTTTGCAATGCCGTTTATCAAGATTTCCATAAAAAAGCTGTGAATTTGAAGTTGGGTGCTAAATTTGGTTTTTTATATGAGCTGCAAAATAAATGCAACTATTGTCGTGAAAAAATCAACTTGACTTCCTCTTCAAATTAGGCTGATAATAAATTGAATCAGAAAATCTTATTAGTGTTTCGCACAGTAAAGTATATTATATTATGTATTACATTGAATAATAATACACTGTATTGTCTTGCTATACAAATATTTGTACACTATTTTTTGGGGGTCATTTTCAAATATGTCGTTACTGCTTTTGTCAACTAATGCTTTGATTGCTTCATCTATATACTTCAGATTAACTCAAAATGTTTATAGAATTATGTTTGAATGATAATATACATTGCTTAAAATATTTTTCATATAAACTGTAAATTACATGCAGCTATTGTGAAAAAATGAACTCGACTCCCTCTTCAAATTATGTTGATGATGATAAACTCAATTGATAATTTAAATTGAATCAGTAAATCTTATAAGTTTTTTGCACAGAAAAGCACATTATATTACATATTGTATTGAATAATAATACATTGTATTGCCTTGGTATACAAGTATTTGTATAAGGTGTTTTTTTGTCATTCAAAATATGTCGCTGCTGCATTTATCAATAAATAATTTGATTGATTCTTCTATATACTTCAGACCAACACAAGACTTATATAGAATTATGTTTGAATAATGATATATTATTCAAAATATTTTGTACTATTATTCAAAATATTTTGTTCTATTATTCAAAATATTTTAAGCTATTTCATATTGAATATTTTTTACTTATATTTTTGAAACTGTTTTTTTTTTGTCGTAGGCATTGTCAAGAAAATTTACCACCCTTCAAAATGGCTAATTTAATTTGAATTTCAATAAAATGGGCTAGAATTTTTGCTGTGTATTATTAGTTGTTTGATAAACAGAAATGAATAGCATTTAACAACCATTTTTACTAAAAAAAATTGTGCTTTTTTCCTCTAATTTTTCTAATAATACCAACATATGATAATGGCCCTTAATAAATATTATAATAACGTATATTAATAAAATTGGTATATTAGCACATAAAAGGGCCATGTTATTGCTCTGAAAAAAATTAACTTGATATAAATTGTTTGTATTATAGTTTTATTGTGTTGAAAACTTTAAAGCTGTTTTTCTCAGTTTGCTTTTTTTTCAAAATTCTGTACAAAAAACTAAACTTCAAAATTCTGTCAGATACAAAATGTTAAAAGTTAATCACATTTTATTGTATTTGCATGAAATTTTTTCTGCTCGCTCTTAAATGCATGCTTAATAGAATTAGGGAGGGGTTTGTAAAAATTTTGGTTAGATTTCTTTCTAAAAGTGTTCAAAGGGAAAAACCCTTTTTCCAAAAAATTTCACAAAATTTTGTGGAATATTTTTTTCACAAACTAATACAGATATCCAAAATCCGATCCCTAATTTTGTTACATACATTGTGATGTCCCTTTAAAAAAATTTGGTAGAAATATTATGAAAATTGTACAAGACGAAACATTTTTTAAAAATGCTTAATTTTTTTAAAAAAAATTAAAATATTTAAATTTATAATTTTTGAATCTGAAAAATATTTTAGAAATCTAAGTTTCTGCACAATTCACATCTATCTATCACAAAATTTAATAATTTTATTAAAAATTATGGAAACTTTTTGAGGTACCCAGTTTTCTTAAAAATATCAATTAATACTCTTAAGGTGAGCATTAAACATATTTCATTAAAAATTCTAATGCATAGTTATGGTAATTGAAATTTCAATATTTATGAAACTGATGACATGTCTAATCATTAATAAATTGAAGCAATTTTTATTTCGTTAATTTGTTGGTTAAATATTTTAAGTTATCTTAAACATTCTTTTTAACTGAGTAAAGCAAGCTGTTATTTTGAAACAAAATACCCATTAAGACTCCCTCTTTGTACATATTTGTTAAGGGATGACTAAAATAATTGAGCACGTCGAATTAGTTCGGCGGGTATTCTGTATAAATATCATACATCAAACGTGAGAACATAGCTTGTAATCTTGCCAAATTATCTAAATATGCTCGTTTATTTTTACAATAAGCATTTGGAATCAAACGTCTAATGTTATCAAGCAAAATATGCATCAAGAATTTAATGTTCTAGACAAATTTTTCTTTGGACAAGATAATTGGACGTCTTTGAGTATGCTGGTCATTCTAGAATTTAGCACAGCCATTATGCATCTTATATTTAAACAAAATCGGAATTTTGTAATCTTGCCAAATTACCAAAATGTGCTCAAAATTATTCATAATATAATCAATACCTTTCATTTTTCTTTGTAGTCTCATTGAGATGTAGCTATATAATATTTAATACTTTTATTTTAAATTGAATTTATAACAAAATGCTAGAAATAAGGAATGAATCTAAAATTCACCATGCAATCGAGATAGTAGTGAAATCTAAAATGTTACAAAAAATTAATGACTTTTGGAAAATTTACGTTTATTACTGTAGGTATTGTATTTTTATTATATTTTTTTAAAGAAATAAATTTTGTTAAATATAAAATGCATTAGCATTAAACTGCATATGTAAAATATGCATAAAACATAGATAGTTTCCCCTTTCCTAATTGTACATATTTATAAAATTTTAGTTATTTGAGAACAGTCAAATTCCTTTCCTACCATTAGCATTAGGTAAAAAAAGTAATGTAAGCACAATTTTAAGATTAATTTGGAATGTAAACATCTCACAACATTCGCGAAATTTCTAGTCTACTCTCTAATAAACGCTCTTGATCCATTGGCGAATATCAATTATGGAGATGTTATATAAAACGCAATCTATGGCTATTAGGTATTGGGATGCAATACAACACACAAAACATCTTATGTGCATTTTGGATTCCTTTTTGGACAAAAAAATCAACTTCAACTACAATTACAAACATAAGAACACACACTAAATTTCATATATTTGAGTTTTTCAGCTTCTAAATTATCATCTTTATATATATACCGATCAATCATCAATTCTGGACAAAATTTGTTTACAATTTGTTATTTATCTATATTTGAGGTAATAAATCAATGTATGAAATGTATAAATGAATATGTCTTTTATGGGGGGGTAGATATTTTGTTAGCTTGTATTTAAAACTCCTACCAGATAGACTTCATCGTGAGCATTTTTTTTTTTGTAAATGCTAACATTCTAGCTCAAAACGTTTCGTCAGCACAAATTTGTTGTAAGGTCAACGTTCTTGTTCAAAGCGTTTCTAAATCATCGTATTCGCAAGTGATCTTGCAAACATAAATCTGAAAAAGTTTTTTTTTTTAATTATTTGCTTCTGAAATTCATAGATTCCTCAAAATCATCAGTTTGAATTTTATTTTAGCTATTGAAGTAGTTCAATACTTTATCTCTGCATATTTCTTATACAAAAAAGTAAAAAAAAATGATTGAGATATTTTAAAAAGATTTAAATCTTTTAAATGCAAAAGAGAAAATATAGCTTCACTTTTTTTTCTTAAACGCTCTAGTAATGTAGCTCACCAGGGTTAAGAAATTTAAGCCAGAAATTGTAGCAAAGTATTTCAATTCACTATCACTCTTTTATTAACACTATTTATTTATGTTTTCAAACAAAATGATTGTGGATATTCCAACAGCATTTCAATCAGTTTAAGTATATAAATGATATCACTATTCATATTCTCTATACATATATTGGTAGATTATTCATATTCTCTGATGAGTTTTCAACAATAACATCGGAAATTATCAACACAACAACTTTGATGCAGTTAAACAATTTTCAAATATTATTTCTTTAATGACTAATTTAATTTTATTACTTTATTGTTAATAGCACTATATGTATGCTCTCAAGTGAATAGATAAATTTAGTGCATTTTATCTATGTCTCTCAGGATAGAGTGAACAATACGTATAAAGGGTACTGTTAAATACATGAACATTTTCAAGGTTTTAGAACTCAAGAAAATTTTTGAACTCAGAAATTGTCGGTTCAGTAGTTGAAAAATTCTGAAAAAAGGTATCAAATTCCAATTGCTTAAGCTATAATAAGATATATATGATGCTTTATGTATAGATGCGAAATATAATTTAAAAAATACTTTTTTATGATGTAGATATGCAATATATCCAACATATTAGAATCACATTTATTCTATTAAATAAATACTTATAGCATTTACATAAAGAATGATCATTTAGAATAAACTGTTTCATACTACATAAACTCTAATTAATCTGATTAAAAAAGTTTTTTGACGGACCCCTTCCCTAATACATCAAAATCATCGATGACGTATACATGTTATAATTTAAGACAATCAAACATATCGCGAAAATATGAAATAAAGTTTATGAATACTAAATGTAAAAGCATCATTGATGTTTGATAGATTAGCACATAATTATATGCCAGAAATGCTTCATCGGTGGCTATTTAAGTTATGTATAATTTTGAATAAGTCACTTTCAATAGTCTTATTAGAAATAAAAGAAAAAGATCTAAGCTGCCATCCCTGTATTTTTAGAAATATTTCTAGAATACAAGTGAAATTGCATTATCAATATTTCATACAAAACAATAGTTGCATCTAAAAATTTTAATATTAGAAACTTTCGGTGAGTGGAATGGTTTTGCCAATTCCTTTTACAGAAAGTTTAATGTACTGTTAAAAAGTAAATAGAAGAATAGAAAGTAATATACACAAGAAACCTCACGAAACTAGATGTATTTAAAACTTTCCACATTCTCTTTTTGTTGTAAATTCATTATTCTATTTTCTTCAAGAAGAAGTAATGGAGCATGTATATGTTAATGAACAGCAGATCCTCAAATAATTCTCCACTCATCATCATTTCTTCACAAATTTATCATTTCAGAGAAATAAAATTTTATATCTTTCAGTGCAAAGCCTTTTCGACTAGATCCACCCCCTTCCCAAACATGGTTTGAATAATTCCTATAAACAGTAAAAAAATGAATTCTTGTTTCTTTTGCGTAAAATTCACGTAAAGATTCTATATTTAATATCTGAAAACAGTAAGAGTAAAATAAAAAGCGTAGGGTAACCTTATAAAACCGAATGTCTCTAAAACATTCATTTCTCCCTTTTCACCATAAGTAAACTTATTATTCTTTTTCTTGAAGAAAAGGTGAAGTCAGAAATACAGTAATGAAATCAACGGGAGTCAAATACATCGCCAGTCTTCACCATTATCTCACAAATTTTCTCACTTTCAGATAAATTTAATTTTACAGCCCTCCACAGTGGAACCCAGTGTCTAGAAACAACTACACCAGGGTGCAAAACTCGTGGAGAAAAAGGAACTTAATAAAACTTTTTCAAATAGAAAGCGAAAATATAATTTACTGCTACCACTTTTACTGCATAGAGAACAAAAATATAGAAAAATATATACCAGTTCTAATGCCTTCCTACTACTAAATATTTTGAGAAATTCTTTTTAAAACTCTTTTGTGTGTAGCGACCATTTCACGAACCGACGATTAGATTAGAGCTACGGTTCGGAGATCCTTCCATTACTGAGTGATACCCTGAAGCTAGAACCACGATAAGGGATCAATACACGCTCTGGAAAGGAGTATGTGTATATCTATATCTGTACATGTGAGAGCAGAAAACTAGAGGGCCGACAGAAAGAGATCTGGAGGATGAGAAATTAAGCCGAGTTGCACAGCTAATGAAATTTGGAAGGTAAAAGTTTATTATCCGCCGTATAGCAGATAGCAATTGTTGCGGCTCCAAGGCCAGAAGAGTAATTTGGCGGTAATTTTACAAGACAGCCAAGCGATTGCCAATTTGGGAATATTATTTAGATCTTTATTTCTAAAATACAAAAGAGTCATAAATATGCAGCTCGGAAAAAAATATATATGATTCTAAATCAAGGGGATGATAAAGCATTAAGCATTTCGTTTGTCGTTAAATATTTTCTAATATGTTTTCAATTGTTCTTAAACATCGAATGGCAATTTTCCACTTAGTTGTTAGTATCTATTGTCTAATTGAATTTAACTAAAATAAATGTTATTTTATTTTATATCATTATCATCTTAGATGAATGTCAAATTTTCATGTTGTCAAGATTATTTCTAAATGTTAAGTGATATTATTTAAACTATAAGAGCTCTAATTATTTTTATTAAAATTCAGAACGAAATAAGAGATTTAATAGACAGATAGATATTTGAAAAAAAGAAAAATTATTTCTATTTAAATAGTATATATGAAGACTGAGCCCCAAGAAGCTTTATTTTGAAAGAAATATGCCTTAATGATGATAATATCTTATTCAACTCAGTAAAAATGCATTTTTAATTCTACTGTACTCCACTTTTCAATGATGTGAACTTAATATTTTGAAACATTTGTTTACGAAATCTTTATTTAAAAAGAGTTTCTATTTCTAATTTTTTTTCAATCTTGAACTTTAAAAACTTTAAGGAAAAATAACATTTACAAAAGTGAAATAAGCATTCAAATTCATTAATTTTTTACTTGCTTAATGATAGTTATTGTCATTTTCCTTATGATGGAATTATAGTGGATTTCATCTACATAAAAATGTATTTTAGTTACTAACTTATAATAAGCAAAAATAAGAACAATTTTATAAATAAGAAAAAGACAAGTTACACATATTGATCTTGAAACTACTTGAAATAATAACCTTAAGCATTTAAGCGTTTGGCTTTTGCATTTTGTTGAAACTTTTTTATTTCTTTCAGTTTTAATAATTAGAATTAAAATAACAATTATATAATATATTTATATTGATAGTATTTAAAATTAAGCTACTGTTCTATGTTTGATAATATCAAGATTAATTGCATTTTTAGCATTACTTACTTATGAAAAAAAATTAAAAATGGAAATCGTAGTATTTACGAGTATATAAATTATGCTTCTATAAATTGTAAATTATTTCTTCTTATGATAACTAATATAAATTGTAAAAAATAACCTTTTATTTGCTAGCTTCTATTTGATGTACATAGTTTAAACTCCATATGTCATTTGTTATAATTAAACATCGTGTATTACACAATTATCTTCTAATTTAAAAATATATAAAATGAGAGCTAATTAAGGAAGGTAGCATGATGTATTAGTTACTTTGATTAAAAAACTGAGGACCGATGTTAAAATCTCTGCTCCTGAGCCGTATGGTTTTTGATTCGAGGCCTGATTCCACAGAATAACCGTCATATAATAGCATACTAAGGGTCTGTTGCTTGTTAAATCCGTCATAGCCAAACATCCTTTTGCTGGTGTAGGTTGGTGTGGAGAAGGGGGTGCCAGCTTAGATGTCGTCCTCGCTATCTGGAAGCGGTTCGAAATTTCGAAGCTCTTCCCGAAACTGTCCTAATTTAACTTTAAAGCAGGGCGTATATATAACTAAACTGAAACTAACTTCATCAATAGACATGTTAAATACAGTATTTTTTCAGAAATAAAGAAGTAACCATTAATATTAATTTCAATCACATTAAAATTAGCAACTTTCTGATTGCTTGTGTTGTGGATTCATTCTGAAAATTGTTTGCATCTGCACAGTTTATTTGCATTATCATAAAAATCCATGCAAACTGCCCGAATTGTTTATGTAAATATTCAAAGTTGAACCGTTAAGATTAGCTTTTAATTAATATTCTTTTAATTAAATATGATTTTCAATTTGATAACTAACCTCACTTCAAACTTCAGCAATACAACTAAAAACGAAAATGCATCTAATGAATTGTTTAATTTCAAACAATTCTCAACAATGCTAAAGAATGATTAGAAATTTAAAAAAATCTATACATTTCATACGTTGCAATTTCCATTTTAAATACATTATTTTAATCGATAACACTATTTTCTATATCGAACTAAACAAAATCAACTAAACTATCACGTTCAAAATAAGAATTCAGTTAAATGACTGAGTCAAAAAACAGTAAAAAAAATATTTTCTGATAAATCTCTCTGCTTATTGGAGAGTTTTCCGCATGTGGACCACAACAAATGCACAGATACTGAAATGGATAAGCATTCCAATACCTTATTATGCAAATCGTCCAAATGAATTATTTATCTTGTGCATTTTCTCATCTAACAGTTTTTGAACAACAGCATAAAGCCCCGTGCATCCACAGAAGTCTTATTTCTGTCTTTATTTCTTTGTTTAGAGATGAAAATAAGTTTCTGAAAATTTGCAATGCAAACTGAAATGCATTTACTTTAATAGAAAACGAAAAGTGGCTAGAGCGTAAAATACATTTAGTGAAAAACGTATCAGAAATGTAGGGAACTGCAGTATATTCCACGAACTCATTTAAATGTCTTTTTCTTGGTAATAAGTTTTCAGATGGATGAACAGTACTGCAAAAGTTGTTCTGGTGACAAATGTAGTCTTTTATATTCTTTGTCCATTTATATGGCCTAATATAATCTTTTATAAACTAGTCCTAAAATAACTGAACATCTCAAATTATATTCCAGCATCATATTATATATATTTTATAAAAATATTTATTAAATTAGGTTAAGTGATACTTATTTAAAACATTCATAATGTAATTTTTATAAATTTCTTTATTATAATCTCATTTTAAGTATATGGGATATATCTTATACTATAATACGAGGAATGGTTGCCAAGTCGAAAATCGCCCCAGAATTAATAAACTCCGGTAAACTTGGGGGTCTGGGGTTTTTGGCCACTAGGAATCGATTGGCACGGGTTTTGAAGCGCTACGGTCGAGCAGTTTGGAGTTACAGATAGGATATTTTCAAACTTTATTAGTTCGCCCTAATGGCTAATAGGTTTCAAGCGGTAACGTGCTGCCATCTATAGCCAATATGGCGAACTAATAAAGTTTCCAGAAGATGATCCAGAACTCAAGGAACTGATCTCGAAATGGATGATCCATAACCCGTGTGGTGATATGAACCCAAGCACTCCGTGCATGGTCAGCAAACATGGAAGAGACCAGTGTAGATGGGGATTTGCAATGGAACATCAAGACATGACATCGCTGGTGGACGATGAGAAGCCGAGGTTTAACCAGTTATCTTTTCACCAATGGTTTCACAAATTTTCTTATGGCATGTATTGTTTTGATAAATCACAATTGAAAATTTAAATCTTCGGGTTAGCTTCGATACCTGTTTTCCCCGAGCGGAGCTCGGTCACCCGCTGGTATGACTCAATATAAGCTTTTATAAAGTACTCCTAAAATAACAGAACATCTCAACATTATAATCCAGCATCATCTTATTAATGTTTATACATTTTTTCATTAAATTATGATAGAGTATGCTTAGCACCACTAATCTTAAGTTATTATGTGTAATGCAATTTTCAAACTATCCTATAATAATTTCATTTCAATCATGTGAGATGTATATGCCTTAAAATTATATTTTATAAACTACTCCCAAAATAGCAGAACATTTCATCTTTTTAAACCAGCATCATTTTATTAACTTTTGATATAATTAAATATCAAAATATTTATTAAATTAAGCTGGAATTGTTTGTTTAAAAATGAGTTGCATTAAACAATTTATTATGTGTAGAGCAATCTTTAAATTCCCCTATTATAATCTAATTTAATGCTTTTAATTCAATCATAATTCATAATCATTAATAATCATATTCCAGCTCTAAATCATCATAATAAATTTTATTTGAAACAGTTTTATTCATTAATTAATAATTCTATAGTATAATAATTTTTTATAAATATGAATTGCTCGTTGTAATATTAATTAATACTTATTCACTAATATTTAATTATTAATTATATTTGGCATATATGAATATACTAAGATTTCTATTTACAAATAATAAGTTTATCTTTTGCTATTTATACTAAAATATTTTTAGTAAATCTTGAATTTGTTTTCTTCCTTGAAACTATAAAAATATCAAATGGAATTATTCGGTACTTGATTTGACTTTTGTTGAATCAATTCTTATTTATCCCTAAAACTGAAACGCTAGATTTGCTGAAATAAAAAAAAAGTTAATAAAAATTCGTTTAAAATATTTCCTTTATATGAACATGATAATTTGTCTGATGATTCTTGTATCAAATGTTTTTAAATGATATAAAACTTTTTTTAAATATAAAAAAAAACTAAATTAAAAAATCATTGTTTGAAGGAGAAAAACAAGACCAAATATAAGGTATTTTTGATAAGTTACAAAAATAATTTATTTTTTAAAATTTGAATGGATATTTTTTTAAAATGAAATAAGAGAAAGCATAATTTATTTAAATTTCAACAGGTTTAAAACTTAAGGTACATCTGTAATTGTAGAAATTTGCAGATAAATTTGTTAATCATTTGTTTTAATAAAATACTTTACATTTCTAATTCAGTGTATGGTTCAGTAATAAGTTTTTTTAAAAAAAATATTATACGTATTCAGGGAAAAAATTAATATTTTAAAGAATATAATCAAGAATTGTATTTTAAACTCATTTGTATTTATTCCTTTTTTGTGGAAATGAAAAAGTATTTTTCACATTATTATATTTAAAAGACATATCAAATGAAGAGTCTAATTTTCAAAAATGGACAAATATTATTTCTAAGAAGAAAAAAAAATGGGATGCAAAAAAATATGTTCTTTTAATGTCGCGAAATTAAGACAAATAATCAGAGATGCTTAAAACATTACTTTGATATTTACCAATATAAAAGACGGCTTTCAAAAAGTGTAATTAAACGTGATTCCGGACATTTTTCATTTCATTCACTTCATTGAAATTGTAAAGTCATTTTAATAACTTCTGGATCATCTGAAGACTCAATAAAACTTTTCATTACTTTTTTGTTTGCAAATGGAAGAAAAAAAATTATATTTGTGTATTCTGCTGTTATGCTTCTAATGACGTTTTAAGTAATAAAAAAGGCAATAAGTATCATTTATCAAAGGAAAGGGAAAACATTCATTTTTGAAGTGCCTATTATATGATATATGCAGAAATTAATTACAATGCAACCAGCGTGGCAAGATAGCTGTCAAATGTGAAGTAATGAGATATAAAATTTTCTTTTACAGTAATTTCTAAAAGTTTGCTTAAATCATGAAAGACTCTTGAATTTAATGAACTGAGATTCCTTATTTTTTTATTAATCATTTCAAAATATGTAAATAATTCTTTATTTATTTTTGATGTCAGTTTCTTAATCAAAATACATTCATTATTAGAAAATAAATTCCTTAACAAGAATTTCTTTAATGTTTTTCTCCCATTCTCGTCACCCCAATTATGTAAAGTGGTTCTAATATTCTTTTTTTTTCTCATATTGTATTTAATAATTAATTATTCTTATCTTGAGATGGTAAAGGGAGAATGTACTTCAAAATTTTTTGATTAAAATATGAAATGTGTAGTTTTATAAAGAGTAAGAATTATGAATTCAAGCAATTTATCTTTGTTGGGGACAAAGATAGAGGTTTGGATTTTAATCTTCTAAATGTGAAAAAATAGGGTTTTCATATAATTACTAAGCTTTCTTAAATGCGATATCAGATGTCCAATTAAGCCTAATTTTAAGTTTACATTTATAATTTACAGTAAAAGGAAATAAAATGATTTTATTTAATTGTTCATACGCATGTCTCGATTTAACACTTAATTATGTCAGCTTTAATGTTCAAATTTACTTAAGAATGATCATGCATCTTACTTCTGAATTAACTATCTAAGTAAATACATTTATTACAAAAATCAAATCCAAACAATTGTGTGCGTCGAAAGTATTATTTTAATTATTTATAATTACGTCATTTGCGAGTTTTCTTTTCAATATTCGATTGAAGAAAAAAATCATATATTTAGTAGTGTTTCTCCATGCATATATATATATATATATGGATATAGATATAGATATATATTTATATTTATTTATATTATTATATTATTATATATATATACATACATATATATATATATATAACAGCAAAAATTTTGAATATTATTTTATATTATCTTATTTAATTAAAGCAGAACCTTTCATTTTATTAATAAAAAAGTTATTCAAAATTCTTAATTTTTTTCACAGCAAACCGGAATTTATGAGAACAACTGTTTTTCAAACTTTCTCTTATATGAAGCATATAGAAAGTATTGTAATATCGAAAATATTCAAAATTTTGAAGAAATTCGATGTTTTAAATTTTATTTTTTGTGTTCGAAAAACACATTTTTGGCATAATTTTTGCTTGTTTGTCATCTTGTCTATCGGTATTTCTGTTTGTGAGTAATATAATTCAAAAATGTTTTGAGACACTCGTAAACGAATGATACTGAATGATATTGAATCTGTAAGCTAAATGTGGAGATTTTTATCAAAATACATTCAAAAGAAATCTGTTCGGATGCAATAGAATTCGATAATTACCAGACTCAAAAAACTAGGTAGATAAAAAAAAAATGTGGAGAGGTATTATACTTAAAATATAATGTCTATCATGTTTTGAATCAAATTTGCCTGAATTACATTATTTGTCAGATGATATGCAGTCTATCTATGTGTACTTCCGCATGCATAATAAATATAACTAAATTCTATCTTAAAAAATATGAAGAATTTTGTGTGAATTTGTGACCACAAATGTAGTTATGTGTCGAATTATAATTTTAATAGTCATAAACTCGTCAAAAACACGAATTTGATTTACAAGTATTATTAATTATGTTTCTTCGTTAGATATTATTCATCAATGCTAATCCGATGTTTTCAATAACAAATCTAAATCCATGCCAAAATTCTTTATTTCGAAACTATTGTTCACCGATGTTTTACATTATCAGTACTCTTCAAGGTTCAGAATTTTCTTTGTGTCATGGTAAATAACAACTTTATTTCAAGTATGTTAAAGAATGTTTGGAATTACCACTCCCAATGGTTTTAATTGTACCTCTGAAAATTCGATAAAAAATATGATTCATTTTCTTTGAAAAGGGATTCACATACTAACAGATAGAACTTGAAATCGAGCAATATTTCAGTGACAAAGAAATTTTTTAGTAGGCCTATCTTAGCAATTTCATATACTTTTAAAATTGACATAAAATTTGACTTATTCTTAAAAGTTGATTGATTATGATTTGAGAAATACAATATAGATGTTATAACATTTATCAAATGGGAGTGATTTAGCATTTTAAAGTTAGTACAGTATTTGTGAATTTAGTAGCAATTATTCACCAAAAAAGAATTATGTTTCTGGAAAAAAAGAATTCTGGGTGAAAAAAACCTTACTGATATCAAAGAAGACTTTGTTATCACATTTAACTGAAATGTACTCTGAATCAACACTGAAGATATTTGCTTACAGTCCCATCAAAAATAAACATATTCTGCAGGAGAATACAAGAGCTGCCTTTACAAATTCTGAGACATTGGCTCACTACTTTTTGTTACATAGTTGGAGCAAAATAGTTGCTCATAGATTTCTGTTAATTTTTGATGACGAAAACAAGAGATTAGACTTAATAATAACAGAAGGATGTCTTGTATTTGATTACTATTTCAAATAATGTTCAGTATTTTGAACGAAATTTTATTTTCAAGAACTCCATTATAAAGGAAATGTGACTGTACAATATGTAATAAACATTGTGAGTGAATAAAATTTGAAAGATTTGTTTTCCTATTATTTATATTTTAGTATTAAAATGATATAAATTTATAAATGCGTTTATCTTTACATAAAAATTTTCCTTTGGGGGAAAATTATTGTTTCTGTACATCCTTGTTCATATTTAGCTATAGTTTCAATAATTGAAAATCTATCTTGTTTTTAATATAAATATTTGTTTTTGTAGATGGTTTTTGACTCTACAAAAATTCTAGATAAATGCCTCCTATGCTCAAAAATGCTATCAAGTGTAGTTAATGGTAATAAATAGTCATCCATTTAGAATAATTTGTTTAGTGAGGGCTTCTCTATATTATTAATATTAATAATAATTCTTTTAAGAGATTATCCATTTTCTTGCTAATGAAAATTAATTTTTCTTATTTAGAATTGCCTACAACTTCAAGAAGAAAATCAAAGAAAAGTGCAACATTTTGTAGATGGTAATTAAAAAATGAGAAAATATTCAGGAAAAAGGTTATTTATATATGACGCTCAGGGGAGATCCAAACTGTGTACTATAATAAGTATGCATTATTCTCACAGTGAAATAGACTTCCATAAATCCAAGGAATGTTAAAATATAACGTATTTACAGTCATCACTTATCAAAATGGTTATGAGATCATAAAATTTTGATTTTCAGGGCAATTGTAATGTAGAGGTATTGGTTCAAATATTCAGGGATTTGAAGTGTTTCGAATATACCCTGTTTTGAAAAATAATTTTGAGATTCGAAAAAAACGCTCAACGTTACTTCCGTTCTTAGGGAGGAAGAAAGTCATTGCTGTGCAGATAGAAAAGGTATTAAAAAGGACGAAATTTCAAAATTTTAAATCAATTTCAGCATTTATTGGGTAAAAGAGTTGAAAAATCATGTTCAACTATATACAAGAACCTGACCTCACGTTACTTTAACTCATCAATTATTTATTTTTTTACTTTCTTGTATGCGTAGTATACAGTTTTAAGATATTTTGACGAATATGCACATTTTAGTGACGAATCTTCTCTCTTTGTTTGCAAAACACATTTTTGGAAAATGTTCATCTGTCTGTCTGTGACAAAGATAACACAAAAATAATTTGATACAGACGGTTGAAATTCGGAGTACTGTTTTTACATCATTTTTTTTGCAGCTTTAATCAAATTTTGTATAAACACTGCTCAGAATAGGTTTGTTTATCTGGCTCTTAGTTATAAAACGAAAAATGGTAGATAAAGAAACATTTGTACACATAATTAACATCCATTTGCCGATACCTGTGAGATTTCGAACCATATCTAACTAAAGGTAGGCTGTCTATTGGTCTATGATTACCAAAACATGTAAACCTGGTAATTGAAAAAGCCCTATCATAAATATATCAATTTTGATATAAAATTTATGACTACAATTGCAAATGTTTCTTTAAATTAGTTGAAAAAAAGTTTTTGAATACTATTAAAGCTTATAAAGGATTAATCGTCAAATAATACGTCGTGGATGATACAAGAGATTTAGTAAAGATGTTAAATTCACGCAGAAAGTTAATACATCGTAAATACTTAATGCTAGTGCCATTTTAGGCTTTTTTTGTATGATAAATTTATTAGAGACTATGCGAGAAGTTTTATGGTGAGTATTCCTCCCTCTGATTTGCAACAATTAATTTCTTACTTAACACTAATTATATATGTTTCAGTATATTATAAACGGCTGACAGTATGATATGAATACTATGCATTATTACTATATAACTTATTCTTTGATTGATTATCACGGTCGCTGTCTGGGTGGTCTGGTCATTAAAGTGGATTCGAATACCTTGCAGTGAGCTAGAGTAGTCACTTTGTAAGGTTCAGTGGAATATGCTCTTCATAAATTCCCCCTCCCCATGTTATTAAAAGATATCTTTCTCACTCAGGGGTTGTCACATTATAATAGTTATCTTTGCCTGCATGATTTGGGGATTTTACAATGAACGCCAAATGGTAATCAATCACAGTTTGGAATAAAAATGATACTCCATGTCCTTAAAATTGAGACAAAGCTTCCGTTAGAAAAAGGCTGTCTACTCTTAATTGCGTTAGTTGAGAATTTAAAGTAACTAATGAAATGTGAGAAATTTGATTTAAAAATTTATTATAAAGGAACACGATTATAATTTTCTCGCACAGATGGCATTAATAATTTTGATGTGTGTAATACAAATTCATCTAATAAAGTGAAGTATAATTTTTAGTTTCACGAGAATTTAATCTTTATATCTCTTACGGTTTAACTGTTTTTAACAAAATGAAAAAAAAATACATAAAGCTTCTTTAAATTGAAATTTAAGTGGATACCAATAATGCTTAGTTCTTTCAATTTGCATTTATGTATTCTTGTGTGTATACATATTCCCCAAGCCTTTACTTAAAATGAGTAAATGTATTTTTTGTGTTAAAATTGTTCAAATAAGCTGGGTGTTTTTGCTATATATTAAGCGCTTTGTTTAAAATAAAATAGAAATCATATTAATAATTCAAAAAATAAATTCTGGTTAATTCTCTGGAAGAAAAAATATATTTTCTATAAGAAATTGTTAATAATTACTGATATTCCTTCAAATTTGAAATATATTACCTCATTTTCTAGCTTATTTAACGTCAGACAATTATACAAAATCTAATGTACCATCAGTTGACATGCAAATGCATCTATAGCTATTCATTAAAACGTTTAGTTCTCTGATTCAGTTTCATGACCTAAAGTTTTATTCGCAGGTAATGTAGCAGCACATTTCTGCCTATTTTCTTAAAAGCGCTGTCAATGGGGTATTACTAATTTTCAATTTATCTTAAACCTATACACGAAAGAAAGCTAAAAAGAAAAAAAAATTACTTTGCATTTTATTCTTTCTTTTTTGGCCCCAAAATTTTTGCCTAAACTATTGATTTATATAGATTGAACCTTTATCGTAATCAAAATTGAAATTACACTAGTAAATATTTAAATGTTGGGAATGAAGATAAAAATAATTTTACAGCTATGTTAGCATGGTTTCCACTCTTTTTCTTCAAATAAAGCATTAAAAAGTTGCCATAGGAAATAATTTTTTTAAGTATTGCATCTAAGCACTTCGAATTATAAAATTTCATTAAATAAGGTAGGCAGTTGCACGAAAATTAAATTTTTATATATCCATCATAATTTCAAGTGTCAATTAGTAAAATTCTTTTCTTATTTTTATCTATAAGTACAAAATTGTACGTTTCTATGTAGAAAATTTTCAGAGATATGCTTAGCTTTAAATTTCGAAATACTGATAACAAATGTGGAAGAAAGCAACTTGTACATCGGAATGCAACTTGTACATCATCCAATCATTATGGCTTCATAAAAAATTAAGAATCGTGCATAGCATTGCTTGCTTTCATAGTTACACTATGGTCTTCATAAAGAAAAGATACTTTTTGTTATGATGATGATTTATTTTGTAATCAATCGTAATGCTTTTTCAAGTTTTAGAAAAATACAGTATCGTTTTCAGTTCCCAATATTTTAATGGGCTTTGTGATATAGTGATTAAAAATTGTAGGAACAAGCGGCGAGAAATAGTGAAAATGAAGTGTCAGATGTGATGAAAAAAAATTACATTTGTCCCTATTTTTCAGGTTACCCTTTTGCAAAATTAGGGACAGGTGGTCCAGTGCTCAATATTTCAAAATTGACAATGTTGAGAATATTTTAACTTTAATAAAAGACATTCATACAGAATGTAAGATCGACGTCTAAAATCAAACAAATAGGCAATTTCTAATGCAAAATCAAAACGTTTTTTTTATTTTTTTATTCTGATAATTGTTGTTTGGTGAGACAAATGTTGCTTTGATCTAGATAGAAACATTAATTTAAAAAAATCACGTTTGTAAAAAGGAAGACAATTCATCGCCACACGCAGTTTTGTGTCCGCATGTTATGGTTGCCGTTTTTAAAAGTTCTTGAGTTGGTCTCGTTTTCTACAAAAGTTGATAGTATGATAACGATAGATTAGCTAATTTTATCGGGATTTAACTGAAATAAATAATGAATTAACTTTGTCTATGAACGATTGATAAATCTTGGCTGATTCATTCAAAAAACCGGTCCTCATGTCCCATGAACTCAACCACACATGTCCACGTATTATTAAGTTAATGTAATTCTGTATAGGTGTTGAAAGTGTTAATTTGGAACTAATTTTTAAGCACTTTAATTAATGGAATACCATTCAATTTTTTTAAAAAAAATGTAATGAAAATTAACAAATATTATATGCTTTAGAAAAGTAAGAATGGAATTTAAACCGCTTGAAACTAAGCAACAAAACTTTGAGAGTATTTTTTACTGACCACAGTTTAGTATTTATTGTAGTATAATTTTATTTATAGATAAAACCAAGTTATTCTTCTTTAGAGGGGAGGTGAAGGGAGGTAAAGTTCCTCTAAAAAGTGCTGAAATTGGAATTAAAATTATTTCCTGAATTTGAAGAGGTCTATTGTAGTTCTCAATAAGCAGTTATAAACAATATCATTATTTGAAATTAGAAAAGACTAAAGCAAAAAATGTAATAATTAATACAAAAAGACACCAAATAATAGAAAAATTAGGGCTGTGTGCTTTTATATTTTCAGGAACAAACGAATAAAAAAGGAAATGCTACAGTTCATAAAATATCAAACTTGAGTTTAGATTATCTATACTGACATGAGCTTGAAAATAAAAACCTAATTTACATTATTGAGTTTTAAAAACTTAGTGATGCAATTTATGGAATCATTTTCTTTAACTGAATCGATGAAGATTTTAATATGCTATGTTTTATTCTATATTAAAGAACATTTATCAGAAAATTTATTCCATTTTTAAACGCAATTAAACGCAATAATCAACCTATTTACTGACCAATTACATTAGATTTTTTTTTGTTAATTTGTATAGTTGTATCATTAAAACCTGAATTTGAAGTTAAAACTTGCGTCTTTTCGTAGTCTAAAAACTCAATTCCCTATGTATTAGATTTTTTATTCTATCGTATCTTTATATTTCGTAAGTAAAAATGTTCTCTTTAGACATCTATTTTCTTTATTTGTAAAATATTATTATCTATCCGACATCGTAAGACATTTCTCTAGATAAAAGCAGTATTGATTATGGAAATAGAATCAATATGATTTGAAATATTTTTTAAAAGAATATTTTACAAAAAGATGAGTTGAAATAAACAAAAGTAGGTTTTTTAAACTAACTAATGTATTGAGAGAAAAAGGCAAAGGAATTCGTGAAATCTATTTATTATTTGCTATTATATATATATTGCAATTTTACTTCCACTAAAGTGATATTAAACATGAGTACTATTGAAATTAACAATTTTTGGCACTTTTATATACACAACAATTATTATTAATTATTCTAAAAATTTGATATATCTATAATTTTTAGTGCCTATTTTTCACATGTTATTTCAAATTCACTTAGGTTATATTACAAATGTTTGATTAATTAACAATTATTATAGAGGTTTACTATTCTAAAAGTATCTGTCTTTAGTTTTAAGCGACAATTTTCCAAAGTTATTTAATTCTTTTTGACTATAATACAATCCGGATATATATTAAATGATTTTTTTTTCAATTCTTAGTATAAAGTATCACTTTACATCGATAATACTCAAAGAAATGTTTCACTGATTTTTTTTTTTTTGAAAATTTCAAATTGATGAAATCAAATTTTAGTGGGATATGAAGCGATATTAATTGCATTTCAACCACAGTAGTTTTTGTTATTTATTTTATTTGTGAAGATCTTATAGCTTTAGTTAACTAAATATTTCTATGAAATTATCCAAAAAGCTTTTGTAAAAATAATAAATAGTTATTTTTTTGTTATAGTTTTTTTTAATTCCTATCTTAATATACTTTTGCCTGTTTTGCTTAAAAAGTTATTTGTCAGTTTTTATACAGTTTTGTTTTTAAATCATATGTTACATTTGGCAAGAAAACGTTTTTTAGTTTTTTTAACACAATCTGTCTTAGAATTTATCTTTTGAAAATGTCAGAGTTAATAGATAAGTACATTTTTTAACATTCTGGATGACAGAATGTGTAAGTGAATGAATGGAATGTTCCAAATTAAATAATTTAGTACTTGCCATATCCCTAAATGAAATAAAGGCAAAGCAGAATATAAATCGAAATTAGGGCTATTGCGAATGATAACAAAAGCATGTTTGTAGCAACTAAGCAACCTTCAAAATTAGTTTGACTAATTTTCAACCAAAATTTTTGGGTTGATTCCTCATACAAATTTTCTTAATGCTTTTCTAATTCAAAGAATCTGATCTTGAAAAAACTGAAGTTGCTATTTGAGAATAAGTTCCACATATTTAAATACTATTTGTTTGATTTATATATTGTTAAAAGATGTACAGCTTATCTGAGTGTTTTATTAATGACGTACTAAATGCAGAAATAGTAGAAATGTATAGAATACGGTACATTAGTAACGAACTGAATCAGGTATAAATCCGAAATTAAATTTAATAATACAGTGCGAATTTAATTTGCATTGAAAATTTCATTTCTATTTTCAAGCCATTATTCATTTGATTATAATCATTGCGCTGACTATCCCTATTTCTTCCTTATTCTCCAGAATGAGTCGCTAAAACATCAGATTTTTTTTCTTTTCAAATTTAATCTTTACAAATATTTTCAAACGGTTAGTATGGCATCATTTGAAATTGTAGAATTTTTTTTAAACAGTTTTAGAGAAATATTATTCCGAATTAGGATTATTTGCAATGTATATGAAGTATCTCATATGTAATATTTTTTAAATGGTTTCCTAACTATTTTCAAGTGCTCATTTAAGTACTCATACATTAATCATTAAAATCTTGTTGATGTCGTTACTCTTGAATTCATAAATTATAGCATATCATATGAAATATTCGTACATCATGCCATTTAAAGAAGCCATTAAAAATTTCTTAAAAAATTTAACTGAAGTTATTCTTTAAAAAAAACTGATATTTTTTCACAACTTTAAGAAAGTAACGACGGAACATTATGGTAAAATAGGAAAATTGATTTCAATTTAATTTCTATAAAAATGAAATGTTACAATTTAAAATTTATACAATTTGCAATTTAATTAAAAATAATTTTGAATTTTTTATAAAATCTAAAGAAAATATGTCCCGAAAACGAGATTTTTTTAGTTAATCTTTTTAAATTTTAATGTGACATAACAATTGCCTATAAGCTTTTTCTTATTGGCTTTCCTTAAACTTAATCTTAATTGATTAAGTTTAAATTAAGATTTAATGAATAAAAAGTAACAATTTTGAAAAATATTCTAATTATTGAATATCTATTGATCAAGAAGTAATTATGTACCAAATTTTATAAATCTGGGACCAGCTGTTTATATGTAGTTACTTTTTTGGGGGATTTTTATTTCTCGCAATTTGCTAAAAAAAGAATTTAACAGTATGGCTGTAATATAAATATATTACAATTGTTAATTCGGAAGCTGTAATATAAATTTATGTTATAATAAATTAAAATGAATTAAACACGAAAAATGAAATGAAATTAAATTAAACACAAATAATTAAATTAAAACATAAAATTCCTTGTAAGACTTTATGCTGTATTTAAAAAAAAGAAAAGAAAATTGTAACCTTCTTATGTCAAAAATCAAATTTTAACAAACAGTCTGGATTTCTTAACAGAATATCTATCAACATATTCATGTTTTGAATCTTGAGGCACAGTAGTTAAATAAATAAATAAAATAAATTTCTTTTCTTATTTTTTGAAGGCGTTTCAAGTATTTTAAAATTGTTTAATAGCAACATTTTACGGAAAAAGTTGCTCAGAAATATTTTGCTTTATTAAAGAATGAGTTCCTAAATTATTATTTTTATAAGTAAAATTAGTGAGATGATTTTTTTTCTCATAAGTTTCCAAAAACCACATGAAATACTTCCTACTTCAATTATTTGATGTTAAGGAGTTCATTTATGTGCACTAAGTGCTTTTATGGATTTCGGGGTCTTCCACCTGGTAGTCTTATCTTATCATAAAATAATCTATCACTGCCAAAAATGTCATTAACGAAGGGGGACGGCACCGAAGAAAAAAACGTCTTCGGTTGAGTGGAATATGCGTTCCACGCCTAAATTTCCTTCCAAAGGTAATAAAATTCCGCTAAACCTACAAACTAGGGTAGGAAATGATCAATAGAGCGCAAGTTCCACAATCCAGTTTGTAATCCGCCTTATTAGGAGGGGTCACATAATCTTGCAAATTGTAAGGGAAGCCTGAAAACGATGTCCCTTAATCTTTGCTGTTGTAAATATTATACAGACACAATGCGTAGTTTAATTTGCAATGCATTCATATACCTTCTATATTTGTCTGAAACTGGTTTTGTCCTTTTATCACACCCCGTCTTTTTTCTTATTCACTATAATTATCAGTTTTTCAGGCAATTCCTTTAAATATTTTTTAGTTGGGAAATTGTTACGAACTTAAATCTTTGTATTTATACTTTTTTTCCTAACTTTTATAACATGTTACGATCATTTTGTTTAATTTTAGCATTATTTATCTTGCAAAATGTTATAAGTTTTATTAGTGTTTTTATGGAAAAGGTAAAAGAAATATTCAAATAGAATTGATACAAACATATTACTAATTTTTTATTAATTGCATAGCAATCAATAACAGAACTGAATTCTTTATAAGCGAATTATATTACAAAAACGTTGTATTTCTTTTAAAAAAAGAAATGTTTAGGAAAATTATACTGTATAATGCAAAATGTTTAGTTTGGAAATTTGCATAGATATATATGCGATGCTATTTTTCATAAAAGCGGTTAAAGTTTAGGTAACAAAAGAAAAAAAAAGTGTTTTAAAGTCAAATAACCTCAGTATTCCGAGCAATATAGACGAAGAATTATTTATTTCGTCGCACTTCTATTATAGTATGTGCATTCCTGTATACGAAACTTTTCTTTCGTACCATCCATTTGGATGATTTCCAAAACTTTGAACTCCATTACTGAAGGAGAGCTTATTCGGAAGCGTATGTGTCCATGTCTAGCATAAAGGGAATTGCGCTACAACAGCTTCCTGAGCATCCGTGTTCTAAAAGAATTTGTTTCAAAATTGCGTTGAAGTCAAAGAAAGGATATATATTTTCTTTTAAACTAATTAATTTCTATTTATCTGAAAAATGACAAATTTTTTGATCGCATGGAATGGTAGAATTATTCAATATATTGCTCAGTATAAAGTTTTCATTCTTATATTACTAATCGTAATTACGATGGGAAATGATAAATTTCTTTTCTAACCTCTTAAACAGGTGAATTTTTTTATCCAAAAAATTTAGGAATTTCATTTGAAATATTAAAATCCTTTTAATCCTCCTTGCCTATCATAAAATGCATTTTGAACATAATCAATTAAGAATGCATTTCATCTTTTTGACTGAAAAATCCAACAATCTTGGAAGCTAATTTTGCAATTTACTTAATAATAATTTTATTTCAAACTAATATTTAATATATAAAATTTTATGATTTCTCTATAACTATTTTAATTTCGTTTTTCAAATAATAAAAAAATAATGATGTGCAAAAAAGGAAAATATATATATATTTATTTAATTTTTAAATAACAAAAGATTTTTTCAAACTATTAATCATCAGCTTAAAAATACAAAATATCAAACTCATAATTGTTATATCTATTACTTTTATTAAACTAAAAATATAAAGCACTGAAACCCAAAACAGTGAAACCAAATATTATAGTTTTTGTTGACATTTGCACGATCTGTATATCTTATATAGTTACAGGAAATGTGTGTATTGTACGATATACCAGTACAATAAGCTCAGTGACTAATAAAGATGTTTTATACTACATGAATACATGACATGTAATTAACAAATAACAGTCGAAGCGGCCATAAAGAACAGAATGTACAGTAACATACAAGGAACATGTTAGTAATAAACAACCATAAGACTTCAGTAATATACAATCATAAGAGTGCGAAGCACTTAAAACCAATTCGCTTAATCACTCTCTTAAATTCAACTATCTTGTTCCAAGACTGGCTGAGTCTGCATTCATATATTCTATCTGTAAGGTGTTTTAAGTTTTCCGGACAATGCAAATGAACTCCTAGAATAATCCTCAAAAATCGAGCTCTAATGAATTCTTCACATTATATGGAATTCTCTGGGCCCTACTTTGCATCCTCAAAGTTATCAAATATATTTCTTTTTAAAATTAAACCATATTTATTTCTTTTATATGGTATTTTAGTCTGTAATATTTTATCACATCTCTAGTGAGAAAAACTAAAATTTCAGTAGAAATAGAAATATAAAAATATGAAGCATTACTCATTTTCACAAATAAGAAAAATGCATTGCTTTATCATTAAAAAAATTTTAAGAATAAAGAAGATTTGGGAATACAAAATTTACATATTTTGGAAATTTATGTAGCATTCTTAAAGTGAATTATTAACTATTCAGCATTCTAAATGCTGAAGTAAAAAGTATGAAAACATAAATACTGCAATTCCAGTGGTTGTTTGTAATATTCGTCGTAAAGTCAGGATTTGTCAGTCGTTAAGATTTCATAGAAGTTTATAGTTATACGTTATTTCAATCTTTTCTTTATAATTTTTTATCTGAGATCGTATGCATGTTATCCCAGTATATTAAACTTTAAGTTACTGCACATATGTTATGGTACACTGAAATATTATATTTTAAAGCACGACAGGATGTTTCATAAAATTTTCAGTTCATAAATCCTTATAAATTAGCTAATAAAATATTTTCGTACTTTTTTTCTCGATTCCATAAATAAAAGTTTGAAATTTTATTTGAAATGACTGATAAAATATAGGTGTAAATGTATATGAGCTTTATAAATCACTTCTGAAGCAAATATTTTTGACGATCGAGATAAGTTTAATTTTTTACTTGCAAAAATTCTTGTTTTAAGCAACATCTCCATATAGATTTATATAAAGAATCGAGAGCATATACCGTATAATAACTAAAAAATTCAAAAATTCAAAATTAGTCTCGATTTTGCTTAAAGTAACTTAAACATATTTTTGATTTTGAATAAACTTGATGCAACTAAGCAGAGAATATTTTGAAGCTGAAAGATTTGAAAATCATCTTTACTGGCGGTAAAGCTCATTACATTTTAAAAATAAATTTCTATTTTCATCGGAAACAATTCTTTCGACTACGTCATTTATAAAATTGTTTCAAATAATATTTTTCTCTTATAGTTGTGTGTTTCTACACAAACAGAATAAAATAATTTAGAATCTGTATTAATGTTGAGTTTTTATTCACTGTTTTTTGGTTAATACTTCCTGTACTTATGTGTTTTGACACAAAGATAATAAAACATTTTTTTTTTATTATTTTAATATTGGTTTGCAATATTTTTTTCTGCTTTCTATTTTCTATTAACTCCATTTTCATTAATCAATAAATACCAGAAACTTTCTTGTATAATATGATATTTAAAAAATATGATAATGAATTTTTTCTGAATATATCATTATATTAGTTCATTCACAGAGATAATTTTTTTAATTAAAAGCATTCATTTAAAGATTTATAAAGATGGGTGTTCTATTATATCTATATTGCAATTTCGCAATATTTTATTTTTGAATGTTTTTTTAATTATTTCATTTAGCCCATATATTTTCTCCTTCCATATTAATAACTAATTCAAATAATATTATAAATATCTTCTAATTAAAATAATCTTTTAAGTTTTCATCTTTAAAATAAATTCCTTTCAGTTTTAGAACATTAAAAAATATATTGGACAGTGAAATTTCTGTGATTGTTATTATGTGATCTATGTAGCTTTAACTATCAAGAGTTCAAACATAAATGTAAATGAAATAATCTAAGCATAGATCATTATTTCGTATCATTTAACATAATTAAAAGTATGATAAGATGTCGAAAATATTAAACACATTACATTCGAAAACTGTTAACAATATTATTAGTTACTTCTAAATGAGTTCTCATCAGTTTAATACTGAAAAAAATAAATAAAATTAAAATAAATCTTATTAAGAAATTATCCATCAATCAGATCAGTTATTCTTGTTTTGCATTTCTTTTTAAAATTGTTTAACAAGGGTTTAAAGCTCTTTTAATTATTCTGCAAACGAAAGCCCCTAAGATAAATTAGATAATAATGAGAAATTAAAAAACTTCTTCGGACCAAAGGACATTTTTAATCATTTATTCTTAAAAGCTGGTGAACATTTTTCGAAGTATTCAAAGCCAAACTTTTTTTTCACTTCATTTTCTATCTTTAATACTTACATAATATCTGATCGTGTGCTTCTGTGTCTGATTAAAAAAATACAAATACAAATTTTTCTTTAAAAATATGTGTGGATTTGATTTTAGTGCGATTAATTCTACTACTTTTAAAAAAAATATTTGCCAAGATCCCTGAGCGCTTTCCTGGCGATTATAGTAATTTATAAGAAATCTTTTGTTGGATTTTATGAATTTATAAAAGTAAGAAAATAAGTGATAAATAAATGCATTTTAAGTCTCTAACATTCTAGAAATGATTAAAATATTACAGATAAATAAGAGCATGTTATCTTAGAGACTGTTGGTTTAATATAAAGTATGAAATGTGTTCCTAAAATTATATTAACTAAAAATATTAAATATATATCTAATTAAGAATCAAAATATAATTGAAGTTTATTACTTATTTGAATTTTTCATATAAATTCTTTATTATTTGTTTTTTAAATTAAAAATTTCTTAAAGCATTTGTAACAAGTGCATTCAGACAAAAGCCTAAAAGTGAGTTAACGCCTAGATGTATGTCAATGCTATGTTAGTATTTTTGTTACATTTATATAAATGAATTATTTAAATTTTTAGCATCATAAATAAATAATTTGGGGAGGAAAACGTAGTAAATACTATCCGATACCAAAATCTATTCCTCTTAGATTTTTGATATAAATAAAAGTAGGAAAGTATTTTTGTTCTACATTTATGAATCGTTTATTAATTATCATAATTACTTTTAAATACATATCTAAGTATTTTTTAGCTTTAATGTATAGAAACAGAAAAATCAGTGTTTAATTTTTTTTTCCAATCATTGTATAAGGAAGAATTTCTTAACCAATTTCACGCGGAAGTTCATGAAATAAGGAAACATTAATATTATTATAGTAAATACACATTAACAGAAAAAAAAATATGTATAATCTCAATTTCATTTCAGTAGCTTATGAATTCTCTTAAATAAATTTATATTTAATTAACAATTCATACAAGAAAATTTCCTAAATTTCCTAATTAACTTAACCTTACATTATCTTCAACGAATTTCTAATTTCGTTCACAACTATTTTCTCTATCCCTTCATTGGTAATAATTTCTTCAAATTTTGCTTCAAGTTTTTATTTATTCATTGTTCTCATGAAAGTATTGAATAAAAATGATTATGTATTTTACATCTTTGAAAAAAAATACGAGTACAAGAAATTATATGTAGAATTTCTCACTATTATAGTTAATGAAATATAGAAGAGCCCCCCAAAAGATTATTTATTTCAAAAACATTTTTCTGATATTTAGTACTGTCTGAAAAGTTACCTTTTATATGATATAATTGTAATTCAAGACATACGGATTAAAAAAAAGGTCCTTTATATTTTATCTTTCGAACTGCAACTTTTTATTTAAATGCTTATTTTTATCTTTCATATTTTTTGAAAAAATTATATTTATAAATATTGCTTTTTAACAGTTGGAAACTATAAGATACAGTCATTTAGTTCAACAACATTTACTGAATATAATCCTCCTTAAGGATTGCAAGTATTTCTTATGCAAGAAAGAGCATTATTTTCTTTTAAGAAAAAAGAATATATTTTTTCAAGCATTAAGTTTTCCAGTTAATAAACAATTACTCAGAATGTTAGAAAATAAATTAAGTGATATGGAAATGTCATTAATCTACCGTGAAAAGCTAAGGGAACATTAAAGCTTTTTTATTCTCACTTTTAATAAAAGTCAAATATTAGCCTTTGTTTAAGAAAAAAGATGTTATTCGTTCCTGCGCTGTTATAAGATATACCAAAAAAATCATGTTGCAAAAAATATTACACACACACGTGTATGTGTGTAATAATGTTCAAACTGTAATATTATCTTATATACTCAACCGATTCATATATATATATATATATATATATATATATATATATATATATATATAATTTTTTTAGAATTTACCATTTGATTTGTATGAAATAAATAAAATTCTAAAGTGATGTCAGTTTTTTTTTCCTTTCGCCATAAATATGGAAACTAGAATGTAATTGAGGTATTGATAATATTTCTATTGCACATATTTTAAAATATAATTTTTTCCTAACACTCCATGCAAAATCCAAATTATTGTATATATTACAAGATAAATAGCAAATAATTGAAAATCGTTTTGTCAGAGAATTCTCTCTCACAGACACACAGAAGGCACCATCTGACTGCATAGTGATAATGTTTGTATGATTATGTCTAATTGCATGTATTTATTTTAGTGCCTATACCGAGACACTTTTAACTGAAATGGAGTAGATATGACATGATTTCATTTAATCATTCAATGCAAGGTTAATTCTATTTGAAAACTGACTTTTTTTCTAGAAATTAAAATCCTCAGAAGAAAAATTATATTCAAAGGATTCGAATATAATAAACTGAGTCAAATATAATAAAATGATTCGAATTTAATAAACTGTTCAGAAGTCATTTTTGAAAATAGCACTAAGTTTTGTCTTCAACTGGAATATAGTCAATCCTATAACACTCTAACACCTGCATTTTTCTATTAAATAAAAAATGATATCTTTGTTCTTTCAGAAATAGAATCTGTAGTTCAATTTCTAATGTCGCTTTAAATAATTTATTTACTAAAAATATTGCCGACATATTTTTTTAATGCTTCACCAATAGTATTTTGTAATAAATAATTGCAGATATAATTATTAGTCGTTCTTAATTTGTAATTATTATCGAATATTTTTGATTGCATAAATGTCGAATATATATTTAATGATAATTTATAATTATAAATTGATACTTGTAATTTATAATTATAAATGAAATTAAATCCTATTTAATTTCTATTCAAATTTATTCCAGTTTTATATTATTTAATCCATAAACAATGTAATATACCTTTAGTTTAAACGATTTTTTTGTACTTAAAACTATTATTAATTTCATTTAGACATTTGAAATTCCTTTCTCAGTGATTCTGTAACGAAAATTTTATTTACCTATTTCAAAACTTGTTTCATTTCTTAGACGCCATTTATAAAAAAAATTCCATATTTTATGACCTTCTATAATTTTATAAGGGTTAACATTATAACATTATAATTATTACTAGTGCTATTAGCTTTTATGTTATTAATAATTGCAATTTATCCTGTTTTTTGTTCGTCTATGAATACTTAAATTTACTCAGTAAATGCAGATACTAAACAATATACTAAACATTTTTTCCTTTGAAAGCATTGTTATATCATTATTGAATTTCATAGGAAGTATATTCTTAGATGAATTTTAACCCATTTTAGTTCATAGAATAATTCATTTCATTGCAGTGTTAAAATATAATTTGGTATCTCTTAGAAACTGAGAAAATGGAAAATTTAAATAATTATATAATTAATAAGTACTTGTAACATTATACATTTTTGAGGGAAGTTTTTCGAATACATTCAATTACCAGCACTGAAAAATCTCAAAATTAATGCAATAATATATTATATTATTTTGAATTGGAATATAATATTCATTTTGTTTGAATTCAAAGGATAATTCGATTAATCTGAACTGCATTGGATTGAAATATCATTTGCTTGATAATTTTGAAACAAAATTTTCTTGAATTTATTATTAAATTTCCAGAATTTATATTAGACAAAAAAGTTTACAACCGTTTCTGATAGATGGGCTTACGAAATAATTAAAAAGTAAAAAGCAAACATGAATGAGTTACAAGACAATATTAATTCTTCAATCTTATGCAGTACTACGTGACAGATATCAGATATCATACTAAACAGTGAACAGATACCAGCTGTCATGTCTCGTATTTAGCGCTGCGCATTACTGAATATTTTGTCTAAATACATCAAATTAATCGGATCTAAATAAATCGATTGCAATTTGTTACACACAGACAACTTAAAAATGCAATATCCAATTTCGGAAACAGATAGTATCGAAAATTTTTCTTGCTAAATCTTATGAAAACAGTAACACCTCAAAATACTGATATAAAATTGGTCCTTCAAATCATAATTATCCAATTATACACATGGTAATTAAAGAAGATTACAAATAATGACCATAGTTCGTTTCATATAATACATTTGTGATTATTGATTTGGGATTTTCCATTTAAATGGTAATCTTCAGATTATGCATATAATTATTCAAGAATATTATAAATGTCATCGCATTTTGTTTCATGCAAGTCGTCCTTGATTATTGATTTCGATTTACCCGATTATTATTAGTTATTTGAAGAATTTATGCTCAATTATACGTATAATTAACCAACAGTTATTATAAATGTTTTCACTATTAGTTTAATATAAATCACCTACAATTACTAAACAAATGTGAAGAATTCAGAAGTTTCAGAATATTTCAATTATAATGTTGTTCGATATTAAAGTGCCCTAAACAATGCTACGTATAGGATATGCTTTCCGTTTGGCACTAATCCAAATGGTCTACGCATCAAATCTGACGAAAACTTTGTAGACTAAGGGGCTGGAGCTCTAAAATAATTATCTTTGGAAAATCAGCTACTCGAGAAGGAAAGGTCTGGACTAAATGTAGAGGCAATTTCAGATGATGACATAGATGTATTGAACCTTATCATCAGCTATATTTCACTGAATGTTATTCCTCGATTAGTTTGATGGCTAGAATGCTATTATATTTCATTGTTTTGAAGCAATCTCTTAGATAAGTAGTGCCAAATCTATACAATATATTTCAGCGCTATTTAATTTATATGTAATATTAATGTAGTAGTATTTTAAGAGATTGCGAAGATAGGAGTCAGAGTATTTCTCATATTTTATATAACGAATTATTTTACGAGTTTATTAACAATGTATTGTTTCTACTTTTTGGCATACAGAATTTTTTTGGTATTTTTGCTGTTGATATGCATATATATAGTTATATACGCATCGTAATCGCCAAAAATTAGATTTAGAGATCTTGATTAATTTAATACATCTGATGTGCAAATCTATATGAAATGTTGAAAGAAAAAGTATTTTTTTTTTCTTTTTAAATGTACGATTTATCGAATGTAAAAGGTGCAAGAATGCATGCTATTTTTGATTATACAAGGATAAGTTTTCTTCTTAAAATTTGCATCAATTCAACTCTTTTAAAAGTTGACACTAATTTTGTATTATGAGCTTAAATTTTTCGAGTTAAATTAATCTAAATATATAAATAAATTTTTCAATAACAATGGGATCAGAAAGAATTACGTAAACATAATGATAACGATGCACTTAATTATAATTCTGATAAATTTCGACTTCATAAGTTCAACCAAGAACGTTATTTCGATACATGTAATTTATTAGTAACAAATTAGTATTTAATTAAACTGTTTATATCAGATACTGATACATGTATATACTGAACATTTATAGAATTTCAAAAAAATTAATCAAACATTAAATTTTTATATTCATGCTATTGAAGTGGAACTATTAAAAATCGTGATGCCAGTTGGTTGCTATTGAAAAAAAAAACACGGTTGTACAAAGAAACAACAATCGGCATTTAGTGGAAAAAAGGGTATATAATCTAATTTGAATTAACAAGATTTTTACAGCCCCAATTCTTTTCAGAATTAATTTCAGCCAAAAATATAGAATAAATAAAGAATATCGTTTAAAATTTATAAGCAATATTTAAATTTTAATACCACTTCAAGAAGAATGAAATCAATAAACCTGATGTTTTAAAAAATTACAAAATGAAATATTTTTGAGAAAATGGTTCGTCGAAGTTCGAAATCATGCATTTCTAAAATCTTTATTAATTAAATATGAATAAATAAATTAAAATGATAAGTTTCTTGACACACATTTTTTGCTGTGTATGTTATCTGACACATAAATATAAAGGTGCATTAATTCATATTTATTTTTAATATTTCTCTTAGTAAAAATAATTAAATGCAAAAAATGCTTTCAAACAATCGCAACTGTTGTTAGTATATATTTGATTACAACCTCAATAAAATAATCATATTTCTTTTATAAAGGAAATTGCAAAAGCGGTATTCTTTTTTCCCTTTAAAATGCCATTTAAATATATATATATACACTGAAGTGATAAAAGTCATGGGATGACTGTTAATATCGTGTCGGTCCTCCTTTTGCCCGGCGAAGTGCAACAACTCGACGTGTCATGGAGTACACAAGTCGTTGGAAGTACTCTGCAGGAATATTGAGCCATGCTGTCTGTATAGACGTCCATAATTGTGAAAGTGTGGATGGTGCAGGAGTTTGGGCACGAACGGACCTTTCGATGATGTCCCATAAATGCTCTATGGGATTCATATCGGGTGATCTATGTGGCCAGATCATGAGCTGGAATTGTTCGGAATGTTCTTCAAACCAATCGCGAACAGTTCTGGCCCGGTGACAGGGCTCATTGTCATCCATAAAAATCCCATCGTTGTGCGGGTATGTGAAGTCCATGAATAGCTGAAAGTGATCTGCAAGCAGCTGAACATAACCATTTCCAGTCAATGATCGGTTCAGTTGCACCAGAGGACCGAGTCCATGCCATGTAAAAACAGCCCACACCATTATGCAGCCACCACCAGCTTGAACAGTGCCTTGCTGACAGTTTGGGTCCATGGCTTCGTGGGGTCTGCGCCACACTCGAACTCTACCATCAGCTCGTAACAACTGAAATCGTGACTCATCTGACCACGCCACGGTTTTCTACTGGTCTAGTGACCAGTCGATATGTTCACGAGCCCAGGATAGTCGCTGCAGGCGATGTCGTGCTGTCAGTAAAGGCACTCGAGTGGGTCTTCTGCTGTCATAGCCCAAGGAAGACAAATTTCGCCGCACAGTCCTATCGAACACGGCCCTCGTACGTCCCACATTGATTCCTGCAGTTATTTGAAGAAGTATTGCGTGTCTATTAACATTGACCATTCTACACAGACGTCGGCGGTTTCGGTCGTTAAGTGCAGGTGGTCGCCCACTGCGCTGTTCATGATGGGATGTGATGCCTGAAATTTTATACTCTCGGCACACTCTTGATACTGTGGATCTCGGAATGTTGAATTCACAAACAATATCCTCAATGGAATGACCCCTGCGTCTAGCTCCAACTAACATTCCACGTTCAAAGTCTGTTAATTCTCGTCGTGCAGATATATATATATATATATATATATATATCAGTTTCTAGTTTTAAGTTTGTATGCTTATAGACATGACATAAGCTATACCCTAATATTCCTATTGTCTAGTGACAAATCACCCAAACCTTTATATTTAGTGGACTCTCCATATGTAGCCAAAATTAGCACAGTGCTAGACGAAGCCGTATTCATAAAGGATGAGCTTGCGAAAAGCAACCCTTCCCGTCCAGAAGCACAAAAGATACTTGTCTTGAATGCGGGTGACTCTTTAACATGAAGACTATTGGTGTATTCGTGCATCAATGGCCACAAGCAAAGCAGCAATTGCACCACTTTCATTATTGACTAGCCAAAAGATTACGTCCAAACAAGCAAATGTATCTGTTTAGGGCACCAAGCACAATATTAATGGCCTATTGTTGAGAATCAAGCTTACAAGTAGCTCTTCAATCTCTCCAATGACACAATCTTTAGAACAACTTGCTCACTAATTTTGCTAAAATCCATGTTTTAAAGTTTCCTTTTCATCAGATACAAAGTATTTGTTGTGATAACAATGGTTCCTTAAGCATTTTAGTCCGATGTAGCCAAAACTTCCATGACCAGTAAATACAGTAGATTAAAATTGAAATCTCTGATATGTTTTGAATCAATGAAATAGTCGCCCTATCACTGTGCATTTCTCAATAAGTAGAAATGTTTGAAAGATAAATAAATGATAATTAGAATGAAAATAAAAAATAAATAAATACGCAGACGACATTTCTACCTTGATCAATAATAATAATAATAATAAGCATACCTCTTTTAGCATAGCAGTTAAGGAATTAATAGTTATTATCGACATTATACATAATAATTCCGGATAACAATGATTTAATTTATAATATGATGAATTACTTGTATTTCATACGTCATGTTGTTCTTGCTTAATGATTTTTCCCAATAACAATTTTTTCAGCATAACAATTACTTACGATTGGTGATTTAAGTTGGATTAATGATTAAGTACAATGACTTAAGTTGGAAGGGGAAAATGAATCATATAGATTTGAATGAAATGGAAAATATCTCTTTTCAAAGAAATTTACATCCCCATCAAAAAATTTTTGATCTATTAAAAGTTGGATTTTGCCATTTTATCAAAAATATATCAAATAAATATATATTCGCAACTTTTACTTCTTACTATTTTTTATAATATATATATAAAAATAATATAATATTTTAGATATATTTTAATACAATTTCATATTTAATTACAACTTTAATTAAAATGTTTTTTTAATATATACCTTCTACATGGCTCAGAATCGCAAAAATTGGCTCTTGCGCCATTAAAATCCACAAATTCAATCCAATCCAATCTATCTAAGAAAAGAAGACTATTATTTATCAAATATATATGATTATGTTGAAGAAGGGACATTTCAAGAAAAAAAATCACAAAATTAGAAAGGAAGTAGACGAAAGAAAAGAACCAAGAAAGACAATTCAGTCTTGATTTTGAGGTAATAGTAAACCAGAGTAACAAACCAGATCTGAGAGACCATCAGCGAATCAAAGCCAAATTCTTGAAAGAGCAAAACAAATCTTCGCATTCCTATCTCTTACGTAAGGTTGCGCAGTTGGTGGAATTCAATGCCTTCGCGGGCCAAATTGCATGCATCTGACCTTTTGTAAAATTGTGATCTTGTTTTTTTCCCTTTTATTTTTCCAGATAATAAATAGATTTCCTGTTATTAAATGAAAGGCAGGAAAGCAAGAAGACTGCAGATTTACTTCTGGAACGTACTAGCCAGTACTATTAACAAAATCAAATGTAGCATTTTAGTATTAATTATAATAATTTTATTTGGAAATAGGCATCAGTTTTAGAAATCATTTGATAGGCCATTGTTAGAATTTGACAATGTGTTAGAATATAAGTAATATACAGGGTGGTTGTAATTAACGTTCTACTTTAAAAAGATTATAAAAAGAAAACTACAGAACTATATGTTATAAAACTTGGTACAGTTTAAAGGCTGCATGATAATTTCCTTTTCCGCAAAAAAATAGTTCAAAAAATCACCACCATGGGGAAATGGCGGGGCATACAATATTGTATGCAAAACAAGGCTGGAAGGCATCAGTTGAAAATGTGTTTAATCATTGCCAACACTTACTTACAAAGCATATTCAATTAGTATTATCTTTAAAAGCTCCACTTATGGTTATATTCTGAACAATTTGGAAGAACTAAAAGATGTAATACACCTACATTTGCGTTACATTTATTCTGATATGTTAAGACTACTGTTGAGGATGCAGTAATGAGATTTAACTTCTTTTCAGAAAATGGTGGCATAACATTGAACATGCTTTGTAACACGTTTTCGAAACAATTAAATAGATTTTTAACCGATATTTCCTTTCATGTACTATTTTACTTACCAATATTGCATACAACGCCATTTCTGCCCTGGTAGTGCATTTTTGAACTTTCTTTTCTTTTGATGGAAAAGAAATTTCTATAACCTTCTAAACTATTACCAAGTTTGATAACATTTGGCTGAACAGTTTTCCTTTTATGACTCATTTAAATGCGGATCTTTAACTGTAATTACCCTTTACTATAAATAATTTAGTTATAAATGCTGTCTGGAAAAACATCTTCACAATAGTGGAATGTGTTAATGATTAAATTAGAGAATGAATTCAGGTTAAGGTTATCATCATTTGAATGAAATTCAGAATCTGACATCTCTTAAAATTAAAGGGATTTATTGTTTAAAAAGCTTTATTTTATTTTTTTATCCTGAAATTCGTTGAATCATTAAAAAAAACATTATTCTTCATCTACGTTGAAACTCAATGATATATTACTAATAAAATGTCACATTATACTCCCCATTTAAGAATATTTTATTCTTTTAAAACATATAATTTATTTTTTACGTCCAATCAAATAAACAAATAAACCTAAAAGAAATATAAAACAAAGAATGTAGGGAGATAAAATTATTTGCCTGCCTTATCATTTTTCTGTAAAATGCTAGTATTTTATCGCTACCTGTTCTATAATTATCTATTTTAAAAAAATCAGAAACATGACCAAATAAATATGATAATTTATTCCTGACAGCTTGGCATCAATTATTAATGCCATTAGCGTGTACTTCCAGTACTTGTGAATTCTTAAATCACCTAGCATACCTTTCATGTGGTTTACTTGCTCAAATAATGGAGGAAAAAAATCAACTGAACGTCAATTAGAGTGGAACTTTATCTCCAAATACCGTCCCCTCTTCATGACAAATTTGTCCCTCCATCGAACAATCAACACTACCCCCCCCCACACACAGACAGAGAGAGAGATGAAAGTTTTCCATTTAAAGAATATTATTCTGGAATTCCGAGGCATTAGACGTAGCTATCATTATGAGCAAAATGAAATATTTGGCTGTCAAACAGGCTTCAGATTCATGGCTTCAATACAGAAAAGTTAGTTTTCGTGTTATTGGAGGAAACTGGTATATATAATCCATTTCCTTTCACAAAATATTTTGTTCAATTTTTACTTTTACGGAATTAAGTATTGATTGAAAGCAATAAAAATATTTTTATTCTTTGAATTAAATGATGTCTATAGGATTTTTCAAATTTTTCATAAAATAAAATTAAAGTTTCAAGAAAATTTCGCGTAATGATGCCTTAGAGTGCCATTACTGGATGTGACATAAATTTAACTGTAAATATGCAGGACTTACTAAGTTCTTCAATACCGAGACATCTTAAATCAGTATTAAGTGTTAATCATCTTAAATCAGAATTATAGATTTTTAAGAAATTGTTGCACTTAAAATTTTGGACTAACGTTATTTTTTAAACAAATCTCATTTCCAAGCTAATATGGGATAGAAAATGGTAACTTTCAGGTACTGCCCTCAAATTCTTAGAACGATTTAAAAGTTTTCTTGGATATTTTGAAGAGGAAATTAAATTCTCCGAAATGTTAATACAATGAAACAGTTATCGTTGCATTATAATTGATCTAAAATAAAAATGCACTAAATTACTTATGTTTGTTCATCCATTCAATTAGCTAGGGCAATGCAATTGCTGTTATGATATATAGTATCGATTTTACTTTTATAAATATCAATTTTTATGTTTAATAATTTCAGTTGATATTTTTCTTTTTAAAATAAAATTTAATTAATTTAATGGTTTTTCTAGATAATCTGCATTATATAAATGTACTCATAAATAAATAAATTTTTTAATAATAATATAAAGGGATAGGTTTGAGTTCAACATCTTATAATTGAAAGAAGATACATGAAATAGTGTGAGCTATTTGCGATTAAATATCTATAAAATTAGAAATAATGAGTTTAAACAAAAATTATTCCTCGCGGTTTAAGTTATTTCCACAAGTACTTTTAATAAAACCAATTGTTGAGCAACACAAATTAAGATAAGTGATCTTTGCTTATAATTAATTCATAATTTAAAAGAAGAATTAATAAGGTCAAAGGTTTTATTTTGATTAGTCGGCATTTCAAATCTTTCGTTAAATTAAAAGGTTAGTTTTATTACAATCTCATATTTTATCAAAATTGATTTTAATCATACATTCCTTCCACATGCATAGAAATGTTTTAACAATTAATTTCTGAATCCGGTTCTTTGTTATAGCATCTTGTCATACTTTAATTCATTTATATATATATATATATATATATATATATATATATATATATACACCTACATTATTGACTGCTACACATGACAGAAATTACATATTATAATTATTTAATCCTTCTCTAGTTTAAAAATATGTAATGCAAAGCCTTTAAAACCTAAATTTATATCTTATTGAGACTTCTTTATCCTGTAATAATGTCATTTTTATAACTGACATACTGTAATAATGTCTTTTTATAACTGACGTATACAATTGGTTTTCTTGACTAGAAAGAAAGGATACGACACTGTCTCCATTTCTTAAAGACAGCATTTTGAGTTCAAGGATCTTAAAAGGGCTATATAGGTAGTTCAATCTTTAAATAACCAAAATTGGTTAGCAAGTTTAAAAAATTAGGCAAGACAAATTAAAGAATAACCGATTTACTTTATTGGCTTATACATATGTGAAAAATTAATTATTATAATTATTTAATCATTCTTTATTTTAAGAATAGGTAGTTCAAAGCATTCAAAACATAAATTTATATCTAATAAAGACATTTTTTGTTTTAAGAATATGTAATTCAACCCATTAAAACATTAATTTATAACTAATTAAGACATTCTTTATCCAGTAATGATACCATTTTTTATAACTGACATATACTATTGATTTCCTTGATTAGAAAGAATGGACACCACACTCGCCCTCCATTCCTAAAGAGTTATGATGTTCCTACGATTTAAAGGCGTTCAATTTCGAGAGAGAATAGCACGAGGGCTGACAAATGGTTTCCAGATATGCAATTACATACGAATAACGATCTTGCATTCTTCAAAAACTAGGAAAACTTTTAATTATCTTTGATTATCATTAACATCTTTTACATGCATTATTGGGGGAATACGAAGAATTTAGAAAATGCAGTCCGTTTCAAGCTCGCGGGTTTTTGAATTTACGAAATTTAATTAACTGAATGCAATGCACTTTCTGCATCTCTTGCGGTTAATTAAATGCAGTTTGTAGCAGAATTTGGGAGAGAAACATTGATAAACACCAACTATTTGCTGTGAAGGAACTAAATGCAGGAATGCCAGTTTGTAATGAGCTAGATGCTAGAATATATTTAATTGTACTGCAGTGAAAATCTATAGAGAATGAAGCACATTAATATGTATTACTATGTACGGCAACATGGGAAAAGTCTTTCTATTCAAGAATTTATCAACTTTTAAATTAATTGCAATCACAAAATAAAATTATTAGAAGAATTCGATAATAATTTAAAATTTGCAAAATATATTTAAGTAAATCTAGTTATTTTATATTTTATCCATGTGCATTTAATAATTCTGCAATGAAAATCGATAGCGAATTAAATATATGAATATCTGTGGCTATATATTGTAGAATCGTGAAAAATCTTTTATTTCTGGCATTTATCAACTATTATGTTAATTGCAATTATAAAATGATATTATCATGGGAATTCCAAATTAATTTAATATTTAAATCGAATGTTTACGTAAATCAAGTTATTTTGTAATTTATCTAAATAAATAACTTTTTAAAACAATATAATTCACAGCAGCTCTTGCAAGAATTCAAGGCAGTTATAAAAAGCATAATTGAATATTACATACCTATTTATTTTACGATAATATATCTATTTAAATCTGAAGTTGAATTTAGATGTCGTTATTTCTTATGGTGATTAGAGAAGCCCACTAACAGAGTCTGAGATTTAAGCAAGAGTTTGTGTAGTAGATTCTCATGGAAAAGGCCGAGGATAGAAGTCTGACTTCTAGCTCATATGAAGACGACACTCACCCACTCGCTTGCACAGCCCCTTTGTACAGTATGACCCTTACTTTCACACACGTCACATATAGAACACAAGCTAAAGAAAAACCATGCAAAAAGAACTCGATCTTGAACACACAGGTCATTGAAAATATCCAGGGCGCCGGTACGCTAAATTTATCTAAATTAATAAAATTAATCCTTAAATGTCAATTAATTATTAATTATTTTCAGATTGGCGTTGATTAATAGATTAAATTTTACTTTAAATTTGTATATAGGATTTAATAAATCTTATAAATATTTAATTGGTAGAAAGTCTATAAATTAATAAGAATCTGTAAATGTCAATAATAATTTTCAAATTGGTATTGATAAATAAATTGAATTTTGCTTTATATTTTTATGTAGAAATTCATAAACATTATAAATATTTATTCGTGGGTTTATAAAAGAATTTTCAATAATATAATGAGCATCACTCTAACAGAAGGTAAAAATAGTTTTAAAAAAGCATCATTGAATATCAACATTATACATCTGTTTGTTTTATGATAAACCAGAAATTTAATTTCAAAATGAAAATTATTTAAATTAATAAAAATTAGTAGATATCAATTACTGGTTTTTAAACCGGCAGGGGTTGGAAATCTAAATTCTTTTTTAATCTATTTTCAGAATTTAATTTTATAAATGTTAAGAAATAATAAGTCAGCATCAGATTCATAAAAATATCTGAAATGACTTCTTTGATTTTCATAAATAATCAGTCGAATAATTGTAGTTAAATAATTTATAAGTGTAATAGCAAGTGTAAGAAACATATGAGCCTGTGAAAGAATGGATTCAAAATTTCGTTAGCTAAAAATGAATAATTAAAACAACTTCAAATTAGTTTATGAGAATTATTTAAATTTCATAATGACAAAATGTAAGATAAATAGTGTTTAAAATCTGCCAAATATAAATTATATGTCTGGATAGCTTCACGAACAATGTATTTGTATAAATACCAAAATAATACATCAATACCAAAATATCAAAATGCATCAATTGTTTTACCTTTATAAGCCTTGTTTTTTAAAGAAACCTTTCACTCCTTTTAAAAATATGTTTGGCAAGTAATTGAGTAGTACTAAGTAGAAATGGTGCTGAAATACTCCAAGGAAAAAAAATTTCTCCAGTTTCCCAACAAACTTAGAAATTCGAGGACCGATTCAGTCTGCTTTCTCATATTTTTTTCTATCTGGACTAAACAGTAAATGTTTTATTCGAGAGGACGCTAAAAAAATTCTCTCTAGTTCCAAAAACCTCAGCTGGGCTTGACACTCCCACTTACATTGACCAGCTACCCATCACTTCCGAAAATTTTCTTTTCCTATCCAGAGCTGTACAGTGTACTTTTTGCCCATTTTTTCATCTTTTTGTGCCTTTATTTTCACATGGAATATCTTTACACGGCCGTTTCTCACATATTCTTCAGTGCCATCACGCATTTGAACACCTCATGCGTCAAATTCGATGTCGAATCTGTTCTTCCATCAGAGTTTTCTTAGGGATTTTTTTTTTATCTCGATCCTAGATATGGGATTTCATTCTGTCTTTGTTATACAGATGTATTTCCAACTTAAACCATTGGTTGTGTCCATGAATTTTCCAATAGTTTCTTAAAACAACTTAAGAACAGAAGTTTTTCTATGTGTACAATAAACAAATCCCAAATCTATATTTCTTTGTCTAAAATTTGATTCCTGAATTCTTGACTTTTTCATAATGGAATATTTTAATATAAATTATTGATGCATTTCAATGGTGTCATATAATTAAAATTCTTAAGCAAATGCTAAGTAAACTTTAATTATTAAACTACCTTTGAATTGAGCCAAGAATTTCTCCAATCTGTTTCAGAAAACATGCTTTTTTCTTTAAAGAGTAATTTCATGTGAAAAATGAGGTAAAACGGATTTTATTTCAGAATTATAAAATCAATTTTTCGCAATTATATTTTAAATGAAACTTTAAATTTTCATTATATAATTTATTCAGTAAGATGTTAACTGCATAAAACAGTTACTTCTCTTCATTAATTTTACATATAAATATGTTTTATTATTTTATTGTTGCTATTTTATTGCAATTTCTGTCAAAGATATCTCTTTTATTAATAGCTGATAATTGGAACATGAAAATTTTTTCAATTACTTTGATTTTCTTAAAAAAAGTTATTATTTGGTTAGTTTCAGCGATAAATAATTCAACATTTTTATTGCATGTGTGAAAGCTGAAATAATTTATTACTTATTGTTAGTATGACAATGAGATCAGTGTACCAATTCAAAATTTAGATTTCCCAAAGTTTTAAGCAATACATGCAAGTAATACAAAAATTACATAAAATGTAATTTATTACTACTAAGTACCAATTTTGGTTTTATGACTTTCACATATATTTTTACTAAAGCTTAGAAAATAGTTATAGGCCACAGTTAAAATTGAAACAAACATATTATTACACTGAACCTTAGAAACTCCGTGCATTGGTTGTAAGGAAAAATAACCCAAGCAACTCAGTAAGAAACAGAAACTTATTATTCTTCTCGAATACAAGAACGCTCAGACAACAAAAATATGAAGACTGCATGAGAACAGGACTTTCTATCAACCGTATCAGACAAGCAGTAAATTGTTAATAAATAAATTTAACACTATAATTTTCTCAAAGGGATCTCGTTCTAGAGAGAATTACACAACTACCCACATCTCTCAAAACGTCTGCTACTCTCAATTGATTATTTGCTTTATCTGGATTATTACTGATTAACTTTGCTTCCCTGAATTTAATAGTTATAGGGGTCAGGAAAATAAACTTCTAAAAGAAGGCATAATCCGAGTTCTTTTGGATACCACACTGACATTCTTTTAATTTCTAAAATCATTGATTTTATTGCAAATGGAGCTGAATTTTCCTCCATGATCAAAAATAATACACTCGGTATCATAAAGTATCCATCATAGCTATATTTAAAACTATATTTTTTTTCCAACAGTTTCATTCTGCAACAACATTACAAATTGGTTACACTATTAATATCGCGATATGATTTAATTTTAAAAATTTAGTAATTGAATATAAATTTAGTAGTTAAAAGTGCTCGTTTGTATGTAAGGAAATACAAAACCAAGTAAAATTAATGATTCTTGCCAACTGACATCATCGTATTCACAAATATTTAAGTAGTACTTTTTAATCATAAAAGACCTAAATTATGTTTTAGAAATCATTAATTGTCATCCTGGAAACTAAAATATAATTTAATCCGAAGTGAAATATAAAACATTTATATTTTCCATTCATAATTATTTACGGTTTGTACTATTCGCTTTTTACTCATAAATGTAATAACTATTTATAAATAAAAATGAAAACTTATTAGTTCTGTAAAAGTAAATTTACTGTGGATATAAAATAGGAAGAAAAACTAATCGGGTAATTTTCTAAAATCCTGAATCCAAATAGTTATTAGGATTAATATCTATTTTTTTACCATATATTCAATCAATAAATCAGGAGCTATAATAAGCATAAACAAGCAAAAAAATACTGGAAAAAAGCACTATTTCTTTACGTACGAATGGTTTTATCTTTTCTCTAAAATTATGAAATAAAACCATTTGTACCTTATTTGGAATCAATTTATAATTGCAAGTTACTACATTCAATATAAAATGGAGATTAATATACAGCTAGCTAAAATCATAGATATAAAAAACATAAATGCCTGACAATGTTTGTTTATAGGTAATAATCGATGTTTTAATAATCACTTGATATCAAAAATATTCGATTTAACAATTTTTATTTTTAGTATAACTAATTTGTAAGATTAATAATTTGTTGTTCCGCATGATGATTTAAATATTTGGAAGCCGTAGCTTTATGCTTTATTATACTAATACTATAACGAGACATGGGGACTCATAATATATGTATCTGATAAGCTTATATGCGTTAATTGCGATCTTTTAAAAATATAGATCTGAATAGTTAAAATGTATAACTAATAATTAAAATTCTACATTTTATGAAGAGGTGAATACTTCCTTAAAATACATTATCTTCAATTTTAGTATTTATTCTTTTTATTATTACATCATTTTGACATTTTAACATACAATTTTTAGAAAGAATTATCTATAATTAGAAATAAATTATTTTTATACATAATAACTTTTGATCTTTCTTATACTTTGTGTTATGTAACATATTTTTACAGGTTAGTTTTGAAAAATTTCACAATCTTTCAACTCGAAACAAGAATTGTTATACGTTAGATAACAGTTAAGACATATTTGATTTCAGTAGCTTTATTTCTTCTAGTTATTATTTTACTTTTTTCGAAGAAGAAATTCTCTTGACTACTCCAGCAAATTGATTTCCAACTATTTCTTTTTTTCTGTTCCAGACGGAAGCAGTCACTGTTGCATCAGCCTGGTTTAAGTGATACATGATATTGTAGTCATTTGATTTTCCTTTATTTTCAACCATTTCATGAGAATTGCTCTTGTTACGTTGCAACATATTGAAACATGTTGGAGGCGCATTTAATACCGTTTATAAGAACTTTCTTTCTAAAAAGACAAAAAAGGAAGTGAATTAAATTGTGTCATTTTCGAGAGTTTCGTTCTGTTACTGACTTACCTTAAAAAAGCGAAACGAGGAGTGTTTTGAAATTAACCTCAAAATGGTGTCGAAAAAATGACAAAAAAATTCTTCAATCACCTAAACTTTTGAATGATGCTTAATTGTAGCCAATTTAGAGCAAATATGGCAGATTTTTTTTACTGTTAAAAACATAAATATTCACAAAAGTCATTTATATCAATTGAAGGATAATTGGCCCTGAATAATTACTGTATAGCTTTGGGGCAGATGGCATCAAACAAGCAGGCCAAAGCCTTGACTCAGTAAAAGAAGCATAGTAGTTGTTAAAAACTTCAACTAATAGTGATTTATTTTACCATAATGCAGTTTTAAACTTTTAAAATTTATTTATTTATCGACATAATTAAGGAAATCTATTTCTGAATTTTAATTTCAGTTTTAAAATTATTATTGGCTGTAAGAATGTAGCAAATGTTTTTTTTTAAATCATCTTCATCTGCATGCTTTTGTTATTATGTGAGAATATGATGTTATTTTGGTTTGATGTTTTTGATGCTTCAAAACACTCTAGAAGATAATTGGAGATTTACCACTTTTGTGGCATTAAGGTTTCGCTTTTAGACTTATTAGAAAAAATTATCAGAATGTCATTTCGATGTCACATTTGGGCAATTTACCGCCATAAAACGCTCCAACTTTGTGAGAATGACTTCCATGTACCCCTTTCCTGTCTGGTCACTAAAAGTGAGTATTGTGTATATACATATATATATATATATATATATATATATATATATATATAATAATTTTATCTTCTGTTAATTTTTAATTTGATTTCTGTTTTTATTTATTTATTTTGAAAAATAAATTAAGGGAAACTCATCGAACTCATAAAAAGTTCAAACGATTTCTTTTCTTGGATCAATAACAGATTAAAAAAAGAACGCAAACCAAAGCGAGTGAGATATAAAGATTTTGTGATTCATGTTTTGGTTTTGATTTTATCGCTTTTCTAGGATATATGGCCATCCACACCCAAAATAAATCAAGGTCTTTCTTAAAGACTTCAAAATAATGAGAATAGGATCGGAAAAAATTTATGGCTGTTAAAAAGATGAAGGGAAAAACAGGAAATAACTTGCTCATCTAAGATTAATTCAGAAATATAAAAGAAAGATTTTTCGGAGAACAAAGTGACATTTTCCAGACCGAAAAACTGTTATTCGGTTAAAGAATTTATTTTTAAATTCATACATGGAAAAGTTTTAAAGAGATGTTTGTATAGTAATAGATGTTAGTGCCAAACATTCCGTTACATTTAAACAACAATGTGTTGAAAACGTTGTAATATTTTTTTGTTTCATTTCCTATTTCAGTCTGTGAAGTTCTTAACATTGTTTAATTATAAGAATTCATATTTTTTCAATGCTAATTAAAATAAATATTTATATCACGTATACAAAAAATAATTCTGCTTTTTGTTATCTGAGCTATATATTTAAGTAATTATAAAGATGTAATACATATATTTTTATTTTATATGAAGAATATATTTTAAAGGGACCGTGGACTCTATCAGACACACTTGGGAATCATTCAGTTAGAGTTATTAAAATTTTATGAATCTGCATTAAAAAATAAATGCGGGGAATTTCTTAAAAATATTTTATAACAAAATATATTATGAAAAAAATATTGAAAGATGTATAATTTTTTTAAAACTTTTAATATTGTCATCCATTTGAAAAATTATTTGCGCAGCAAAACATTAAAGATCCGTATTTCTATACAAAACTTTTAATTCTAACCAGGTTCAGCTTACTAAAAATGATCTTTAATCAAATATTATCTAACTTTAACTTCTAAAAATAAACTCAAATCTAGGACTATAATCTGTTTAGATGATTTAATATATATGGTATATATAATCTAATGAATTATCTTCAACCTTATAAGGAAATATTATTTATAAATATTTTTATTAATTTTATCAAATTTATCTGTAGATTTCATGACTACATACAAATACACATCGCAATTTAAAAAAAGGAAAAAGAAAATCGTAAATTATAATTTTTTCTAAATTGTTTTTATAAAAAGATAAAGTATATAAATAATGTTTATTCTTTACTATATATAGAAAATTCCTTTATATGTATATATATCATTTTTACATACAACAATTGGAAGTATTATCGGCAGTAAGAAGTTTAAATATATATCTTTACAATATGTATCATTGGAATTTCATAAATTTCATCAAATTTCATAAATTACTATATCCTAAATTTATAAATTATTTACAACTAGATACATTATATATCTTTCCTTTATTACTTATTTATTTTATTTTATTTCTTATAATTTCTAAACAAAAAATAAAGAAAAGAAATATTGTTTCCTGTTATATTAGGAGTGAATTAATAAATTATTAACTTATATCATCATATATTATAAAAGAATTTTCAATTTTATCAAACATATCAGCAGATATTCCTACCTTTATGCAAATATATCTTGCATTTTATAAAAATCGAAATTTATAAGCTATGATTTCTCTAAATTTTATTTTCTATATAGAATAATATATATCTTTCAGAATGTTATAAATCATGTCTAGCATAAAAAATTCAGAAAAAAAAAAATTGGTTTCTCAGAAACAAAATTTTTCTATGGATTTTTCGCTTTCCTCTTCAGCCTAAAGAGTTCATATTTCCATAATCGATTCCAACAGAAATTCGAGATTCTTCAGTGGAATGATTTTTGTTACAACTTCCCATACAAAAGTCATAAGTTGAAAATGCATTTTCTCAACTATTTTATCTAAAATACTTTTCTTTGGATTCACAGAAGTGAAATTCTTAAGTTCTGTTGATTTCAGTTTCGCAAAAAAAGATTTTTGGTTTTAATTTCAAAACGGTTTGTATTAACTTTTTAAAAAGTAAGATCAGCCGATGCACCTTTAAAACAATGAGAAGCATTGTTAAAAATTCAACTACAAATGTCAAAATCTAAAATATTTCTGAAAACAATTAAAATCAAATTCAGGGCAGTTTTCATTCGATATATTATTGCAAATTAGAATACTCAATTTGTTTCCAATTCTACAAACAATCCAAACATACAATCTTGGGAACAGGATAACTAGAGTAATTTTATCTGGTTTGGAATATGATGTTTGAAATGCAGAAATTTCGGCAGAAGTTCGTAAAAGACCCATCTTACACAAAGGAAGTGGGAATCGGGGGAATTGAAATTTCCATTTCTCCATTAATTTATGGTTAATAGAGGCAAAAAAATATTGAGTCATCCAAATTTTCATCTTATTTAGACGAATAACGTATGCGTTTAAATTTGTTCTATAACTGCACTATTTTAGAAGTTAGGGGATGAAAAGTTTTTCCTATCAAGGATTTTAACTCTTTCTTACAAAAATGGTTTTTTGTTGAAAGATCGTATATCAGATATCAAGAATTCTGCCTTTATCTTTCAGTTTGAGACTATGAGATATTTTTTATGTGTTGTCACCCCTAGAATTGGGTGAAATCATGCTCGTTTTTGATACGCCAAAAACCAGTTTCGAAACTGAATACGCCTTTTTAAAGATTGTTTCGATTCCAGGTAATTCCGAAAAAGTAATGATTATGCTTCTTTGTGTCAATATTAAAATAATAATTACAGAAAACAATCAATATAAAAAGAAAAATAATTCTTATTTTATTCGTTGTAATTAATTAAGGTGACTGCCTACGTTGAAAATGGCACTTTCGGACCACATTGGTTAAAAAAAAAATTGCAAACATTTTTCTTTCTTAAACGATGTTTTTTCAATGTACGTCATCTAGAGGTCGAGATATATCAAATTAAAAAAGTGCAGTGCATTTGAAAATTAAGCGAAAGTCTCAGTCTTCGAACGGATGTTGTAGTAAAATGCCACTTTTAACATTTTTTTTTGCCATTTAAAACTCAAATAATAATTTTATGATGTTGCTAGAGCATGGTCACATCTTTTGAACATCCACTTTAAAAAAAAAATTATTGACGATATCTGGCAACATTATTACTATCTATTTACATTGTAATTCTCTATTCGTTTCTTACAAATCTTTTCGATTTTTTTATTGAAATACATTTTTTATACATTTTATTTTGAAAGTAAAACCCATTTATCTTTTCCCACATTAGTTTTGAGCCTTGGTCAGATGACGTGGATGGCACTTAATGTGGTATCCCTTCTTCTCACTGCATTACACCACATCAGCGGTAGGACATTTGACCCGGGCCAAAATCACACCAAACTCGGTTGCACGGTGATTCTTTTGGGGAATCGGGTTTAAATTATCAGGCCACCGAAAATGTTCTTGAATATAGTCCCAAAACAGCATTTCGGGGAGCTCCTAATTCTATCATTTGCGTCCTATATTGCTGTCCATGAAGGTGGCAATGGTATAAAAAGGATGTTAAATCAATTACAAATAGAAGCGTTAGTCACACTCATTTAGCACTAAAGCTTTCTGACTATGAACGTATTTGTAGTTCAAAAAGGTCTTCATTGTCATCTGTAAAAGCTCGCAGAAAAAAAAATCAGAGCTCAGCAAAAGAAAAAAAAATGTGCAATGCATGACGAAAAAGAAGGTTTAATTTTCAAATATGTTGAATTTTAGACTATATTATGAATAAAAAATACTTGTTCGAATTAAATATAAAATTTAAACTCGTTTTCCTCAAAATGTTTTTTTCAATAAAATTTGTAAACCATTAACATAATAGATCCAGTGCTAGTTAATATTTTTAATGAAATTTTCTGATACTGTTCTTTATACCATTGTCTATGAATTGAACTAAAAGTTTTGATGTACAGAAAATAATTTTTACTTATAACCTTTTTTTTAGAAAATAGCTGAAAATTTAACAATAAATTCTACATTTCAACATAAAAGCCTTCATAGCATTTTTGCATTTTAACTAATCTCTTAGATTTTAGCTCATTTTGAAGATAACTATGTTATGTATGAATTGTGTAAAGAAAATTTTAATTGGCGGATTAGAATTTTGTGTAGAACCCGTTTTGTCTTAATTTTGCTAAAAGCTACATGGAATTTGTAAAATTGGACAATTTTAAAAAATTGGACAGTCACAGTAATTTTTTACAGATATTTATTCTTTTTATACATTATTTATTAAAAAAAGGGATTACAAATTGTTATTGTAATTATTACAGTACAAATTATTATAGATATTAATTCTTTTTATACACTAGAAATTACAAATTAAAGCTTAAACCTTTTTGAAAAAAAATTGTCCCGATGGTAGGCAGTCACCTTAAGTAATACTTCTTTGTAATTTATCAAAACCAAGAAGTTCTGATGTAACTACTAGATTAAAATATGACAATAACAAATTTTATGTCGGGGTGATTGAGCAGTTTGAGGTTTGAGAAAAATTTTGAAAATGAAACCGGATTTATTAAAGCTGTTTTGATATTTAAGGTCATAAATCAAAGATGTTGAACTGATAAATATAATGTAAGAAGTATTTGATTATAATTTTAACAACTTTGGTTGTAATATTTTGCAAGACCAAATTATGCAATTTACAGAAACAAAATGCATAATTTCTACCAATAAGTCAATGCCTGCATTTTTATGAGAATTTATAATGGAAACAACTATTTCTGTCTAAAGGAGAACATTCATTTAAAAACAATAAATATTAAAATGAATTGTGCGTTGCTTTTTATTTTGTCTGAATTAATTGCTCCTCAGATTTTTCCTTAGCGTTTTTAAGACAGCAAAACAGATGAATTTAACTTCGTTTATGCATTAATGTAAAACTCATGAAACGCTTGTTAAAAAGACTGTTTCAGATAATCTAATTTCTTTCTTCAAACATTTAGTATATATTCAATTGTTTTTATGTCAACAAAAATTTCAACTTTCTTTGATATTGAAATATATATTTATAAATAGCGATAGATTTATGTCTCTCTATTTATATTTATATAGAGCTCTTTTTTATACACTTTTCATGGCATGGATTAACACATAATAAAGGATTTACCATGCAAATTAAAGTTAAAATAATTTGTGATGTGAAACAATACGAGATGTTTTAGCATTCTAACATCTGAATTTTTTACATCGGAAATGATAACGAATTTTAAAAAAAAAGATATTTTTCCTAAGCTATGTTTAGATTAATGGCTATTTGGTTTTATTTAGTTATACTACAATAAAATTATAAAAGTATGTCATTAAAGTAAGGCTTAACACATTATCATTTACCTCTATGCGCTTTTTAGTGGTAATCATGCCAAAATAATTGCGAAGTAATATACATTCTAGCCATTACTCTGCACGATATAACTTTACCATTGCAAGTACGTTCCATAATTTGAGAATAGGTATTCTTTTCATTATGCAACAATTCGACAAAATTAATAAAATTTGATATGTCAAATAATATTTCTATTTGGGTTTTTTTTCCGAATAATATTTTCTTCCAGTATGTATTTCCACCCAGTTTTCTTTGAATTAAAAAAATATTCTAGAATTTTTAACAATTGCGAAATATTACTTATGCTACAATATACATTTTGGGTAAGGAAAAGTACAAGAATCTCATAATAGAATACGTACAATTTTTAAAACAAATATATAATCTACCAACGAGGAGCTACGTAACTTTTACCAAAGTTCATGCGAAATGATCGGTACTACCTTCTACTCAGTTATAAATGTGAAGAGATATCAGACACACCAGATTTACTGCGGTCATTTCTAAGTGCACATTAGTTTGTAGCTATTCCCCCGTCACGAAGACGACTCCCGAAGAATTATTGCTCTCTTGAACAACTGAATGGAACTATTGTACTCTATTCCATCTTCGAGTCAGAGGATTTCGAATGCTATGAGAAGAAAATATAGAAAAGCCTACCGTGTGATAATATTTCCACACAATATATTTTGAATTTAAAACATTCAAAATTTCTGATGTAAGTTACATTAAAAATAGCTCTGATTTTGAACATAACAAAATGATAAGGTGTTAGATAATATATTTTATTCCCTATATTCTAAGCCGTTGAAATTTTACTATCACCAATATAAATATTATAACAATAAATAAGAAGCCACGATAAGAAAACAGTATTCATTTGGTACACAGTAATGAATATAATAATGTTTAGATTATGAATCTGTACGTAGTCTTTGTATTTTTAATAAACTAATGTTGAAATATGCATGCAAATATTTAATTCCGACATATTATTTGGGAGCACAAATGAATTTTCATGTTTTCACTTAATACTTCTCAGCAGATCTGCTTTAGTGTGAGCGAAACCCAATTATTTAGCAGAATACAAATGCATTCACTCATTAAATTAGTTGCGTTTCCAAAACGTTTGGGCAAAGCTTATGTAGCCAGGTTAATTATTTGGTAGTATTCTCTGTAATTCCCAAGAAATTAAACAATGTTACTACAAAATTTATTTTGGAAATAAAAACATTTTAAGAATTAAATATCAATGAATGAACAAATATTTCGTTTAACTACAAATGAGTATTCAGTTCTAAAAGAATATCATAAATGTTTATCCAAATTTGTATCATAATTTCGATATCGTACAAGAATAAGATAAACAGTTATACAATTTTGAAACCATTCAGTCTGTTGTATTCGAACGAAAAAATATTCTTTTTCAGTTTTCTTTTCTATATTATTTTTTCCCTTTGGAGGGGTATCATCACAAAAAAATATTCTGTTTCTTTCGGAAACTAAGTATAATAAAAAATTTTGATGCATTGTGTGTTTATTGACAGAGGAAAGATAAATATCTAACTAAAAAAAGAAGTAAGACTAAAAAATTCCTGCACGCATATGAGCATCTTAAGTGAAAATAATGAAATATTGTCGATTGTGAGTACAAAGAAATAAAATAAATCACATCATAATAAAATACAAAATAAGTACAAGAAATATCGCAAAACGAATGTATAGTAAATCAAAAAAAGTCTAATACTAGTTAACAATAACTAACAATACAAGCAAGATTTATGAAAGAAAACATAAATATATAGAAGCATATATAGACAGAATTTTCAGTTTGAATAATATGGAAAAAATATTACCAATATGTAAAAAACTATATAAAGAAAGCTGCTTTTCTTCGGAAAATCTTCTTGTAGAGTCGGTACAGAAGTATGTAATTGCAAAAGGAAATTTTTGTTTATTAGAATGAAAAGTTACAAATATATTTGAAAAACCCTTGCCTAGATAGGAACAACTTAAATTTAAACTTTGATTCGAAAATTTTAATTGTTAAACACCTATAAATAGAGAAAATATTTTCCATCATAATTGCGTATTTTTAGATTTCCATGCAAATAATTTTTTGTATTATGAATTATAGCACATTACAATCCCTATGACTGTATTTAAGTTGATTGAGGGTTTATTTCTTCAACAGTGTCAACTAGAGCCAAGCATATGACTTTGCTATTTCATACATTACATTTGCTTGCACAACTCATTTTTACAGGGAGCCACGTTCCCATACCTCACACATTGAGCAGGGAAGAAGAACAACCGGGACTCGAACTCGGGACAACAAGAGTACATGGAAGACGCACTGATATAAACAGTTTCAATCAAATGTAACATTCTCTTTAAGGATATTTTTGCAATAAGAAATCGAAAAATTCATAACAATTAGAGATATTAACGTTGCTATTTCTTTTCAGCATTAACCCTTTCGCGACGGGAATCGCTAACGAGCGCTTATCGCTGAGGCCGGCAGTCTCTTTTGCGAGTGTCTGTCCAGGGCCGGAGGACTTTTTGCTGTTAAGCCTAAATCCATGAATTTACCGAAGTTTCAACGCATTGTTTAATAATGCTCTGTATAAAATTTGAATGGCATATGCTTTTTTTTATACATTTATACATATTTTAGTTACTTAAGTCATTTCTTGTTTAAATATATATTTTACGCATTTTATTTTCAATACATACTTTAATGACGTTTCGACATTGCAACGGTAAAAACAGAAAGAATTCACGTCTACAAAATCTAATTATCCACTGAAGATTGGACTGCAAACCGAAATAACTAACTCTAGCGAAAATAAAACTCCCTATTTACTATAAATAAAATACCACGTGCGAATTTAATGAGCCGTCATAAAGCATTCCAATCGGAAGCATTTATTTCCCCCTATGTTTATATAATCGAAAACCACGTGTATGTGAGTCATGCTTCTCTCATTTCGAGTAGAAGGTCAGATCTACATGTATCTGAAACCATATGGACATACAATGCCATCTTGTGCCGAAAATTATATTTTTTTAAACGTTCTAAGACACTGGCACAAATGTGTGACGGCCGGCCGTGAACGAGAAAAGGCTCTGTCACGCCGGTGTGTCGGTCGGGAAGTGAGCGTGTTTCTTGCTGGCACGTATATGTGCCAGTAGGCGCGAAAGGGTTAATTGTAGCCATTTTCCAATTAATTCAATATGAACTATAGCAAAGGAAAGAAGGTCCAGAGGGAATCCTTTACTGACTGAATTTTAGAGAATTTAAATTGTAACGATAAGTCTTTGAGAATAAATCTTATGTTAGGCCTGTAAAGAAAAGAGATATGTCAAAAATTAAGAAATCGAGGAATCGTGGAATTTCATTCTTGCAAAAAAAAAAAATAACTTTGAATGGTACACCAATCAGCTGAGCTAGAAAATGCAACGTTAATACATCATTTTGTATTGATATGTTTCAGTTTCAGTTTGTTCTTTGCAATTCATAAATTGCTGTCTATCTTTCTTTTGCTTTCATTAAGTATGTAACAGAAAATTAATTTTCAATAAACTTTATAAGCATACGTCAATTTAATTCTTCTTTGCATTGGATTCTTATTATGAATAGTAATAAAATATACCGCAATAACAAATATATATCTACGGAATATTATTTGATACTCAGAAGCAAATGTATGAAACATTCGGTTTAGATTTCCTCGTAAAAGCTGGCAGTTTACTTTTTCTTTCATCAATTATTACATATAAATGGGATCATGTTCACTTTGAAAGTGCGGAGGTTGAAGCTGGGTTTGACTACAAAGTTATTTCTGGCAACTTTTTAAAAACATAGGAGAATCTTTTCACATTTGTAAAACTGATGCAAAACATGTTGTTTTTAGCAAAGTTTGCTGCCGAGGACAAATCCAAGGTACTTTAACTCCTTCTCACAGGAAAGGAGAAACTCATTAAGAATGAAACTACTATTTAAATTATTATTTTTTTCTCAGATCGCCAACATAGCTTTTGATATACTATCCAATTATTTTTTTCCATTTCTTCTCCCAATTTTATGCATATAAAAATTGTTTTCCGCTGTTTCTGTGATCTTATGCATTATTATTCTTATAGTCGAATTAATTTATGCTCTTGCCAGTTGAAACTTACTAATTCTCGATGATAATGGATAATTTAACTATTTCAAAAGTTTAATAGTAAAATAACTACAAAAAATGTGATTGACAGAGTAGGGTTCTTGAATAAGTACGACAGCCATATTCTTAGCATATGAATTCAAAACCAATGCTATATAGCTACTTCTAACTTTAACAGATTAAGCCTTAAAATAAATAATTGTCACGGAAAAATAATTGACTAATATTATATTTGAGATAAAAACAATTTCTATATAAATGGTGGTAACCACCAGAGATACAATGTAGACAAGAGATACCCGATTGGTTAAACAAAATATTATATTTAAGTTTAAGAAATGAAAATTCAGTAAAATTCATTCACAGTTATCCCCATTCTATTAAATTATTTCAAAGTATAAAATATTAAGATGTTTAAAATAATTATCACTGCTCAATAAACTTTCTGTTCAGAATTCTTCCGAAATTCAGCCCATCTCCGGCAATTCCGTATGATGTTTAGAAGTCCGGATATGACATATCTGTATCAATGAATATTCAGCGATTTCTTCCATCAATTTCAAAACTTTTTAAAAGTGTAAATAGATTTTTCTCACATATATCTATAAAGTTATTTTAAAGTAATTCCGTTGTGTATATATTAAATAATTTAGAGAAATTAAAAAAAAAGATATATGTTTCAAATGTACATATTTTTTTCTGTAAGATTATTAATGCTAAAAATATTTTTTGTCTGTAAATGTATGTAGCAATTTTATATAATAAATAGTATCTTTAGTAATAATGGAACCGAAAGATAATTCAGAAACCTGGAATAATGAAATCTAAACTTTTATTTTTTTGTCTGTAAATATACATTGCAGTTTTAAATAATAATAAGTATTTTCAGTAACAACAAAAACTGAACCATTCTATACCAGCTTAAATAAATATTTCATGTAATATATAAAATGTCAACATAAAAACCTGATACATTTTATTAATATTTTCTGACACATAACATTTTTTTTATTAATATTTTCTGACACATGGCTTAGCTATCATAAGCAAGAAAAGACAGGATATGCGGATGTGAAGTTTCCCAGGTCAAAATATATCTGTTGCATGTTTTCAAACATTATTTTATTCCAATTTTATTACCACTATGAACATAAATAGTAATATATTTTACCATTTGTTTTTCTCTTGTTATTTTGAAGTAAGAATATTTATACTTCTACAATTTTACGTTAATTTTCTATATAATCTTAATATATTTTTGATATACAGTATCTTAATATATTTTTGACCAATTAATTAATTCAGTTTATTTTTTAAATGTTTCCAAGCCAATTTGGGAAATAAAAACAGTTTTTTTTTATGTCTTTTTGATAAGTTTTTATAATATTTATAAAATTAGTACATGCGTATGCCGATCTGCAATTCATACTGTTTATCATTTAAATATTTTATTTAATTTAATTAGAACTGTTAGAATTCTTTTAGGTTTTAGCTCTATTCTATGAATTTTAGATTAAGAATTCTATTTAATTTACTTTGTTCTAGCTTCTTGTATGCTTAAAAAAGTAATATTTTTAGATAAAATATTAAGTTTTGTATAACAAATATATTTTTTACAATGCATCTGTCAGTCTAAAACTACGTGACTGCATTAAAAATTAAAATATCAAGGATATTTACCATTATAAATTTGATAAGTAACACATTCTTACTTTAAGAAATAAATTATATTAATTATCATTTAAAGACAAATTCAATACTTTCATTTGAGTCGATTAGCAAGCTCAGAACAATGAAAACGATTTTATTCCTTTACTGGGTATTTGACTACATAAAATATGTTAACAGTCGTTGAAAGATAAAGTAAGAAAATGATTTAATTGATTGTTCGGGAGTACAATAAAGAAAAGCAATCGGCTGTTTCATTCATTTTAACTTGCGTGACATCATTAATTTGATTCAATGCAGATTCAAATCAGGAAGTCGTTGCGTGCAAGTGACAACGTAGTATGCATGTAAGCAGTATTAGGTACTTCTTCAGCAAATATTCCCTACTCCAAGTGCTTTCACTCGCATTCCACTAGCTAAAACGATCTTGGGAAATAAATAATGCAGCAGATGTATAAAACATTATGTATATTGAAGAAACTAATAAATTTACCAGTGAAGAAGATTTATAATTTTTTTTTATAACTAATAACATCTGGCGGGGTTTTCGTAGGACTTATATATATTTTAAAAGGGTTTCATTCTCTAAATATATTTCTAGAAAGTTTTATAAATGTTTAGTTGTAACATCAATCTATTTTGCAATGATGTTCCTGGATATATTTTGAAACTGAGATATGTAGATTTTTATATAATTTATACTTTAAAATATATCAACATAAGTTATTTCTTTTTTAAAATTTTTAAGCAGGGAGAAATCTACTAGAAATGAAACCTAGTTTCGAATGCTACACATACTCTCTCTCTCTCTGTATATATATATATATATATCAAAAGAAAAAATTCGGAATTAAACAACAAAAAGTTCACAAAAATTGAATCTAAATGAAAGAAAACCAATTTCATTTAGATTTCACCTACAAGTCTAAATTAATATAAATACTAATATATAAATGTGAAAGTTTGGATGTTTGTTACAACATCACGCCAGAACTGCATAACAGAATTGGATGAAATTTAGCACAAAGATCGATTATAGTAAGGAATAAAACATAGGCTTCTTTTTATTCCAGTTAATTGAGTGATTATCGTTTATTCATTAAAAACTAAATTTTCCGCCAAAAAGCTGATGCCAAATCTTACCAAAGATAAGTAAGGCTCCAGATTTTTTCCCAACAGAAATTAGGTTAGGTTTAGCAGAATTTTAACATATTATTTCAAACGATTCTAATTATTTTCTTCGTGTTTGATGCACTTAAAATCAAATGTTGTTAGTGATAGGTCTTTCGTATTCATTCTGAAGTACTTTTAAATTAAAAGAAAACAGAATTAAGGAAATAAAAAAATTCTAATCTGCATTGCATTATCGTAACTGGCGTAGAAAAGTCAGACATGTGCGTTACGCCAACTGTCGTTGAAAGTTCGCGAAGCACCTGTTTCAGCAGCTGGGAATGAATCTATGCCTAACGTTGATTGGCTGCTGATATGATGTTTCATGAAGCGCATCAAACATAGTGGAGAGGTTTCAAGAAGTACCCGCCTTGCGGAGCAAGGCTAACTTCGGTCCTAGCACTTCGGGAACCTGGCTTCGACTGATGGACCTTGCTGCTTGCATCTCCTAGCGGCAACCATAGTAGGTTGGTAAGCAATTTATATAAGCTTAAAAAAAAAAAAAAGGTAGACATTGATAATTTCTGTTTTTGTCTTTGCTCTTACTAACGTGAAATGGATAACGCGTGCAAATTATGCAATGCTTATGCAATTTTTTAAAAACAATATTTATATAAACATTTGTCTATCGTCCATAAACAACCGTTCAAACCGTATTGTTAAATAACCAATGAGCATTAAGATTGACATATCCCAGCTTCGGATGCAGACGCCTGTTAAAGTCACGGGTGATTGTCGTGACATCAACTGTGTTTATGCGTGATGACAGCTGTGTTTTCATTTAAATTAAAAGTTTAAAAATTATGTGTATAATGCTGTTGTAGCTATATCCATCTCGATCAATAAATAAAATGGATTTGACCTGATTTTAAAGAAATACGGTCTCGATTTGCTGTTTTGTTTTATTTTAGATATACAATGTAAATAATTTGTTTTTACCTTAGCTGTGTGTTTTTATTATTAAATTGTATTTATGTTACGTATTGTTTGTATATGCTTATATTTTAAAACATATCGTTTTCAGGTTAGGTTTAATTTCTTTTGATCTTTTGATTTGTCTTTCTTTTGATATTTGATTGATTTTCGTACATATGTATCAGAATTTGCAAGCCAACAGAGTAGAGGGTAATAGCTAGTAATTAAGATAGTTAATTAAATGGAACTAAAAATTGGAATCGAAAATAAAAATTATTTCGGATTCCAACAAGATAAAAAATTAAAATTTAAAAAACCTATCATTGTATTAGTGAGTGCAAATACAGCTACAACTAAAATACAGATGAATCTAAATAAATTAACAATATAAGCTAAGAAAAAAGTAATACAAAATAATCAAAATTGCACCAAATAGAAAAAGAAGGCATGAAGATTTTTTCAAGGGTCACCCTCAGGCAAGGATTCAAAATAAGGGAATTTTTCTGTGAGGAAAGCTGACAGTGTCCAACAATTGACTCCTCGTAACCCGAAAATTTCCCGAACATTAAGGCAAAAAAGACATACTAATTTTTGCATCAAAACACACACACACGCGCGCATATATATATATATATATGTATATAATGATTAGTATTTTTTCTTTAAAGCCTCGCAATGGATTTTATTATTTACCATGTTTTTCCTTTTTTGACACATTGATACGAATTGAAAAAATTGGTAATATATACTGTGGAAGAAATGACTAAATAATAATAATAAATAAATGTATCAATTATTATTTTTTCCTTATCTTGTAAACAATGTGTTTAAAGCTGTATTAATTTAGAAAAGTAAATCCTAAGAATATTAACATGGATACATTATAATTTAGTGAAAAATATTCATCATTCTTTTCTTCTATAGAAATAATCTCTGATAGATGGTTTTCTATTTTTTATTTAAAAAATTAACCTTTTATATTTTAAGTTAGGAATATGACTTACTGTGAAGAATGCAGAGATGTGAAGAAGTCTAATACTTAAATGATTATTGGCTAACATACCGACTTGTAAGCAATTTTTATTGAAATATTTTGATTTTTTAAAATTATTAGTTTATAAATATGATAAATATTTTAAACATTTGGTTCATTTATCTTTCAAAATAATGGTTTATCTCAACTCTTATGTTACTATACTTTATTGAAAAGATAGCTGAAATAAAAATAAAGTTTTAAAATAAAGAAAATAGTTTTAAAAAGGATAAGAAAAAAAAAGATCAATTCAATATAGCGTCAAATTGTGATGATACAGTGTAGAACAAAATACATCTTAAATATCTTGAAAGAGTTCTAAGAAACGAACGAGATAGAATACTGGTAAGGCGAATGCAAATAAAATGATTTTAGAGCAATATCCCCGCATAGAGATTGAACTTTCCTATTCTCTCGGTTGTTTGAAAAGAACTGACTATAGGTCCGGAAAGAAAGAGAATTTTATTTCAAAGTTAGTTTCAAATTTATGTGGCGTTCATCAATATTTTGCTTGGTTTCAATTGCTTTTCTCAGAAAGTTTAGAAAGAAAAGAAATATTTTGCCATTTATTCATTCGTCTGGATAAGCCGAGGAGTATTCAAAAAAGCGTTATTGATCTAAAAGTGAATCTGTATTTGGTTTATTCATGCGTTTTTTAAAGATAAATCTTTGATGTTCGTCAGAATTCTGAGAAATTGTTTAGAACCCTTCCATTTTTTTCTGAAATTTGAGGTGCATAAAATATTTTATGATTTTAAATGTTAGGGCTTCTCAATCAATAAAACTATCTCCAAATGATCACTAAATGAAAAAAGTATTGACTTGGAAATATGATGATATAAATTTATTTAATTAGAATTTTTGAGTCGTTAATAAAATTTTCTTCCATAACTAATACTATTATGTGATTGCAAAATGCATTTAAAGTTGTTATATTTGTATAAATATAATATAGGCTGATTAGTAAACATGATATGTATATAAATATGTCGCTTTGTATTTAAATTTGGTTCAATCAGCAATGGTCTATGTAAGTTCCATATTACTTATCCATCTGTTTTGATTCAGTTTTATTTATCATTACAGATAAACATGCCTAACTATATTTTCCAGATTCATATTTGATATATAATTAATCAGCAAAATTTCTAGTTAAGCATATTTTCTAAAGAAGATCACAAAATTATTTTCAATCGCAATTCAAACTTATCGTACTGGATAGTTAGAAATTCCCATTAAAATGTATAAAAATAGTAAAACCGTACTTCCCATTTTAAAATAATATTTATAGGTGTTGCTTTTGATGGAACTCCGATTCAAACCAAGTCGAATAGATTGGGGAAAGGGGAATGCAGTTGCTTTTGAGGGTCAGGATCCCTGAGCACGCGAAGGCAGAAGTCTGACTTAAGCTCATGTGAAGATGACACTCACACAGACGCTTATGCTACCCTCTTTTTACCCTGGGGTCCTTCACACCTCGCAGATTTAACTCAGGATAAAGAATATCCATACCCGAAACAGTACTCTTAGCCCGAGCTCTCAGATTAGGAGAAAAACTAGCTAAACCTAAGCGAAGACGTCGGGAAAAGGATATCTCAATATTATAAATACTCTAAATTTCAAAATAAACTTGCATATTCCTGATCGCTAACAATATTTTTCTTAAAAACTTATTTACATTTATTAAATATATCAAATTACCAAATAAACCTGCCCCTGTTATTTAATAAACAATTTTTAACAACGCATTTTCTCTAATTAACTACATAATATACTACAAATTAATAAAAAGAACCTTTATCAAACAGATCTTATCCCTAATCTTTAAGAAACAATAATCATTAATAAGCAGATTTTAGCCACCACAGTTTTCTTATTAATTGTATAAAATACCTCAAATTACCATAAAAACCCTATACATCCCTGATATTTAATAACAGCTTTTAACAACTTATCTCCTGTTATTGATTCTAAAAATTCCGCAATTGCGTAAAATGTACGAATTTCAAATAAAATGTGCTTCATTAAAGTTATTATAACAAGTTACAAAAGCCGCTAATGATATTGTAAGTTTGAGAACCTTACATAAAAATAAAAAATAAAAGCAACTATAGGGATATAAGTATCTTGTAAAGAAAAATAATTCATTCACATCTACTTTCATTTTCTTGAGCAGTCTTGCGAAAGTTATTGCCTCCTAATAAAGATTCGTTACATTAGCTCTGCATGAATAGGTTTGAAAAATTCTACTTCATTAGTTTGATGGAAGATATTAGTCAAGGCAGATTCTAAATAGCCAGACTGCTTGACCTAATTTCCCGGAATAGGAAAATAGCAATTCTGTTACTTACAAGTAGAGGTCCCGTAGATCATGATTACACCATAACAATAAGCTTTTGTTCAGTAATTCAAGGATTCATTAGAAATAACCTATTTTTGTAAGAGAGATCAAAGAAGAAGTAGAAGCTATTACTGATTTCTTAGTCGAAAAAACTCCGTTACTTTCAGATATTATCAATTTTAAATAGAAGCAAAATTAATTGTTGAATCATGTATAAAAAATATAAAATTATAGAAAGTGAAAGTGTTACTAAAATAAATTACTCCTTATATTGCTAATTATACTTTTTTCAATAATTTTTTTTAATTACCCTAGAATAAATTTTTTTAACTAAAAGTTAAATTACGCAGTATTATTTTCTTTCAAAATATCAAATTCACGCTCTCATCAAAATTCAAAGGATTGTTTATATTAAAGAACTAAAATGTTTGTTACCAAACGGATGTAACTCCAATTAGGGGAATTAGGAGTTCCATGTACTATCATGTTTTAGAATAAAAGCTTGTTCGTTTGGCTCCAAAAAGATATAACTGCTATAGTTAGTTCTCACGTATCTCAAGCAATTGAGATATTTGTTTCATTAATTTGTTGCATTGTAGGTATAACGTATGGTGCTACTGCCGCTTCTCTGCGAACTTGGATAATTGGAGCTACCTCCTTTTTAGCAGCAAACCCTTCAATTGTAGTTGGTCATTTTTCTTAAGCGTCAAAGATTTAATATTTTTAATTTTCATCGTTTAGTATACTACGCATCGTTTTTTAACTGATTAATTGTTTAGTTTTTAAAGAAAAAAGTTTTTATGTCAGCAAATCAGAATTAAATTAAACATAAGAGCGAAAATTAAAAAAAGAAAAATAACGAAAATATGAAAAACGAAAAATAAGAAGAAATAATTAAATTGTTAATTAGTATTTAAATAACTGAAATTACATTACTTCCTCTCTAATACCCAACTCCATTATATTTATACTTCACAAATGATAACGTGAATTTTTTTCTTATGTTATCATCACTTCTGATTACCGTTTTATTTCAAATAGTTAATAATTTCATTGCAGGTGTTTTACTCAAATATAACTACATATTCAGTTTAGAAAAGTTTTATTTTTAAATCAAACGGAATAAAACTTTTCTGAATATAAATTTGAGTTTACATTGTTAAATAGAATGATATGTTGATACATGTTTGCAATTATATACACCCTTCATTATTACCATGAAACATGTTTAGTTAGATTTCCAGACTTATTTTTATTCAAAATGTCCATACTTCAATTAATTTTCAAATGTTTTGAATGTCAAACGATAGAAAGATAGTCAGCTTTTCTGTAACAAGTACTGTAACACAATATTCATTTTTAAAATATAGGTATGATATATTTGAGCAAAAACTAAAAAAAAATATATTTCGATTACAATTTCAGGCAACAATTTTCTCGCAAAATATTCCTTCTCAAATGAAGAGTTATTCTTACGTATCATAAAATGTTTTCCTTAAAAAAGTTGCAAAAATTAAATATTGGCATAATTAAAATGATTAAGAATTAAATAATTCAATTTATTTGCCTTTCTCACAAGCAGTTACATATTTTTTGTCATATATCATTCAGGGAACCATTACGTTCACAAGTTCTTAAATTCTTTTTTTCGCACAAATTAGCTTAATAAAAGCTGGGGAGAATACATATATAGCTTTACCATTAAATATTTTAGATTCAAATACCAAATAGGATATAAAAAGGAATAACATATTTTAAGTACGTTGATTATAGATGACTGTCTTAACTTTTGCATTTTTTAAACAGCTGAAATTTCTTGCATAAAATATAACCTAGCCGTGATAATATGCTTTAAAAATTATGCATAATCCATATTCTGAGTAGAAAATATTCGAATGTCGTAATTTGATCAAAATATTATGTATATTAAATGAAATGTTGCTAGTATTAAAAAATAAGCATTTTTCTATATTATGTAAATTTATGCAAATTATAATTTTATTGATGTATTTAATGTGATGAAAATTACTTTGAAGGAAAGGTTTTCAAAAGTGAATATAATAAATGAAATTTTACTTACCAGAGCTTGGTACATAGATGTTGAGGTAAAGACAATCTTCACTTTGGTTGGTCAAATAAGGAAGAAGTCTTTTTAAATATCGATATCTTCCGAGCGGCATCTTCTGCAGTGCTTCTGTTTCATTGGCAATGTCCGGAAACTTTTGGGGGCATACGGGACCAAACTGGTCAGCCAGCCGGACACCTTTCCAATGGGGCGAAGTCACTGGGGGCATGAAACGCAAAGGACCCTTTGGAGCCCCGGCATAAGGAATGCCTAGAAACACTTCAACTGGCTGAAGTTGGCGATTTGACAAATTACTCATGAATCCACGCAAGGAACCATAACGAGTTGTAACCACTCTTGAGCTCAGCTGTCGCAAATCTGGTTCAACGTGTCTTACAGAAACCAAAACGCATTCAAAGGTAAGAGTTTGCAAGCACACAGCAATCCATCGCCACAAATTCCAGTCACGCCTGCCTCTTGCTTTCGCATTGCTTTTTGTCATTTTGGAACAATGAACAATGTTATAACCAATCCAAAATATAATCTTTCACTTTTGTAACAAGTTGTATTCCAAAGATAATTCAATAAGCACAGAGCACATTCAGGAACAAAAACGATTCAAGTTATTTCAGCAGAAGTCTCAGTGTTCTCTGACTGAATGAATGGATATTGGTACACACACGAAATGGATATTGTTGCAGTTCTTGATTATATTTGATCTTAATTACCATATATTTATGAGGAGAAATGTTTGAATTAAATATTACCATTCACCATGGCAACTGAAACAAAGCAAATACTTCTGAAATGATCATTCTCTTTTATCGTTTCTGTCAGTATCGTTTAACAGAATACTTTATCAGTTATGAGTCTAGGATGAAATCTGCTTTTAAAATCTTATTTAATATTTACTTAATATTTTAAAATTAAATGGGATTTAAATTGTCTTGATAATATAGAATATATCAGATTAAAATTTAAACTGCTTTTGTAATTTTAAATGAAATTATACCAATGTTATTTTAATAGCTTTAAAAGAATATTCTGCTATAATAATGTTCTTTTTAATTTGATCTGCACTTTTGAATTAAAAATTTATCTGAATTGGATTTCCAATTTACGTTGAAAATGCTAAATATTCGAACATTGGCACACCTATTATATTATGCAAAATGTCTTCCAAAAGTATGAAATTCGTAAATAAATTTACACCAATTTACATTTTCTCAAATTCTATAATGTTTTTCGTTATTTTCTTTTTTGAATTGTCGATAAAACACAAATCTAAAATCTCACGACGAGTTAAAAGTAACTCCGAAAATCGTACACTCTGACATTCTAACCGGATTCAGTAGCAAAAAAAAAAAAAAAATGACGAAAAGAAAATGACGAGATAAATGAATTAACGTTTCTTTCGCCTTATCTATTCGAGTGGAAAATCCAAACGTCAAGGATGGCAAAGAATAGCAATCTTATCACAGCATCTCCAGCAAGACCTGGGAGCGATGAACGGTGAAATCTCCTGTGCTCATCTTCCTTCTTTAGAAGAGAAGGGTTGTTCGCGAGCGGGGAAGTTTCATACCTTTCAGATGCAAGAAGCTTCGACTACTGCTAGTGGAAACCGGATAGAAACTCCGCTCTCACCATCTCCCGGATTGACGCATGCGGAGTTGTATCTTAGGATGCTCATTTTCCCTTTCTTTAGGGAAAAAGCGTCGGGATGTTTCCCCTTCGTGTATCTAAGGGTTTGGGGGTTGGGTCTTAATGATGGTTTTCGTACCTTATTTTCTTTGCTACTTATTTTTCTTTCATTGCACAAATATATCATGATTTTATTGTGGTTTGTACCGAGTTGTTTTAAACAATCTTACACGTTTATCAGGAAATCGCAGAAAAAATAAGAAATTCTGCAACTTATTATAAAGTAGGAAATGAGCCTTTTGTAGAATGTCAAATATTAATTATATTTAATAAAAATATGTAATTTAAACATTGAAATGAATGAATAAAGACACAATTTTAATAAATAACTCATTTAAAAAAAATTAACATTTCAAAATACTTATTTTAAAGCTGAATTATTACGAATTAATTTTCTCATTTGGTATTATTATATTACATAAATAAAAATATCATAAGTGTATTCATGAATGAAGAATCCAAAGTCAAATCAATACATATTTTTTATAAATACTTTTTTAAACTATTCTAATAATAATGACGCATCACTGTCACTTCATTTAAATCAAAATTACTGATAGCAAAGATTATATCATTTGAAAAAATGTCCTATAAAAAGAATGAAATTAACATTAGATTAACTAACTGCAGATTATTATTAAGTAGAAATGCGCATTTTGAAGAATTTGAACTATTAATCTTATTTTATATAAAAATGCATAGATTAAAAAAGCAAACACTGAAATTAATGAAAGAAGGCAAAATTAAAAAAAAAATTCTTTTTTGTTAATTATCATTTACAAATTCTTCATTTTAAATCTGAATTATTGCGAATTAATTTTATTATACTATATAATTAATATTATTCACTTAAAAATATCATAAATTTGTTAATAAATTTAATCTATGAATGCTTAATTAATCATATTATTTTATTTAATGATATCGAATTTATACTAACATAAATACTTCTATGATTTCATTTAACCCTTTAATTGCTGATAGTAAAATATTCAAATTCGTCTTATATCTTCATAACATGACTATTTTTTTCTGATGGCATTCAAATGGACGCGGAAAATTTAATCCAGATAGTGAGTAGTTAATATAATTTAAAAGTGCAAATAAAATATTTTATTATTAGTTAGTTAATTAAGATATACCGACTAATTAAAAAAATTCTTCAACTCATTTGGATTATTATGAAGGATAAATACTGGTGCAAAAATAAAGTTGAAAAATTGATTTTAATATAATTTTATAAAGCAAGGATTAAACCTAAATTAATAATAACAAAGATTATGTCCTCTATAAAAATTATAATATGCTAAATGCAGCTTTTGAGTTCAATAATATTTTGTCAATAAGATATTTGTATATATTATATAAAGAGAAAGATAGATACAGAGAGAGAGAGAGAGAATGAAAGGTTATCACTTGAGTTTGTAAAATAACTTTATATTTAAAGTACATACCGAGTGAATGCAAAAGAATATATGAATGTTCTAATAAGGTCAGAATATTAATTGAATTTTATATTCTGACATTACTCGACATGAGAATATTTGAGTCACGACTCCTAACCATAAAGGGATGATTATTCAAATCGAAAAGGATGACTATCATGCAGCCACATATTCATGCGTTATCATGTACCACAAGAAATGATTATCTTTTACATTTATCCCACTACTTACAAAGATTATTTTCATTAAGAATATAAAACTAAATATTAGGCTCTTGAAAATAATAATTTCGATTAATTTATAGATTATTCATTGTATTATTTTATTAAAACATAAGGCTTTTGAAAATGAATTTTTATGAGTATTCTAATATGGGTTAAAAATATAAAATTTAAATATGCAAATTGCTTTGATCATGATAAAGGAAACATTTTTTTTGTGGTGGAAAGATACGCCATCAAATATAAAAAAGCACAGGTTTATCATTTAGCTTTCTTGAAATGGCTATCTTTTAGAGCTTATAATATCACGATAAATAAAACTTTAGCATTCACAGAACAGATGGAAAGAAAAAAGAAAATATTAGGAAAAAACTCCTTAACATTTTTTTTAAGATTTTGTTTTTGTAAGTGTATTAAAAAGAAGTATTTATATTTTTATTATTTTCTTCTTTTCAATTTTATTTCTGATATTTATTAACAGAAGTCATAAGTTTCCTTGAATCAAAATTAATTCTGGCATCCTGGCTCAGGGACAGAGCGTCTTCCCCCTTATCTCGTTATTCTAGTTCGGGAATGGTTGTTCTTTATCCTGTGTTCGATCGGTTAAGGGTGCGAAAGAGCCTTCCTGTAAAAGGGGATTATGCAAGCGAATGTGTAAGCGTCATCTTCATATGAGTTAAATTCAGATATCTGTCATTGAGTGCTGAGGGTTCTTAACCTCAGTAGCTACTGCAAGCCGCTTCCATGATAATGATCACGACATCGCCATCATCAATGTTCTAAATTTATAGGAATCAATTATTGATAATTGAATCGTAAAAGAATCAAAATATTGCCTTTTCATCGAAATTATATTCGAAGTTTAAAAATTACATCATATTTAGTAAGTTCAAAGTTTACAAAGTTAATATTACAAAGTTTTTATTTTACAAATATGAAACATGCAATTGAAGAACGGAAAAATTCAATTTGAGTGAATATGACTAATTAAATTTTCAGCCTAATTTAAATTCTAAGGTAAATCTGATTCAGAGATTTGAATCCTAATTTTCAAGTTTAAAGATGTTATTAGATGCAGTAGACTATATTTTGTAGTCTAAAGATGTTTTAGATGCAGTAGACTATATTTTGTAGTCTAAAGATGTTTTAGATGCAGTAGACTATATTTTGTAGTCTTTCTTTTTAATTCTTATCACTTTTTGCTCACTATCCGCTTATTGAAAAATTTGGAATGTTTTATAAAGGAATAATCATAAGCATGTCATAGTCAACATTATAAATCAGATTTTAATAATGTTAGTAATAGCTGTGGTTATTACTAATAAAGATCGGATGACATGATAAGTTGAATAATATATTTATCATATCGTATGTTAAATATATAAATAACTGCGATTTCCACGAGCAATAACTTCTCGCTGCTTATAAATAACTGCGATTTCCACGAGCAACACAGAAGTAGTAAAATTGGTGCAGCCCGAGATTTCTACGGTGATTCCTTTTCCCGTCTATTTAGATGTACAATCTGGTCTTTTCAACGTCATGGTTTAATTTTGAATTTTCTGGTTTCTTTCAGATCTGGATTAACAGAGAACTTAGTTGTTCATGGCTCTACAAAATATACAAGCATTTTTTACAGCATTTTACGGGTTCTTTTCAAAACTCAAAGATGCATGAGAGGAAAGGGTTCAAAATTTTAGAATACATTTTGATAAAAGAATTACGCAGAGAGAGGATTAATCGGTTTGGACATAGTGTGCACAAAGCATTACGAAAAGCTATGTTAAAAACCCATCGATGTTAAAAAATATATTATGTTTAAATACTGAAATGATATCACAACGAAATATCGATAAATTACAACTAATAGACTAATATATATTGTCCTTTATAATCAAAGAACATTAATAATTCGGCGATATATACATTCTAAGGCAATCATATTATTCATCAATCTAATACTATAATACGAGGAATGGTTGCCAAGTCGAAAATCGCCCCAGAATTAATAAACTCCGGTAAACTTGGGGGTCTGGGGTTTTTGGCCACGAGGAATCGATTGGCGCCAGTTTTGAAGCGCTACGGTTGAGCAGTTCGGAGTTACAGATAGGATATTTTCAAACTTTATTATTTCACCATAATGGCTATAGATGGCAGCACTTAAATTTTCTTTGTCTATTGCCTAATAGGTTTCAAGCGGTAACGTTCCGGTTATCTTTTCACCAATGGTTTCACAAATTTTCTTATGGCATGTATTGTTTTGATAAATCACAATTGAAAATTTAAATCTTCGAGTTAGCTTCGATACCTGTTTTCTCCGAGCGGAGCTCGGTCACCCGCTGGTACCATTAAAAGTCAAAATTACATACAATTTTATGGGAATTATGAAAATTTGTAACTTCAATTTTAGAATTAACTAACTATGAAAATAAAATATTGAACCAAAAATAACAATGTCACTTAAAATTTAACTTGAAAATAAACACAGGCGAAAGCAATTAACTATGGATAGAATGTTACGATGCTTCCAATTATTCTCTCAGGTGAAGGAAAACAATTTTCTAACTTGATATCCGAGATAGAAACTCGTAGCGCAGGAACAATATACTTTAATAGCTACATTTAAGCGAAAATGAATATACCTGTTCAGCAAAGAATTACAATTTAATTTAAAATCAGCGTGTGCTATATAAATTCATTTTTTAGGAAAAATGATTTATACATTCAACCTATAGTTTACACATTTAACCTAAATCTTGAAGCAAAATGTTTCACAAAAAATAATAAATAACAAAAATATCTTGAATTTTTAAAAGGTAACAAAAATTATAAAATTAATACTTTTGACTTTGAAAATTTATATACCAACCTGCCCAATGAGAAATTAATAAATGTGTGTACTCTTATATATAACGAACATTTAAATAAAGATATCATTAATAAAAATAACTGGCTGGTTTTATGCAGTTTTAATATTATTAAAAATTATGTTTTCAGTGGTATTAATTTTTATAAACAAGTTAAGGATATTCCAATGGGTACAGCTTTCTCAAATGCTTTAGCTAATATTTTCCTGCATTATTACGAGAAAAAAATAATTAAAAATTATTTAATAAATTGATGAAAATTTATTGATGACTTAATTTTGATTAACTTAAAGAATAGTAATATTGTTACTAATTGCCATCTTAAAAAATTAATTTTAACAGAAACTAAGAAAAATCACCTTGAAGCTACTTATCTGGATTTGAGGATCGAAATTGCTAATGATAAAACAATAGTTGTTATTTATGATAAAATAGAGGAATTCAGCTTTAAAATAATTAAAATTTGTAATTATCACTCTAATCTTAAGTATAAATTTTCAAAAAATTAATTTTCTCACAATTTAATAAAATTAAAAATATTTGTAACAACAAAATTTCATTTATAAAATCAACGAATAGTTCTAAAAAAATTTAAACAATGATGATTTTTTTTCAAAAACTACTGCAATATCAATATTTTAATTAAAAAAATAGAAATGATGAAATATTAGTAAAATAGATGGCACTCAGAAACATTTATCTTTTTTTCTCTCTCTGTATTATGATTGGAATGGCAGTTGGGGTGATATTTCTTCTCCTGTGGCTGGTATGTTCTTTCCCTTTTTGTTTTCTTAATTGATTTCGTAGTTCATTGTAATTTTTGGTTGAATATTCTTATATAGTTTTATTATATATATTTTGGTTGCTGCTGTTGAAATTGCCATGTCTCTTTTGCCTTAGTTTTCGAGGGTTTTTCGGGTCACGTGGTTTAATACTTTTGGACATTGTCCGATGCCTCATAGTCAAAATTCATTATTTTGAATTCTTGTCTGAGGGGCACCTTTGAAATATATATATATATATATATATATATATATATTGATTGATTGAAAGATTGATTCCAAAAGATTGATTGCATTGAAGATTGATTGCATTGAAAGATTGATTCCAAAGTTTTCCTCCGATTGTATCAAAAACTTGATGTTAATCTATTTAATCTAAACCCATTCTTTTCAAATCAACCATCCTAATTTCAGTTCCTGTAAACAATACTAAAAAAAATCGGAAGAGATACTATAATTTTACAAACACTTTTAACCATGAATTTCGGTTTTCATTTTTGATCATAAAGTATTCCGTATTGGAAGGAATTATATGTAAACAGAATTGTATATTACATTGAGTTTTCGAGTAGAATTTTATTTGTTCATAATACTGTGCGCTCCTCTCTAAAGTTAAGGTGGATAAGAATTGACAAGAGGACCAACACGGCCCTCTAAAGCCTGAAAAAGTAATTATTCTTGCAATAGTAATGATTACTAAGCAGTTTGACTCTGTTTAATGCTAGTAAAGTATTTCAGAATCCACACACTTAATTGACACTTTTATTAGCACCAAAAGTATCAATATTTTGTTTAAATAATAATTATGAGTTTAAATCAACCGGGATAATAATAATTTTGGGAAACATATTTGATGACTAACAAGCTTTCTGTTTTAAAAATTTTAGGAATGATACAGTTCGTATTGTAAATGTCAACAGTCTTAAACATTATAACAAATACCATTTATATTAATATCATAATAATGTAAATCATTACTATAATTTTCAAATTCTTCATATATTTATTATTTATTCATTTACTTAATTTTTCAAATTCTTCATGTCATAATAATGTAAATTATTACTATAATATTCAAATTTAAATTAGTGATATATAAATTTTGGAAAATAAGCAAACTCACTACTAATGAAAAAATCAGAGAGCGAAATGAATTGATTATCACATCTTTGAGGATATTCGAATTTCTGAATTTGAATTTGCAAATGTTGTAAAACGTGCAATAATTCTTAATCGAAATTGCAAAAATTCTACCTTATCATGAATGTACTACAAAAACTCTTGGCAGAAGCATTTTTTTTTCTATCATGCAAATCAGTTAAAAGTAAAAATTGTTTTTAGGTGACTAGAAGATGTATATAATTTTTTTCAGTGATTTAAAAAAAAAGAATAGAATATGATTCATCGAAGTCATGAAGCATTTTAAACAGCATTATTCCAATTTTAACATTTGAAAGGGCGCTAAGTGAATCAATTAATTTTGTTGCAAATTATTGAAAATTCACTAAATGTGCAAATACGACTAAGTTTCATATTAATTTCCTCAATTGATGTTTTTGAATTGAATTTTCTCAGTTGTAAATTTTTAAAGAAATGTTAACTATTTTCACTCAAGCATTTTCCAAGAGAGTGGACCAATATCATTATCAGTAAAACTATCATCAGCATTCGTAATGATGAAAATACTACAAAGAAACAAAATTATTCAGTTATTTAGTAAATTAATGATGTAATCATATTATCATGAGTAGCAACTGTGAAATACTATTATATTCTAAAAGTAAACAATTACAAAAGTTAAAATTCGTGGTGAATGCAAATGTAATTTTAAAAACAGATAAGCAACTTAAAATTTCTAGTTCGAATAAGATACTAAAAACAATATACACTGAAGTGACAAAAGTCATGGGATGACTGTTAATATCGTGTCGGTCCTCCTTTTGCCCGGCAAAGTGCAACAACTTGACGTGTCATGGAGTCCACAAGTCGTTGGAAGTCTTCTGCAGAAATATTAAGCCATGCTGTCTGTATAGACGTCCATAATTGTGAAAGTGTGGATGGTGCAGGAGTTTGGGCACGAACGCACCTTTCGATGATGTCCCATAAATGCTCAATGGGATTCATATCGGGTGATCTAGGTGGCCAGATCATGCGCTGGAATTTTCCGGAATGTTGTTCAAACCAATCGTGATCAGCTCTGGCCCGGTGACATGGCGCATTGTCTTCCATAAAAATCCCATCGTTGTGTGGGTACGTGAAGTCCATTAATGGCTGCAAACGATCTGCAAGCAGCTGAACATAACCATTTCCAGTCAATGATCGGTTCAGTTGCACCAGAGGACCGAGTCCATGCCATGTAAAAACAGCTCACACCATTATGCAGCCACCACCAGCTTGAACAGTGCCTTGCTGACAGTTTGGGTCCATGGCTTTGTGGGGTCTGCGCCACACTCGAACTCTACCATCAGCTCGTAACAACTAAAATCGTGACTCATCTGACCACGCCACGGTTTTCCACTGGTCTAGGGACCAGTCGATATGCTCGCGAGCCCAGGAGAGTCGCTACAGGCGATGTCGTGCTGTCAGTAAAGACACTCGAGTCGGTCTTCTGCTGTCATAACCCAAGGAAGACAACTTTCGCCGCACAGTCCTATCAGACACGTCCTTCGTACGACCCACATTGATCCCTTCATTTATTTGACAAAGTGTTGCGTGTCTATTAACATTGACCATTCTACACAGACGTCGGCGGTCTCGGTCCTCACGTGCAGGTGGTCGCCCACTGCGCTGTCCATGATGGGATGTGATGCCTGAAATTTCATACTCTCGGCACACTCTTGATACTGTGGATCTCGGAATGTTGAATTCACTAACGATATCCGCAATGGAATGACCCATGCGTCTAGCTCCTACTAACATTCCCCGTTCAAAGTCTGTTAATTCTCGTCGTGCCACCATAAATCACGAAAAACCTGTTCACATGAATAACTTGAACACAAATGAAAGCTCTGGAAAACGAACTGCGCATTTATACTTTTCCGCTGCGATACTACTGCCATCTGTATATTTGCATATTGCTATCCCATGACTTTTGTCACTTCAGTGTATAACCAAACTTCAATATAAATAAATAATCTAAATACATATAGGGGAAATATATTTTTAAAGGCATACTAAAAAATGTTTATTTGTTATAATAACATATTATTTCAAAAGTGCTAAATATTATATAATATTTTTATTAAAATATCTAAAAAAACTAAATTATTGTTTGTACAATTATACATTTTAGATTCAAAGATATTAATATCCTGTGAACAAAACTTAATGCTTTCATTTCCCCGTTTTAGAAATTCTTGAGTGTTGGCCAAGTAATTTATTTTAATTTAGTCGTTAAATTCCTGATTTTCCATATTAATGGCTTCTTACAGCTATAACCATACTTTTTAAATCAAATTGAAATAATTATTAATAATTAATTCGTTTTGCATCTGATGAATCGTAAACGCGAAAATGAGACGAAAATAAATGTATGAACAAATAACAATAATAAAAGCGACAATAATAAATTACTCGAGATTGAAAATTCATATTCATGTAAATAAATGGTGCATAAGTCCTGTGGTTTACAAAAACCAAATGAAAATTTTTTTAAATTTAATTGGTGTTTTTGAAGACAATTATATGTTTTTATGTTAATAACATACAGAATTGAGAAAAAAATGTCTTAGTTGTAAAATATGAATTGTAATTATCATGCTTTTTAAAAATTTTATATGATTTTAGAATGGAAAAGAAATCTAAAACTATAATAAAATTTGGCGTCATCTCGTATTTATGGAACTTCTTTCTTAATATTAAAATTCACAGTATTTTATTAAATACCAAATCTGTTTGTCAGAGACTTCAAAAAATATATATTAAATTTTAATTTTTCATAACTACAGGGAACAAAATTGTTTCTCAGGAAAAGGAATAGAAATGAATACATTTATTACTTAATTAATGTTAAGAATCATGCTAAAAATAAAAGATATCTGGGCCTTTCATATTTGAAGCGGAAAAATGTGTGCATAAATTGTTCTTTAATTTTGTAACAATTGGATTTTAGTCATTTCTATTGTGTAAACAGTGATAGAAATTTCTTAAATTTTTGTATTTATTTGGTAGATTTACTATATGAATATAATTTTCTTATTTTGAAGATTTTTAAAAGTAAATACTCTTTATGATATTATTCTAAAGCTAATGTAAATGAGGTTTCGTAATAAGTGCATTTAACCATTTATCAATAAAAATTTGATAGTTTTGAAAAATGTGTAAATTTAAATGAAATATTTTTAAAACTATTCTTGTCACAATCTCATGTATTTTTCTTAAAAGTGCAACGGGTTGAAAGTTTTTCTTTAAATGAATTCTTTTTAAATTTTTCGATGAGGATTATTTAGTAATGACTAATTAATTAATTACTTTTATGGAAATATTGTGCATGAATGTTTATTCATAAACCTATATATATATATATATATATATATATATATACAGAAGTGACAAAAGTCATGGAATAGCAATATGCAAACATAAAGATGGCAGTAGTATCGCAGCGAAAACGTATAAAGGCGCAGTTCGTTTTCCAGAGCTTTCATTTGTGTTCAAGTTATTCATGTGAACAGGTTTTTCGTGATTTATGGTGACACGACGAGAATTAACAGACTTTGAACGTGGAATGTTAGTTGGAGCTAGACGCATGGGTCACTCCATTGTGGATATCATTAGTGAATTCAACATTCCGAGATCCACAGTATCAAGAGTATGCCGAGAGTATGAAATTTCAGGCATCACATCCCGTCATGGACAGCGCAGTGGGCGACCACCTACACTTAACGACCGAGACCTCCGACGTTTCTGTAGAATGGTCAACGTTAATAGACACGCAACACTTCGTCAAATAACTGCAGGAATCAATGTGGGACCTACGAGGGACGTGTCCGATAGGACTGTGCGTCGAAATTTGTCTTTCTTGGGCTATGACAGCAGAAGACCGACTCGAGTGCTTTTACTGACAGCACTACATCGCCTGCAGCGACTCTCCTGGGCTCGTGAGCATATTGACTGGTCCTTAGACGAGTGGAAAACCGCGGAGTGGTCAGATGAGTCACGATTTCAGTTGTTACGAGCTGATGGTAGAGTTCGAGTGTGGCGGAGACCCCGCGAAGCCATGGACCCAAACTGTCAGCAAGGTACTCTTCAAGCTGGTGGTGGCTGCAAAATAATGTGGGCTGTTTTTACATGGCATGGACTCGGTCCACTGTTGCAACTGAACCGATCATTGACTGGAAATGGTTATGTTCAGCTGCTTGCAGATCACTTACAGCCATTCATGGATGGGGATTTTTATGGATGACAATGCGCCATGTCACCGGGCCAGAACTGTTCGCGATTGGTTTGAAGAACCTTCCGGACAATTCCAGCGCATGATCTGGCCACCTAGATCGCCAGATATGAATCCCATCGAGCATTTATGGGACATCATCGACAGGTCCGTTCGTGCCCAAACTCCTGCACCATCCACACGTTTATGGACGTCTATACAGACAGCATGGCTCAATATTCCTGCAGAGGACTTCCAACGATTTGGTAAATCCATGACACGTCGAGTTGTTGCACTTCGCCGGGCAAAAGGAGAAGCGACACGATATTAACAGTCATCCCATGACTTTTGTCACTTCAGTGTAAATATATATATATATATATATATATATATATATATATATAGAATTAGTTTTAGAATATATATAGTATATAGAATTAGTTATTAAATAGAATATTAGAATTAGTTAGAACTATAATATTAGAATTAGTAATTAGTTATTAGTTAGTATAGAATATATATAGGAATTATATATATATAGAATTAGTTTTTTTATATATATATATATAGAATTAGTTATTAAATTTTAGAATAGTACTACAGTCTTCATATATTTTATATCATTTTTATAGATCATATTTATTACATTATAAATTTTCTCAAGCATAAACATTTATACAATGCTGATCAAAATATTTTTTGAATCAAATTTAAAACAGATTTTTTTTCTCAAAGTTATAAAATTGTCCATTATTATCATGTTTTAATGAATATGTTATTCCTTAAAATAATTAAAATTTTAAACGAGAAACAGAATCTTTATTACATCTTTTTTATAATAATTAAAAATTAAATATCTATAAATTATCATAATGGAGACTTACTATAGAAAATATCTTTAAGTATATTTCATATATCATTTAGATTACTTGTAATATAATTTCGTTTTCTTTCTTCTGTATTTTTACTTTCATTAAAATTCCTTCCATTATTTTTGAAATAATGAATTTGGTTAGTAAAAGTACTCAAGTAAATGACCTACAAGTGAGCAAAGGCCATTAATAATTGCATATTATTATTTGAAAATTTCTGTATAAAATTTCTACGAATGAAAAACCATCAATTACAAAAATTAATAATCTCTAATCTAAACGAAATAATTTCTAGATTGTTCTTTTATATTTTCATATTAACTCGTTACGTGTTTTTTTTATTCTCTTAATTCTTAATTACTATAAGAAGTTGTGTCTTAACGTGATTACAAAACAAAGCAGTTTTTTTCTTCTTTACTACACACGTTTTTTTTAAATTTCATTTTCTTCAAAAAAATAATAAAAAGGTTCAATTTTTAAAGAAATTTAAAATAAAATAAGTAAGTTTGGTACTTTTTATTTTAAAAAATGCTTATGAATCTTTCATTTACACATCTTTAAAGGATTATTTAATTTATTGAACGATATCCAGATCATTCATTCAAAAGTACATTATTTCAGAGTATGTATAAGTATTTTCATTCTTATGCATTTCAAAAGGAGAAGCTCAAGATTGCATTTCGGGCATACTACCAAGATTTTAAAAATATCCATGGCTATATGCTATCCATTTACAAAAGTAAAAAATCTACGAGGGAAATATTAAATATAATATCACGAACTTAAAAAAAATATGTGTTGGAATCTTTTTTCTTTCAATAAATGTATTCAAATATGCAAACTTCATGTATGGCCTTGAGAAATTACACTACAAGTAAGTTCTCGCTTTACTGGTATATACAATAACGTTACCGTTGTTTTAAGTTTATTGAGCATAACGGATTAATAATGTTATACAAAGTTATTACCTATGATAATCTAGGCGTTGGCTCATATGCGTGGATAAAGAGCCCAAGTTATATCTAATTGTGATAAACACAGGCATCGTTTTGCTGATACAAAGCATAGAGATGGTAATTATGAATCGCTTAAAAGAAATTTTCATATTAAATTGCCCGCTATATACTAAATTAATTACTTTTCCAACATGTTATGTATATAGTGTATATTATTTTAATGCATTATTATCAGTAAAAATGAAAGCACTTTTTAAAAAAAACACTGGATGAACATATAAATGCCCTAAAAAGGATTTCAGAATTATTCCCCTATCAAAATCATAAACCTTTAAGGGAATTCAAAATAATTTTGTAATTAGTAACTGTGCTAATTACTAATTACAGGAAAAATGCTATACACGTTTCAGTAATAAGCTTTCAAAACAATATTTGTTTCTAAAAACATTTCTGTTAAGAAACCTGTGCATAGATTTTAAGCCAAATGATTACTATACAGATTTTGTAAAAGTTCTTTAAAAATAAGGATTTTTTAGCAGAAAATAAATACATATGTACATTTTCAATCCAAAATAAATAAATATATATGTTTTAACGGTAGAAAATCAAAAATCGAAAGTACTGTGCTTAAATTGTTTCTTCCAAACTCTCATAATTCGAAAGAGTTCACAATGCTGGAATTAATATTTTTCGTTTTTTACCGAAAAAGAATGAACATATCTCAACGTGAAATCGATACCCTTAAGGGAATTCGCTTCCCAGAAATTCACACACCATTGCATGTATGTCTCCGAACTTTCGTAAAGGGATCTACCTTGCTGTTCCATGAGAGCAATAACTTCCATCCTGTATGGATCCCTGTGGCCCGACACACAACGATGGTAATCCTCGCTGACAGTTAACAAGATATTTGACAATGGCATCCTAGCTTTGAGGAGTAGAATACTTTCCGAACTTCGTCCCTTTGGGATTATGACTTTCAGGAATGTCTCCTGCCCCAAGGCAAGTGCCTAAGAATCGTGTTGTCGTTGCTCTGATAAAGGTGCTGATAAATATGGCTATGATATTGATTCATCGATCAGAGAGAGTTTGGAAGAAACATTTAGTTATAGAAAGTAATGTCCTTAGCGAGATAGTTTCTGAAGATTCTAATATTTTTTAAGTAAAATATTGATTGAAGTATCAGAGCATTTAGATATTAGCCTTATATTATTAGAACAATGGAAAAAATAGAGATTTAGAAATATGTGCTGTAAAAGAATGCTGTATCAATGCTAAATTATTTTTTAGGAATTAACTAATATGCTGATTGGATAACAATTGCTAGTATTTATTGATATAACATGAAACTTAATGATGTACAGCTATAATGCATATAAAACTCGAAAATTTTACTTGTAATGAATTGAGTTAATATCTAAATAGGAGCTACTTTTTACCTTTCTTATTCTATATAACTGTTTAGGATGCTTATTTTCATTAATTATAATCATGTAAAGGATTGCAGTATGATAATCAAATTGTTGTCTTGAAATTAATTAATTTATTTCGTATTTGGGCACCAGTTGTTACTATTTATTGCTCTGACATGACACTTACGATTTACAACTACAATGTAAATTATTATACCTTAAAAATTTTACTAGTAATGAGTTAAGTTAATGTGTAAGAATGGTCACTTATTTTTCTTACTCTTAATAATTTGCTTATTTATTACTAGACGCCTTTGGCGACCAGCTGGTTCGCCAAGAGTAATGGGATCTAAAATTTTCAATTAAATACTTATGTGCCTTGCTCTCTTTATAATTTCTCTGCTATATATACTTAAACTTCGAAAATCACGTAACACTAATTTACTAAATTAATGATATAGATGTTGCAAACGATCATAGAAACCTTTGTCTTGTATTTCTTTTTTAGAAAACATAACATTTAATATTTATTTAATTTCATCCAATCACGTGGTGAATGTAACATTTTTTCGATTTAATTTGCATTCATAGTTAATTTATTTTTTAATTTGAACTTCTGTCAGTATGATTTCAACAGAGCTAATAAAAGCTATTTTATTCCTTTGCTCGTGCATTATTTATTTTTGAAAATGTCACATATTATATTTCTTTTATTTTATTCAGTCACGTGCTAAAAGTTACATTTCTTTAGATTTAATTTGCAATGATAGTTGTTTTTTTTAGTTTGAGCTTCTGTCAATAGGATGGCACACACGCTGATAAAACCTAATTTTCCCCCTTGACGTGCTCGTGCAGATTAAATTTTATTGTTTTGTCCGAAATATATTGTTGTAAAACATGGTTAAAATATTTCTTTAAAAATTCATTAAAAATAAAAGATTAAGTTACATATTAAAACACTGATACCATTAGAAAGCTAATTTTTTTATCTTTAACTTGGTGTAAAAATCATGTTTGTGCGATAATATTTTCGGAAGTTATAGCGGAAAATCGTCGAAATTTCGCTTAAATTTTAATTAATTCAAATTCTAATTAAAAATTTGAAAAAAGGGCTGTGAGGTGCACATTCCCGACCTCCAAGGTATACATGTACCAAATTTGGTAGCTGTAGGTCCAACGGTCTGGTCTGTAGAGCGCCAACACACACACACACACACATTGAGCTTTATTATAAGTATAGACTAATAATTGCATACGATGATTATTTTCTTATAATTAAGTAAAGTCTAGCAGCATTAAATTGTTTTCTACGAATTAATTTAACTGGTATTTGAGTACAAATTGTTAGTTATACCTTAATTTTATACAATACTTCTATAGTATGAATAATATTTACTAAAAATGTATATGCAGTAAGACATACGACAGGAAATGTTTTTATTTTATGTCTAAAATTGATATAGTTTTCGCTATTTATTCAAACTAGTTGTGCACAAGCCATCTACTATGTGCGAGAAATAATTTATTTTAATTTAAAGTATTACTTAAGAAATAATAATATAGTTAGACAAGGATATAATAATAGAGTTAGTACCGTGAATTATTCAAAATTTTTGAGAGAGAAATTTACTGAGTCAAACATATTTCTATTTTTTTAAATATACACTGCTTGACAGTTTCTAAGGAACAAGTGATTTATGCAAAATTGGTCTCAGACAGCAAACCAATAAAAATAAATTCAAATTGGGAGCTCATGGTAGATCAGGACTCATTATTTGTATGAAAGGCATTGAGTACAAGTTCATGATTCATGTAAAATTCATGCTGTTTGATGTTTGATCCAAAGAAGTTCAGGATGTCATAAAAGTTTTTTCTCTGAAATTCTGTTTGTTTCTTGCAATAATTAAGAGCAAAATGTCAGCAAGACATCATTTGAGTGCCTACTATCGTCAACTAGCAGTTGGAAGGAGGGAAGCCTGTCAAAGTGCCACCACTGTAACTACTGCAAAGGATGTATCAAAGAGGGCCATCTCGCGATTAAAGAAGGCCACTGAAGGTGTAAATGCGAGAAGGCGTCAAGAACAATAGCCGAACACCACTTCAAATCTTTGAGTGAGGACGCGTTACATCGTAAAAGTATTGCAGAGAGGTTTATGTTCATCTTTTTAGGGGTAAAGCAAGTCCAGACTTTTTGCTTATGGATAATAATGCGAGGCCACACAGAATCGTTGAGGTATCAGACACACTGAAAAGGGGAAATACTGCCCGTATGCAATGACCTGCTTACTCTCCTGACATATTAAACATGCTTAGGATGCTGATGGCAGACGTGTTTAACGAAGAACCATCAATCCCTGAACAGATGCGTTTTTCATCAAACCCTTCCCTGAATATCCCTCCAAGAGCTCCTCGATAGTTTAGTGGAGAGAATGGAAATGCAAAATGCGTATCAGTGCTCGTGGTCATTACACAAATTACTAAGGCACTCATGCCTGCATCAACTATATCTGAAGATTAATTTTTGTAGGTCTCTTTAGAAGTCATCCAAGGAGAATCTTTAAGTTTTTAATTATTTGATGTATCGATATATGCACCATTTGTGGCTATAATAAATGCACAAGCACTCTACTAAATATGTACTCAAATTCATTTATTCAATTATTGTCTATACTTAATTATTCTGCTCCTTAGCAAATGTCAAGTAGTGTATATATCTCTTAACTATATAAAAATTAGTTGTTAGTTTACTATAAAATTGGATTTTATGTAGGTTTTCCATTCATACAACTTACTGAAGTTTTTTCTTTTAGAGAAGTCATTAAACAAAAAAAACATGGTAGTTCCTTTTATTTTCTTCTCTTAATATCTTTAGTAACTTCTTGACGATATATTATTCAGTTCTTAATCCTTTTCATAATCAGATTGTAACTGTAAAAAACGTTAATTAGTGTTTCTTTTAAAGTAGGAGTGTTTCGAATGTAAAAAAATAATTACATCTTAAACACAATAAAAAATATGTCATAGATTAAACTGAATTAAAAAATATTTTTATAGTAACCGTTTTTGCAATTACATTTTTTTTTTTGGAAAAAGGTCAAAGTTAATAGCTGATATAAGATTTCATAAAAATAAATCCGTTAAGACTTGAAATAATTAGTATTTAGATAAGTGTGGTCATTAAAAATATTCATCAGTTTAATCATCCTATTTAGTGGATCGCATAAGAAAGCTGAACAAATGGTCTTTTACAAAATGTTTGTGATACTAAAAGAAATATATTTTTTAATAATTACTTAAATTTAACCTTTTAAATCATTTTATTAAGTAAACAAACAAAGAATACATTTAATTTTACCTCAATAAAATGCAATGTGCATTAATATGTGCACAAAAAAGTTACGTATGATTATTTATATGTTATGAGCAAAATAAGCATTGTGCTTGATTCTCGATATTTATGTGCACATACTGAAAATAAGCTAAGAAATTAATTTTTACTAATTTAAAATAAATGAATGTGAGAGATAATATCTTTAAATTGAACTATGTGAAAAAATATGTAGTCAGTTTTTAATGGCAATTATTTTTTAACAAATGTTCAGAATGGTTGTTTGATGCCCTCTGAATTTCACCTCTGGGATTCGTTTTTTAATTTAATTTCAGTAACTTATATACAAATTAAGCATTTCTACATTCAAAACCTCTTATGAATTTGTCCTAATTTCTAGTCATTGGAAAAAAGATGTTTTATGAAATTTTGTGAATAATATTTTGTTAAATGTAAAATTTTATTTCAGTTCCTGATTGTTATTCTTCATAATTTTATTGAAAAGTAATATTTTCATTTTCTCTATAGCTAAATACTTTCGATATTGAGTTCCCATACTAAAACAAATTCCTGGTATACAGTCTTATTAATTCTACTATTATCTCTGTATACCATTGTTACGAGATTCTTACCACAAGATGGCACTGATGTGATGATGAAACTTTTAATAATTTAATATTTTTAACATTATAAGCAATAGACAGTCGATAACTACGAATTGAATACAGCTAACATGGTCAGTAGAAAACCAACCACTACCTTCTTCATCTTTGAATCCAATGTTATTTTCGAACATCCAGTATCTTTTCTCATTACAACTCTAACCAAACATCATATGCTATCTAATTTCAATAATAAAAATCTAATCTAATTTCAATAGAAAAGGAAATTTTTCTCCTTGCAACAGTTTATCCGAAACAACTTTTATCTTTGTTTTTAACCATTTTTGGGACAACTAAGTGCCCTCTCCCTAAAAAAAAAGATTACAACTTCATTCATCTTTGTGAACAGATGTATGCTGAAATTATCTGGTTTATCTCCTTGCTTCCTTGTCCCTTTCAGTTATTCCATATATTATCGGTACATCAAAGCTGATCGAAAGGGATTAGAAATCCTAGGTTCTAATCATTTTAAAAGAAGGGAAAACATTTTTTTCTACATCAAAATCACCTCTAAAAATGGCTATTCAATATTTCTCTGTTTCCAATAGTTAAGGATTTGTAAAATAGCTCCCCACGGAAATGGATAATTGGAATTTGAAGGTAGCACATTTTAATGAAAAGGATCACAAGATATCTATTAACAATATGTCTCATTTTAAGAGACATTTATGGTAAATATATTGTGCTCTCGAATAGCTTTAAAGAATCGAGGGAATATAAAAAAAATAAATGGAATTTCACAATTCATCTTTCCAGAGTATAATAGCATTGTTAGTATAGAACGTTGTGTAATTAACACTAATATGCAATGTGTCACTCTTATTCCCACGGTAATGTAGTGTGGCAGGCCGCTACATATGTAGAAGTTCCACTGTTGATCTGCGCCAAGAAGAAAACGAGGCTAGCGATTCACTTTTGTTGGTGGAAAGAGTTAAACTTGTGAAAATTATTCGTCGAATTAAGCTCAGTATGGTGATATAGGTTGACCATGAAGCAAGATCTACGAATGGATAGATCGCTTGAAACTTGAAACAAGTTCTTTGTATAAGGATGAAAGATTGGGCAGGTCATTGATGCCAACCACTGAGTGTGAAGTGTGAGAACAATTGTGATTTCTTGTGAACTGAATTGAACCATGTAATCAAATACAAACGATATAGATTATCTGTGAAATTGTATTATCTTGCAATAAACGAAAATTTGTCACCCTTCAGCTAGATGACTCTCTGCCCCATTCAACGGACTGCTGGGAGAATAAAGAAGTTATGATTCGAAGTGCTGAAAGGCTGCCAAACCATCCAAACCTAATTTAAGTAATTTTAACATAGGTGAATAATTGAAGAAATCGATAAGTAGAAGAATATTCGCAAATTATGCATAAGTCATTGATGTGGTGCAAAACTAAGTATAGATACAAGTGAAAATTACGTTGAGGTCCAGGTTAGGTTTGTAGAAAGATTGTGTACATCTTTTAATGCATAATCTTTTTACAAAGAATAGATACATCTTTTTTCTCTTTTATCTCTTTACTTTTTGAATGCCCTTCGTACTTTAATTATTAACAAGCGAAATTTTTAAATCAAACATTTGATTTCGCCATATTTTATAAACAGTTGTTTTATTGTTGTTGTTCTTTATTAATGAAAATTGTTTTTCAAAGAAACATGTCATTTTCTATCATATTTCATACATTTTAATCTACTTTATTTACCTTATTTGTTTATATATATAATTATGAATAAGCATATACATTAAAAAATGGAAAAGAAGTTGCTTGGAATTTATTAAAAGGTTATTTTTGATGTCATTTAGAAATACATTTACGGCTTTCTTTTGTCACAAAACATGGACTTACCAGCTGTTGGTGAATGTTGTTTTGGATATTAAGTCGTTAATTAATTTTTGACTAAAAATGTGAAAAGAATATGTAAACAAGTTTTCCTCCAGGGAAAAAAGATTTTTAGTAACTATGTAATAAACAAAATTTTACTTTTTATGAAGAAAGCTTTATTGAAAAGAATATTAAATTTACAGAAAAAAATCATAATCAGTAAATAATCACATGTGGCTTTAGAGAATTTTTTATAACTTTTTAAAAATCAAACGAATGACATAGAGAAAAAAAGGGCTAAGACCAAAGGGCTTAATCTAAGTATACTTCAACATTTTATACTCATTTTCTGTTTGATTCATTTTTAATATGTGAAAATAAATATTGAATTTATTTAAGTGAAAATTTTGTACGAAAACATTTTTTTTATTTAAAAGCAATGCAAAATGATATTTAAATTGCAGTTTTTTCTCAAACAACATTTTAAAGAGTCCAATATTTTAATTTTCATTCTTTCCAAATTTTGTAATCCTGTTCTAAATATAGTCTTAATATTTAAGATAAAATGATGTATTGAAAATTATTATAAACCTTTGAAATGAAACAAAATTCATAAAAAGATGCCTTTCATTTCCTAAAAAAAATTTCAGTAACATGGTTCGGATCTATTGAACGCTTATTTTTCAGATAGCATAATAGCAAATTATTTCAATCAGGAAATTAAATTCTAGTTTCATAGAAAACTTTACAATAACATTGTAAATAGGATTTTTATATATTTGAAACAGTTTATGAAAGATGAAATATAAATTAAAAGAAATGTAATTGACATTTTAAAAATCAACACTATTTATTAGAAACTTAGAATTTGCTAAAATGCTTCTAATATATTATTTCGCTGTACTATAAGAAAATTAAACATTTTATCGAAGAAGGATAAAAAAGAGGGGCTTTGTAGTATTTTATTTTAAATAACTTAAAAGAATGATTTTTTAAATTAAAATTCCGACTTTTAATCTCGCAAAGCTTTATATTTTTTTATAAAAAAAACAAAACTTTTATGCATTTTATTTTTTATAACTATGAAAGTTTTGCTGAAATTACTCTATTCTCTAATAAATACTAATTTTTAATCAAGCTAGTTACTTAGCTAGCTCTTGTGAAATTTATATTTGTTCCATGGATTCAAAATGCAAATTAATTTGATATTGCGAATATTATTGAACAATATTTAGTTTAGTTATGTTTACACCTCATTTGAAATTAATACGGGAACTATTTCAGGATGAAACACATTGATGCTTAATCCTAGGTAAATGATGAAGACGGCACCTGCATTTGCACACCCTTTCCAAATTTGAGCATTAACCCAATGGAAATAAAATGTTAAACAAAAATCTGTGAATAAAAATCTGCAATTGGATACTAATTTAGAAACTCGTTTGAATCATATTTTTTACTTATTTGTAAGCATTTTTCGTAATAAACTTTATGTTACGTAATTATTTGTGTAATTATATTATAAACAGCACTTCTTTCTAATATTTTCTATTCTCATTCAGAAGACATGGCCTCAGTTAAGGAATATGCTCCCCTCCTTATATTTGAAAATGCAACCGCAAAACTCCAATCCAAATCAACTGAAACATCATTTTTTTCAATTAGAAATATATCTTTGGAATTCCAATATTACAACATATGAAGTATTTACTCAGATAAATTCTGCAGTTCATCAATAACTGATTGTAATTAATACATAATTCCAAAAGCTGCGCTCAAATCTTTTGAAGTGATTTTTTTCACAAATTATAACTTAACTTTCAACAATGCTTTCAAATGCTCCTGTAAAGTTGTAAACGAAAGTAAAACTTGATAACAGCGTCCATAATTACGCTGATGATTGTGCAACTTTTACTAGTTAAGTTTGAATGACTGCAGGAAAACAGCATCAGATGAACTAACAATAAATTTCAGAATAATGCATTCTTTTAACGAGTTTTTGCATAATTGAGATCTCTTCCATCGGGATACACTCGGTTTGGAAAGGCGTTAACAAAGGAAATAGAGTTCATTAATATAACTGGATATCATGAGAAAAATGTTAAGAAGCTGCGAAATATGCGACCAATAGGTGGCGGGCACATAGTGTGTTGTACCACCGAAAGTAATCATAGCTCAGTAGTGTACGTGTTGCCTTGAATAAAAGTGTGAACTATTAGAAGATGCGAGTATCATCCTTTCCTGTTTCTGAGTATTAATCCAAAACCCGAGCCAGCTACTCTTGGGATAACGTCCAGATGGTCCGTCGTAGTTACAGGTGAGCGCATATTTCCAACAGTTATTCAAATTTGAGATTAAGAGTTAAAAAATTCATTTAAAATAGAGCCAAAAACCAAACCAAAAAGGAAGTTTTGAGAACTGCGTTGACAACGCTTGAAAATAAAGTGACATCGTCAATAACTGCTGATGTAGATTCAGGAACTGTGTTATTATATAACTCTAAAACCAGTGAATTACACAGTGATTTTAAACTGTTATTTGGCTCTTATTTTCTTAACGTGCAAACTAGATTAATTTGGGGAATTCATCAAAGAGAAAAATATCATAGATGATTCTATAGACGAATTAAGACTAAAAGTTAACCGGAAAATAAATAAGAAATCTGATCCTGAACATTCTTCAGACGTTAATCATGTTCTATCACAAGTAAAATTGCCGACACATTCTATCCCATATTTCAATGGATAAAATTGAAAACTGGATAATGTTTTAAGACATGTTTACTGAAATTAAAGCCATTTCTAGTTCCATGAAGGTACAGTATCTAAAAGCGAGTTGCGGAGATGAGCCTTTAAGAGTAATCTATGCCATATCTATTTCTGATGCTCATTTTAATATTGCCTGGAAACTACTAGAAGATAGATATTCGAATAAAAGAGAACCATTAAATTTCACTATCCAAAAACTTCTACGTCACCCTAATATTAATGAATCGTCGAGTGCCATCCTAAATTTAATCGATGTAACAAATGAATGTGTTCCATCTCTAGAAGTTCTAAATTATAAAGTTGAGAATTTATCAGAAACCTTGATCGTGTTTTTTATTGCCGAAAAGTTCGATAAATCAATTAGTTATTGGTGGGAAAAAGAACTGACTAATTCCGAAGGTTTTGGTACTTTGTAGTAACTACTTTCGTTTTTGCAAAGCCAAGCGAGAGCCCTTCAAAACAGTAAAATAAAAGAAAAAGAAATTAAAAAGAGTCATAATTTTCAAAATAAAGTTACGACTATGCTTTCTACATCTAATGCTAAATGTGTAAAATGCCAGAATCAAGATTTTCAAGGACTATATAAATGCCCTGAATTTCTAAATCTTTCTGAGCAAGATAAATGCGAATTCGTTAAAAAACATAATCTTTGTTTCAATTGTTTAAAATCCTACGCAGTACGAAATTATACGTCTACCTTCAGGTGTCAAAAATGCTCGAAGAAACATTCCACATTGCTTCATTTCGAGAACGAGAAACTAAACACCAGCGAAATAGGGGATAGAAACTGTCAAGGCCACGGAGATCAGTCATCAAGTCTCAATACAAACGGACGCAGTGAGCTTTGATTTATGCAATGATCGTAATATATTTTCTTTAGCAGCAGTGAAAGTAAGAGATGAAAGAAAAATAAAAACGGCAATACTTTCAACTACGATTATATCCGTTATGGATCGTTACGGAAATCTGCAAAAAGTCCAGATGTCTGATCGACTGTGGCAGTATGTGCCCAATGGTAACCACTGAGTTAGCAGATTTATTGCAAATAAAAAAAGAAAAAAATATCCGTAGCAGTATCAGGTTTAAATAATGCCAAAATAAATGTGAATTCTAGTTAGCTCTGTAGTGTCTAACGGAAGTGACTTTGAGATCAAATTAAGAATTTTTATGCATACCCAAAATTTGTAATATGATTCCCATTGATTCGTTACAAAATCCAAAAGAGAACTTCCCCATTAATATTAAACTCGCCGATCCTGATTTTTAACACCCAGGTAACATAGATGTGCTTTTAGGTGCAGAGATATTCTTGAGATCCGGGCAAATTCAAAGGCCCAATTCAGAGGTAATATTTCATAATTCAGTGTTTGGCTTTACAGCCACCAGTAGTGCTTCAAATTCCAAACCTCAAAAAATACAACAAGCTCATTGTGGGCTTATTTATGATTGTAGTGACATCGGAAATGAAATCCAAAAATTTTGGGAGCTCGAATCGGTAGGAATTAAAGATCCTGATTTCAATAAGGTTGATAAGTCTTTTGAGACTTTTAAAAATATTGTTCGCTACAAAAATAATCGTTATGAGGTTGAACTTCCCTGGAAGAGAAATTGGAATAAGCCTAATGATAATTACAGTGTTGCAAAAAACAGGCTAGATTCCCTTGTGCAGAGATTTTAGAAAAATCTTGATTTAATTTTGTAATATCGTGAAAACTTTCGTGATTATAAGGAAAAAGGCATAATAGAAAAGGTAACTAATCCTGAGAAGCTTAAGAACAAATCAGTCTACTATTTGCCTCATCAGCCAGCGTTTAGAGATGATAGTTCGTAATGTCCATTCACAAAAATGTATATTGTTTACGACGCGAGTTCTAGTCAAAGCTTTCAACACTGGAGTTTAAATGACTGTCTTTGGTCTGGCCCCAACATGAATTCCGATATATTTGACATTCTAATAAGTTTCAGACTGAACAAAATCGCAATCACATCTGATATTGAGAATACTTTCTTACATTTATTGCTAGCTGAAAAGACAGAGATGCAGTGCGGTTCCCAGTGACAGAAAATGATACACTTCAAGTGTATAGATTTAATCGCGTTCTCTTCGGAGTAACATCCAGTCCATTTCTCATTTCTGCTACCGTTAAAACGCACCTGAAAAAAATTCCATGAGGATTTACAGACCACTACAGAATGTATGGTGTGATCTTTCTACGTTTGTATGCGGACCTAGCAGATTGCAAGATACATTGGAAATTTCTACGCAAGCTGTATCCATAATGTCCGAAGCTAGTATGGTGCTGAGAAAGTGGATAACAAATAGCGACGAATTGATGCAGTTCTGGGAACATGAAGATTTAAAAACTCATCTGCAGGACAATACCATTAGTTCGAGTACCGATTCAACCAAAGTTTTAGGGATCGAACAACGAGAATACGAAACGTTACCTCCTACATGCAATATCAATATTTTTGAGCCGCTTGGTCTTCTTACTCCATTTTCTATTCGTGTGAAGTACATCCACCAGATCTTGTGGAAAAAGAAACTCTCTTGGGACGAAGAACTGCTCCCAGAGATTCAAAAGTTATGATGCCAATGGATGTCTGAGATGCCTCATCTTCCTGAACTGCAGATTCCCAGATGTGTACTAGGTTCTATTGGAGAACCCACGGATGTCTCCGAACTCCATTATTTTTGTGATTCAAGTCAAAAAGCCTAGGGTGTTGTCATGTATGCAAGAGCTGTGAAAGATAGCAGTGTTGAAGTTAATCTTTTAGTGTCCAAAAGCCGTGTTACTCCTCTTACCAAAATAACCTTGCCGAGATTGGAATTATTTGGTGCATTGCTTGCAACCCGACTAGCAAGCAGAGGCAAGGCATCTCAAAAGACCTTTTAAAATTTTCTTTTGGACCGATTTAAAAATCACCCTTTATTGGATTAAAGGATCCAGTAAGAAGTGGAAATCCTTCATAGCATATCGAGTGACTGAAATCCAGAGTCTGCGTGATACAAGTGCCTGGTCTCACTGCCCTAGTAAACAAAATCTTGCTGACATCTTAAGCAGGGCTGTCAGTGTTGTTGTTCTATTAAATAGGGAACTTTGGTGGTAAGGACCTGAATTCTTGAGAGAGGTTGACTTTCCAGCACATACAGGTAATGGTGATATTTCAATTTCACAAAGTGGCATTTCTGATGAACTAAAGAAAAGTTGTGACTATTCTCCACTTACTTTTACTATCCTTAATCATAATACCTTGATTGATGATATTCTTAAAATAAGTAATAACTATATGAATATAATTCGTGTAATGTACTATGTATTTAAATTTATTCATAATGTTAAAAATAGTAAAAGACTTGCAGGTCCTCTTGTCATCAAGGAACTTCAACAAGTTTAAATGAGTGTAATTCAACTGATTCAACAAGGTGGGTTTGCAGAAGAGATTAAAAATCTTCAAAAGGGTGTTTCAGTTCCCTTTAATAGTAAGGTAAGATCTTTGAATTGTTTTAACTGTGTAAACTGAGTTTAAATGAAAACACCCAATTGTTCTGCCAGCCAAGCACACTCTTACAGTAATTATAGTAAGATATTATCATTTAAAATATTTGCATGTTGGTTCTAATACTTTATTATATCATATTAGACGTAAATTTTGGATTTTAATTAGTAGAAGTGTATGTAGAAAAGTTGTATTTCAATGTATTTCTTGTTTTAAAACCTGTGTTACAGAGTCAAATTATGGGAGATTTATCCGAGGAACGAGTTACAACTTCATTTCCTTTTTGTTATGTTGACATTGATTTTTGTGGACCCTTGTATATAAAATTCAAAAACCAACCGAAGGGAGTATTAAATAAAGAGTACGTTTGTATATTTGTATGTTTAGGTACAAAAGCTATCCATTTGGATTTTGTATCTCACCTTACATCAGATGCATTTATTGCATGTTTGAAACGTTTTTTCAGTCGTAGGGGAAAATACTCAAAAATATTTAGTGATAATGCTAAGAATTTTGTTGGTGCCAGCACTGAACTGAAAAAAACTGCACAAAATGGTAAGTCACAAATGAAACTTCAGCTAATTTTCTTCTTAGTGAAAATATTGAATGATAATTTATACCTCCAAATTCGCCGAATTTCAGTGGTCTCTGGGTATCTGGGGTCAGATAATTCAAATATCATCTGAAACGTGTTATTAGTAAAGCTCATTTGACTCTTGAAGAATTTCTCTCAATAATTCTTGAGATTGAAAGTGCTTTAAACTCAAGACCTCTCACTCCCCTGTCAACCGAATTCGAGAATTTTGAGACCCTGTCAACACGTCATTTCCTCATAGGTAGAGCTTTAATTTCAATTATTGAGCCTAGTCTCATTAATATATCAGAGAATAAACTTTCAAAGTGGAAAAATATTACAAAATATAGCCAACAATTTTGGAAGTTGCGGTAAAAAGATTATTTGAATACTCTACAGCAGCGTAGTAAATGGATGTTTTCCAAAAACAATCTAACACTAGGTGCACTTGTGATGATAAAAGATGATAATATGCCAAGTGTAAAGTATCTAACTGGTAGAATATCTGAATTGTTTATCAGTAAATATGCTAAAGTAAGAGGTAAATGTATTACTACCTACTAGTAAAATACTTAAAAGAAATTTAAGAGAAATTTGTGTTCTACCCATAAATGATTGAATATTTTGTATGTAAAATAGATAGTTGTAGTATTACTCAATGTTATTATTATATTATTCCTGTGTTTATTGCATCAATGTCATCATGTATTTTAAAAACTATTGTACTTTTTAATATTGTATTTTGTAATAAAATATTTGCATTGAAACCCTTAAGGTTTCAAGGTCGGGAGTGTTAAGAAGTTGCGAAATATGCAGCCAATAGGTGGCGTGCACATAGTGTGTTGCCCCACCGAAAACAATCATAGCTCAGTAGTGTACGAGTTGCCTTGAATAAAAGTGAGAATTATTGGAAGATGCGAGTATCATCTTTTCCTTTGTCTGAGTATTAATCCAAATTCCGAGCCAGATACTCTTGTGATAACGTCCAAGAAATATTTTTGGGTTCATAAAAAGTAAAAAATAAAGAAAGTCGTTCGTATTATCATATGTTGTATTTTCAGTAGATACATTCTGTTTCGGAAGAATATTTGAAAATAGATGCAGTCAGCCTATATTACAATATATGTATATTTGAGATTTCATTTTTAAAAAATTGTGAACAAATATGTAATGTTGCTCTTCTGGAATATGAGATTTATAAATATTCCTGATGAATACTGGATAGATGTACAATAAATAATTCACGAAACAACAAATTGAGGATGATTAAGTGATTTTGGCAAATATAAGTTTTCAGAAAATACAAAATATTTATAGCTATCTCTATTAAGACTCGAGATTCTTTTAGAAGGAACCACACATTGTTAGAAAATCTAAATAAATGAGAGTGCTAAAACAAGTCAGCAAAATGATTTCCTTCTTTGGATCATGGATCGCGGAATGCTCTATTTAACTGCAGATCGACCATCGAGCACTATTGTTGTGTTATGCCTGTTTGTTTTGTGTATTTCTTCTAGTTTTGTACTTAGTGAACATATGAACTAGATATTATGTCTACATCTATAAATTTTTATGTAAATCCAAATATTTGAAATGCTGAAATCCTCCAAAGTGCACCTGCAAGGTGATTTCAGTGAACCATTGTTAGCACATCTGATAACCCTGAGCTAATTTAAGATTTCGAATGCAGACTTATGCAATCGTTACGAATTGTAATAATTTTTCATAGTATTATTACAGTTCGTAAGAACTGTAATATTCATATTCGTTGAATTTCTTAAATAGTGCAATAATGTCAAAGTTTCAAATATTTGTGTCATTTGAAATTCACTTGGTACCATTAGAAATAGTAAGCGAACCATAATTTTTTTTTTTATATTTTAATTTTTGTTACTTATAAACTGTTTTTTGCTGTGATGATTTTCAGGAAATTAAAAGGGGAAAAACATAAATATCTTGTCGGTATAAATATTAATCCACTAAAAGTTAATAAAATCAAATTCGTAAATCTCCTTTAAAAATAATCCTTTTACTGAAATGTTAAAAAAATACTAAAATATATTAATTTTACTCCACTAATTAATATTAATTGCGAAGTTTAATCTTAAATTTAACTTTAATATCAATTATATTAACTCCAGGCATTTGATTGTTTTAAAATAAACAGTTGAAATTTATTAATTAATTAGATATGCGAAAAGAAGCATTAATACATTTCAGCAATACAAATTATAACTGAAAATGCTTTTTGAGCATTGGATATTACTTAATTATAATTAGAAATCCATGAATTAAAAATTTTCTAGTCACTGTTTGTTTTTAATTATCAAACTAATAAAATATATAATAAAATAATAAATTAATTAGTAAAAAGAATTCTAATGCTTGCTATTTGAATAAAATAAAGAGGTACATTTTTTAAAAACATCTGTAAATTTCTTTAAAACAAAAAAAAGCTAAAAATGGCAGAGTTTAATCAAATCGATTGAAAAATTTTCCTTTGTTTTATATGGCACATTAAATTTGGCTTACAAGATTTTGGAAATTTTAAATGAAAAGAAAAATTTTAACAACATAAAGATTAAACATAGTCTCAAACTAAAAATTTAAATTTGCATTAAATAAAGTTCAAATAACCGGAGAGAATATCCAGTTGTGCGGATAATTATTACATATTCAAGTAGGAATTCTTCTGGTGATCTATCATGTATTTGGACATGCTAAAATATTGAATATGAAGAAAAATGAAACTATCTTAATGAAGCAGATATTCGGAAACAAAATATTGTCACTGTATTATCATCTCCATTAAAAACATATCAGGGTTTAAGTGTAATACAGAATTATGGAATATAATGTATTAATTAAAAAAAATAGACATGTTAAAACTATTCACACTTACAATTCCATGTACTTAATGTGTAATTCGAGTAAATTTCAACTTTTAAAAGTTAAAAAAATGGCTAGGTTAAAAAAGTTGTATTTAATATGCAAAACTAGGTATAGACTCGATGTTATGCACTGATCTAAAAGATATTGCAAAATATGATATTTTCATCTCTTGAAGTAATAAAGTGTCTCATTAAAATATTTTTAAAACACTTAATTCCATTTTATATCTTATATTTCAATGTATTAAAATATTTGCCCTGCATATTGTTTTGAGCTTTCTAATAACTGTTGTACATTTTAAAGCTTAAAACATATGCGTTTTGCCCATTTTGTTTACTCTAAAGACTGTTTACTATCATCTTTTCGGTAATAAATTTTTATTATGTCACTTAAAAAAGATTTGGTTTCATTTTGTAACATAATTTGAAACAGGAAATTATGATTATGAAAGGTTTAAAAATAGTTATAATTTATGAAAAATAAAATAAAAAAAGAAATAGAACATTTCTATTTGTGTTGAAATGTAAGATATTTTATTACTTGCAGCAACTAAAAAATATAATTTATTATCCCTTAATATCATTTTTTGCTTATAATTCCACAAAAATTTCATAAATATTAGGAAATCTAAAATATTCTAATTTTTTTAAAAAGATAATATAAGTGATAATATAAATATTTTAGGTGTGGTGTAAACCCCAAATAGAAGAAATATATAAATATTTATTTTTTTGATAATGGAAATGAAACAAAAGGATCTACAATACTGCTTCGATGCATTAAGATTTAGATATCATAGATATCAGAATACCAAACAACGCAGTAAAAAACATATTATTCTATGTTAATAAATAATAAACCCTATCAGTTTCCTGCAGATAAATAATGAAGTTATTAAATAACACTCCCGTTGTTAATTGTTTATTAACTACGAGAATAAAAATGATACACTTTTCAATCTCCTTGACAAGGACAATAGTCTCCTTGACAAGGACGATAGTCTCCTTGACAAGGATGATTGAAACTAACTTTGTCTTTTCAAAAGGTATCTAAAACTTTTAATCACTATAAATTTCTACTAACAGGATTCTATTCAACATATATAAAAAATTGCCAAATTCTGATGTACTTTAGTTTTTTATTCTTTAGTTTTATTTCTTTTTAATTTAAAGATAAGTAAGGTTTCCTTTAACTTAAAATTTAATAAAGTTAATATGCAGTATGACAGGTTAAAAAGCTATTTTTAATCAAATATTTAAATTTTTTCTCTCAAACCTATTCTATTATCTTCTGAAAAACCGTTGTCGTTTTATGTCTATGATAATTGGATGTGAAATGAAACTATTTTATTGAAAATGAGAGATAAATTTGAAACTATAAACAAGTCTTTATCTTTGTTTTTTTATTTAGGTTATATCAAAGAAATATTCCCTAACACTATTTCATTTCTTTTCCCGTATAATTTATATTAGTTTGGAATAACTTCTTTATGAATTTCTAGGCATTTACTGGTATTGCTGCAAATTTTGATAATCCTGAATCACAAATGCAGTTTGAATTTTCATGGATGTTATAGTATCTAGTAATAAATACATGAAAAGTGTTTAAATTGTTCTTACGACAAATAATATTTGTTTGAATATCACCGGGTTAGTTAAAATCAATTTTCAAATCAAATAACAGACGGAATATTCAAAAAATCCAGTATCGGAAAATTTACTAATCGCAATAAATACTCACCAGAGTAAAGAAGCTAATGCAAAATATAAAAACTTAAAAAAATGTATTGTGTTCCAGAAAACGAAAGAACAATCTATAAATTTGAGGGAAAATGAACATTTTTTAAAAAATTAAATGAATAAGTCACTTGAACACCTTTACTTTGGAATATGACTTTCAAAAACAATTCGAGTTTTTGAAAGCAATAATAAAACAATATTAGTATATCAGTATGAAATTTTGAATACTATTAGTTTTTTTTTTAAACTGTCCATGGAATGAACTAAAATATAATGAAAAATTAACACTTCATAGATTTATATGCAATTTATGCTCTGTAAAATAAGAAAGTAAATCAATGCTTTTTTCCATAAAAACTGAGAAATTTTTAAAAATATTCAGCTATTTCAAAACTGTAATTTCGATTTCTAGCCAATACATCAATAATTATATACAACGAAGACTTTGTCATGCCGATCATTGGTTTTTAATGGAGATATTTTGTAGGAAAGTAAAGTTCGAGGCATAAAAGTTTAATTCCTCTCAAGTAACTATTAATGAATAGATTTAATAATATTTAATTAATAATAAAACTTTTAAAAAAAACCTTTCATATGGAAAATTATTATATATATATTTTTAGAATAACTTCTGAATATAGAAAATATTGTTTCCAAATGCCATTAGTTAAAAAACTTACACAAAATAGTCAAACACTTTTAAAAACATTAAAACTATTTTCAAAATGGCTATTTTTTTTTTTTTTTTCAAAAATCACGAGAGGAATAAAATATGCTATAGAAATATAATAATGAAATTTGGAAAATAAATATTATAAATAAAAAAAGTGATTTTAATTTTTATTTAAATAATTTTTATAACATTATTACGACACACAAACAGTAAATTATTTCTATTTTTCATAAAATCAGTTTTGAACATACATACATTCGACTTTCAGCTTAAAATATAAATATTACTTTTTTCCCATTTGAATACCTTTAAATTAAAATGACATTTCAAAGCATTTATTGAAAAAAGCGTATACTTTCTTTAAGAAAATTGAGATGAAACATAACATTCTAAAGACAGAAATCATAAAATGATGGATAAAATATTTCAAATAAAATTTTATTAATTTAATTCATATTTTTATTTTAAATTTTTTTATAACAGTAAATACATTTTTAGCAGAAAAAGATTGTTTTCTATTTTTAAAAACTCAGTATTCAACACACATAAAAATTTATCAAAATACTGAATTAATTAAATATTGTTTTCTTTATTAGATTCCTTTAAATAAATGATCCTATATAAATTATTTCATTAGCTAAAAGTTATATATTTTTTTTCTGAAAATCAAGATCATATATTTATTACTAAAAGTTAAAATAATCATTAAAATCGGAATCGAATAATTAAAATAAACAAATAAAATAAAAATCGAAAAATAAATAAATAAAAATGAAATAAATACTTGATACAATTTTATTTCATTTAAAATTAATTTTTTTTTATCAAAGCAAATTTCATTAATAAAATAATACTAACAAATATTTAATTTCCAAAAAAAAGTATCGATAGAAAACTGTTTTTCAATATTTCTGTTTGAACATTCTGGAATAGGTAAAATTTAATAACGTTTATATAACAACAAAAACTTATTTTATAATCAAAACTGTTGAGAACTACAATAAATGTTCTGAATTTATTAACTAAATATAATTTACCTTGATTTATTTTTAAGTAAGTCTTGTAACATTTATTTTATTTCTGAAATTAGAGTACAGGCTGCACCGAAATCATTTATTTTCAGAAACAAATTGTTCAGTCTTTGTCCGACAGATGGCGATGACAGCGCGACTGACAAATGTTATTCATTCCATTTGAAACGAAACAAGAAACAAAATTCGTAGAGTAAAACTGAGTTTTCTCTTTGAAGTTTAACGGTAAAACAAGTTTGTATTTTACTATCTTTGTGTCAAAAAGCATTCAAAGCATTAATTACATTTGAGATTTAATTAATGTTCGGAAAATAAGTTAGTAGAAAATATAATCTAGACATTTATGTTATTTACTGCATTTGGTTTTCGTAATGCCTCTTTAAAATAGTATGATATATGGAGACATATAATGGTAAATTAAGTGCTGACATTTTTATTGTATCACCACTTATAAGGAAAATAAAATATACTGTGTTTAATTAAAATAATTTAGACAACTTAGATTTATATTATAAGAGACTTATTTAGAATTTCTTTAAATGTCCCTTCAAATATAACTTTATTTAATAATGTTCTAATTTACTAACAACATCATAAGTGTTAATAATAATAAAATAATATTTCATGACACAATTTATCATTTCATATTTTTACTGACAGAAATAGAAGAAAGTTTTTTACATAGATAATTAAAATTAGTGGCTAAGTTTAGGTATTTTGAGACTTTAGGTACTATTTTGGTCCTTTTAAAAATAAATTGGCAAATTTAATTCTGTACTCAACACATTTATAATTTAGTAGACAATCTAATAATTTAATTTAGTTATCATTTTATTTTAGTAACTATAAAACAATAGTTTAAATATTTTTATTCATTTATTATTACTTATGCTCTAGTTTTATTCATGTTTATATAAAACAGTTTTAAGTAGACTCCCAGAATTTTTGGGTAAAATGTTAACTAAAAGAATGTAATAAAACCATTCGAAAGTTAATGCTCATATTTACCAAAATTAATTAGTTTCCAAATAATTTTTTATCTTATAAAATATCCAGTAGTATGAGTAACTTTAAAAGTTTAACTTTTTTATTATATAAATTTTTGAATTGTTTCTCCGGTATGAATTAATATTAAAAGACATCATAAAATAATTGCACCATTCAATAACATTAAGAAAAAATACGTTAATCGTTTCCCTCCAATCACTTTTACATTTATCATTGAGTTTTTAGAAATTATATATATATATATATATATACTGATGAAAAAAAAATCAAAAATCCCAACACCAAGAAAAAATTATTGTAGAGTAATGAAATTTTAGGAATACATTTGTCGGGGTGGTTGTAATGTATACAGGGTGGTTGTAATTAACGTTCTACTTTAAAAAGATTTAAAAAAGAAAACTACAGAACTATATTTTATCAAACTCTGTACAGTTTAAAGGCTGCATGATAATTTCCTTTTCCGCAAAAAAAAAAAAAAAAAAAAAAAAAAAGAAAAAAAAAAAACACACCACGGGGAAATGGCGGGGCATACAATATTGTATGCAAAACAGGGCTGGAAGGCATCAGTTGAAAATGTGTTTAATCATTTCCAACACTTACAAAGCATGTTCAATTTGCATTATCTTTAAAAGTACCACTTATGGTTATATTCTGAACAATTTGGAAGAACTAAATACGTAATACACCGACATTTGCGATACATTTATTTTGATATGTTAAGACTACTGTTGAGAAGGCAGTAACGTGATTAAACTTGTTTTCAGAAAATGGTGGGCATCATATTGAACATGCTTTGTAACACGTTTTCGAAACGATTAAGTACATTTTTAACCGATATTTCCTTTCATGTACTATTTTACTTACCAATATTGTATACAACGGCATTTCTGCCCTGGTAGTGAGTTTTTGAACTTTCTTTTCTTTTGGTGGAAAAGGAAATTCTATGACCTCTAAACTATTACCAAATTTGATAACATTTGGCTCAATAGTTTTCCTTTTATGATCCATTTCAATGCGGATCTTTAACGCTTCCCTTTACTATAAATAATTTAGTTATAAATGCTGTCAGGAAAAACATCTTCACAATAGTGGAATGTGTTAATGATTAAATTAGAGAATCAATTAAGGTTGTTAACATCATTTGAATAAAATTCAGAATCTGACATCGCTTAAAATTAAAGGGTTTTATTGTTTAAAGAGCTTTATTTTATTTTTTTATCCTCAAATTCATTGAATCACTGAAAAAAACACATCATTCTTCATCTACGTTGAAATTCAATGATATACACTGATGGAAAAAAAAATCCCAACACCAAGAAAAAATTATTGTACAGTAATGAAATTTTAGGAATACATTTGTCTAGGTAACATATTTAATTGATTAAAGTTTCAAGATCACAGGTAGAGCCATTGGCGAGAAGAGCCATTTCAAATGTGAAATGTTGGTACGTTGGTAACCGGTGTAACCGCCAGAATTTTGAATGCAAGCATGTAAATGTGCATGCATTGTGTCGTACAGGTGTCGGATATCAGTTTGTATGATGGAGTTCCATGACTGTTGCAATTAGGTGGTCAATGCAGGGACGGTTAATGCTGGTTGTGAATGACGCTGGAGTTGTCGTCCAATGATGTCCCATATGTGCTCGATTGGAGAAAGATCTGGTGATCTAGCAGGCCAGGCCAACATGTCGACACTCTGTAGAGCATGTTGGGTTACAACTGCGGTATGAGGGCGAGCGTTATCCTGTTGGAAAACAACCCCTTGAATGCTGTTCATGAATGGCAGCACAACAGGTTGTATCACTAGATTGACGTACAAATTTGCAGTCAGGGTGTGTGGGATAACAACGAGGATGCTCCTGCTGCCATACGAAATTGCTCGCGAAACCATAACTCCAGGAGTAGGCCCTGTGTGTCTAGGCTGCAGACAGGTCACTAGCAGGCGTTCACCTTGCCTCCTTCTAACCAAAAAACGGCTATCACTGCGACCAAGGCACAACCGGCTTTCATCAGAAAACACAACAGATCTCCACTGCGTCCTCCAATGAGCTCTAGCTTGACACCACTCACGTCGCAAACGGCAGTGGTTTGGAGTCAGTGGAATACACTATACAGGGCGTCTGGCTCGGAGCTGTCCTTGAAGTAACCGATTTGTAACAGTTCGTTGTGTCACTGTGGTGCCAGCTGCAGCTCGAATTTCAGCTGCAGATGCAGTACGATTGGCCACAGCCATACGGCGAATACGACGATCTTCCCTCTCAGTAGTACTACATGTCCGCTCGGAACCTGGTCTTCTTGAGGCAGTACCTTCCCTTGACCAATACTCATGCACAGTGGATACATTCCTGCCAAGTCTTTCAGCAATATCACGGAAAGAAAACACACCTTCTCGTAAAACTACAACACGACCTCGTTCAGACTCAGTGAGCTGTTGATAATGGCTTCTTCGTCTTCTCAGAGGCATCCTTGACTAACATTAACCAACTACGTCAAATCTCAACTGTAAATAATGATCACGAACCTTACAGCGCTTATTTAAAGCAAACCTCATTTGCATGTTCATAGTGTCGCTACTAGCGCCACACTTACGCGTCTAGCTCTAAATTTGGTTCGATGTCATCTTTCAGATGTATAAACACGCCTACCAAATTTCGTGTATCTAGCACAGCTCCTTCCTAGTGTTGGGATTTTTTTTTCAATCAGTGTATATGTATATATATATATATATACCATAATTTTAAGACCATCATTCCGAAGACAGCATCTCTTCAAAAAATACTAAAATCGCACGAAAATTCAGCAAGGCTGATAGATATTATAAACTCTACCTGACGATCCTCCTTTAACTCTTAGCCCGGGAAAGTAATGTAATTTCTTATTCATAGAAATAAAGTATGAATATGTCAAGGATAAAAATCAACTTCTCATTTCAGACATGATAATAAAGCGAGAAAATTTGAAAACTTATATCATGTTCCATGACAGTACAAAAAAGGTAAAAACTCTCTCTTTTTTAAAGAAAAAACAGGATACTTTTTAATCATTTCTTTTCTTTATAAGCCTTGAGAAAAAAACTAAGCAATGTTATCTCATGGACGCATTAATTTGTAAAAGAAATGAGAATGAGGAATTCTGATGGAAATCTCAGAATTCTAATGAATTCTGGGATTTCCTAAATAAGACTTAAAAGAGGAAGACAACTTTATTACATTTTAAAAAGCATGTGCTTATTCTAAAAAGAATTATTGAGATAGTGATACATTTTCATATTAATTTCAACATTTCACAGCCGAAAATATAAGTATTTGCGTGTTTTTTGTTTCAGTAATTAGATAACGTGGGTGACTATTGAAACATGATAAATTAGATCATTCGGAAACTATTTATGTTCAATTGTCATAATTTCGTTTAATTTATTTTCTTGAAAACTTTACAGAATTGATACACTAATTTTTCTTAATTTCAGATTACCATTTTCACAGCCTTTGGGATCACTATCTAATACGGTGCTTATTTATTTGGTCTCTTTTAACTGTAGTAGAAAAGAAAGCATTTAATTAGATAGTATTTTTCAATCACGTGATTTATAAGCTGAGCAACGTGTTAAGCAATGAGGTTTAAACTAAACATAGACTTGTTCTACTGTCATTAAATTTCACACTGACTGAGAACTTTTTCTGTCTCGAGAATTTGAGTGACATGGTAGTCAACGTGTTAAAAAAATGCTTTCTATATTCAATAAATATTCATGAATGATAATTAACTATAAATCTCAATTTGAATTTTCTTGGTTGATAGACGCTTAACAAGTATTGGTTGCACGTACTCTTTTGTGAAAGAAAGGTGAAAATTATTAATGGATACTAGAGATTTTGATTATGACATGGTAATCATTGATTTTACTCCATATCGTGCAGTTACTTTAACTGTTTATGTTAAAACAACTATTAATTTCAAATTTCATATTGATGTGTCCAATTCTTCAGCGTCATATCATTATTGTACACCTTAGAACTTAAATTTTATGTTTGTTTCTTTTGAAATCTCAATTAATATTATTTAGGGAATGTCTGGGATCAAAAATACGGCAATCAAACAATAGAAATATTACATATTGTTGGGAATGTATCTATGCATTTTGATTTCATTAGTACAGATGTGTGAAGACAGATGAAAGAGAACTTTATTTGTTATTACGTAGAATTTTGTAAAATTACAACAAAGAACTAAACAATTCTTAAATACACCAATAAAGCAAAAATTAAGCAATACATCGAAATCGCACCATGTAAAAATATTATTAACTCAATTACCACGCTTCGAAATTTTTAGAAAATGTGACAATTCAGAAAACAAGGTTAAAATAGGCAATGGAAAAAATAAAAATAAAAATGAAGAAAAAATGAAATCTGCCATCCCAAATTTTAAGTTATCATGAGAGAGTGTTTTTTCTATTAACTTCTTAGAGCTAGAAAGAGATATTTGAAACTCAGAATCAAAACTGAGATGTTTTACCCTGAACTTTTAGGTTGTGATACAGAATCCAAACGGACATGTTCTGTGTTCGAAGTTGAGTTTTGCGATGAAGAATTCGAAACACACTGCACGCATTTATGCATTTTTCCTGCCCTTTCTATATTTTACGTTCAATAGCTTTAATTTTTAATTTTCATCATTCGTTTTTGTTGATTGAAGGTTTTGTCTCAGAAGGTTGGATTTAAGGTTTTGTTCTGACCTCTGTTTGAATCTTCCGATTCCTTCCCATTTTTCTTCGCAAGACTTCATCAGAAGAAAGCTTGGGAAGCATTTATGATTTATTCATTGCCGACGCGATTTCAAGCTTTAAACTCATCCTTAGCAAAACAACATGTTCTTTTTCCGTTTTCATTTACGTTTCTTAGCTCATAATAATGTAAATGACGTAAATATAATATCGTCCGATAGAGGACATCGAGTAGAGTGTATCGATGATAATCGTAAAGAGAATTTTCACAAATACAAGGTCGAAAACATCACTCAAAAATTCAAATTTGGGAGCACGCATCCTGTGCATCACTCGGAGTGGCAACGTGAAACTCACATTATGGAGTGCATTTCGACGACTACTACTCCATGATATGAGCAAATGCAATGTAACTCGAATTTGTAAATTTCGAGACCCGATCTCTGACCCTATTGAGAAACGAATTTCGGTATAAATGTCATTCGGCTCTTTTCATGAAGATGAGAGACAGGCCCACTCGTCTCTACGTTGCACAGAAACCGAAACATAATAATTTCCAGTCTGACCGAAAGTTGATCTCATTAACATCCAGTGACATATAAGAACTGTATGGTATCGATTGGACATTTATTTGACCAATATTAAGCAAAATTTGCGCAATGTATCTAAAATTTTAGGGGGTTTAAAAGAACTCTTGGGAGTACTTTTTAGAGAAAACCCCATGATTCTAACATATGTAGTTTACGATATATAGCATAAATAAGCTGCGCATGCGCTGTAAATGATTCCATCCGGGATCTTCTGCAGCCACGTAGGACTGCTATAGGGAAAACTTATTGTCTCTAACACATGCAGTTTATGAGTTATGACGACATCCATCTGCGCATGCGAAGTATATTACTCCATGCGGGATCTTCTATAGTCCCATAATATTATTATGGTGGAAACCCATTGTTTCTAACATATATCGTTTACGAGATATATCTAAAACCAGCTGAGCAGGCGCAGCGGATTATCCTCTTAGGGAGGGGGAGCTTCTATAATCCCGTAGGACTCTTTGGAGAAAACTCCATGTCTCTAACAGCAGGTCAATTTTTCGTAATCGAATCTGCTGAAAACGAAGCATGTGTAATTAATAATAAAGCAATACTGACAATTAAAGTGACTTTCAAATACTTATTGTTTTCAATTATTCAAAACCTCCCTAGGAAAACAGGTTCAACTCACGTGATAATAAGTTTTAGTTAAGTTAGTTATATTAACGTCCAGTTTTAAAGCAACACGAGGGCTATTTTGGGACGGGCCTCGTAATTTTGAACTACGGTCAGGTGACGAGGATGTCCCTGAACTGTCATCCGCCCCCTGCACATCACGCCACACCAGCAGGAGGACGTTTGGCCTGACAGATTTAACGTGAAGGAAACCCCCTCACATGAAGGTTCTTCGGTGGAATCCAGTCTCGAACCTGAAACCATCCGGTTCCAAAGCCGAGACCTTACCACCAGGCCACCACGGTCCACGTGATAATAAGAAGGAACTCAGAAAAATGAGAAATTACAACAGAGTATACGATTCAAAAAACATGAGAAATCACCATCGGAAAAGAAGGAAAACACCCATTAATTTATGCCAGAAAAAGGGCTACAATTCTTCTTCTTCATACCCCTTCTGAGAATTAAAATTGTCCAAATCTGTAGGTACGAGATTTTGGAATGAGCTATTTTTGATTATATGCTTTGTTTACATATTTTTTAAACCTATTCAATTGCTTAAAGAATAATTTTTTTCTCATTCTTGTGCATGGGCATAGAACGATGAACTATAAATTCTTTAATAATATGCACATGCAATAAAATTAATAGACATGCAAAAATAAACACAATCTGAAAATCTGGCTTGAAAATTAATGCAATATTTTTTTTAAAAATATTATATTACTGATTTTCTAAATACCGTAAAAAACCCAACGTAAACCTCGTAATTGAGGATGAGATGTTTCCAGCATTGTGGTTGGATCTCTCCAACCCGATGGATACAAAAATGTGGGGATGTGACTCCTTCCATCAATGATTTGACGCACTTCCTACGGGCAGGTTTGTACCATGGCCGGTTATAAAGACTCAATCACAGTCCCTCTTGAATTGCTATAGCTGCGGTTTGGTCATTCATTATTTATTTCCGAGTGCCTGTGGGCGAGGCAGAGAGTTAGTAATGTAGAGCTTATACCTTCTAAGTAATTTGTTGAGAAATAAGAATTAAATAGTAAGTTAAATAGGTTAGAAAAATCTATAAATTCTGTCTTGATTTTGGACTAGTGTCAGTGCCTAGATATTCGCTATCTTTTACTTATGGTGTTATGAAATATTAAAATTATTTCTGGATAATTTCAGTTTGCTTTTTAATTTTCATTTTAAATGGGCATATAGGAAAAAAAATGAATTTTATATTAGAGTAAACAATTGCAAGAGCAAAAGATAGTTCTCTAAATCCACTAATTTAGATCATAAAGTGAAAGGAGAAAAACAGATAAATTATACAGCAAATATTTATTGCAACAGAAAAACAACGCAGGGGATAAATAACATATGCAAAATACTTCTATTTTGAGAACATGTAAGCTTTGGACAAACACATTTAATCATTCCAAATGTTTTTGGATTATAATACGTCTGTATTCCATTATAAATGGAAAATAGATGAAAGTAGACGCTTAAGAATCGTAATGCTATTATACTTAGAAATAAACTTGTGTCGTAAATTTTCGCTTTTTTTTCTTTTCTTTATTTAAATCTCTGGCAAAAAATTCCATGCTGTGAGACCTCAGCTTTTGACTTTTAAATCTGGAAGCTCTGTTGTAAAAATGATTCTTATCTTTGTGCCTGATACACTCTTCGGATTTTTAAAACCCCTTTTATGACGACTTTGATTATTGCATATTCAATATATGGAAAAGAACTTAGATCGGTTTTTATTTTAAATTCTAGCAATATCGTTTATTCATAGTCTTAGTAGTGATTAAAGTGTCTCGGATATCAAGAGAAAACTGTCTGAGAGAAACTCTATTTAAGAAAATTTAAACCTGCACATCATTTTGCATAACACAGTATGAATCTAACAAGCTGTTTGAAGTTGATTGATTCTTGTGAAAACGTTCAACTGATGCGATTACTTTTAAATAGTCATGACAAAACATATTATCTAGTTAATTTTAACTCAGTACTCTCAACGAAAAATGATTTAATCCATATAGTTAATATTTTGTGCAAAAGTATTTATTTTGAGACTTCAAAAATCGAAAACATATAATTATTTCTTTTTTCTTCTTCTTATTGTAATGCTTCCCATTTTAAAATACAAGCTGAAAGGAAAAGTATAAATAACTATCATTTTTAGAAGGATATGTTCTATAGAGAGAAACGTCGTTCACACCCAAAACTAGTGGATTAACTAAAAAATGAAATCATTGAAATCATTGCATTTTGTGTTATATTTTCAAATGGGAATTATATTACAATGTGGAATTGCATCAATGTATAATGATGCGATGAGTAAAAATATATAAAAAAAGAGAAACAAAATCTGAACCACTTACAATTTTTCTGTATTATGATAGGATGAGTAAAAATGTCTCATCAGAAAGCGAAGCAAAATCTGTACAAATAGTAGGAACTATACGCGAATTTGGAATTACATTATTAAATTATGATTGAACGTTTAAAATGGTTTCAGGAAATAGAGAAATAAAATCTGAACAAACTCACAAATTATATTCTAATTTGGAATTATATCATTGTAAAATGATTGTATGAGTACAAATGTCGGAAAAAAATCTGTACAAACTGTAGAAATTATATCTTAATTTTCAATTACACCAATTTATGATGATGAGTTGTGTATAACTGCCGTATGAAAAATATAGTAATCATAGGCTGATTTGAAATTACATTATTGTACAGTAACGGGGTGAGGAAAAATTTTTCCAGAAAAAGAAAAATAATATCTCCACAAACTGTAGGAATTAAATGCTGATATGGAATTAAGCTATTGTATAATGATGGTTTGAATAAAAAATGGATCAAGAAAGAAAGAATCAATATCTTTGCACATTATAAGAATTATATTATTGTTAGTGTTGGAATGAGTAAAAATATATAATAAAAATGAAAAACAAAATCTATACAAAATATACGAATCATACTCAAAAATTGGTCTCAATTACTATATAATATCGAATGAGTAAATGTTTTATTAAAAAGAGAAATAATATCTGAAGGCCTTACAATTATCCTAAAAATATTGTACAATAGTTTAAAGTATTTCATTCATTCCCCAAGGAAACAAGTTTTCCAAAAAGAAATATTCCTGCGAAAACCCACTTAATATTTATCTCAAAATGGTACTGTTGGACAAGAATTACTTTGATGACATGGAGATATATTCTCTAATGACATCAAATTCATTTCAGTTTTTTTCAAAGATTCTTTACTAGCGCTTCTCAAAATATGATATTTAATCAAGAATTTTCAATATTATTTTTTAGATTCATTACAATTAATGTGGTTAGAAACTTGCTGCTAATTCTATTATGATCTTAAGTAAAAATTCGCATTTATCCTTAAAATTTCGAAACAAAATAAAGGATAATTACTATAACAATTTTTAATACTTTAAATATAACTGACGTTTTTCATCTTCACTTCATTCTATAATTCTTCTAGAAAAAAAAAAAAAACAAAAAAAAAACATGAGTCGCGAAAATTAAAGATAAAGCATATTACATTTATAAGAGTTTTACGTATAATTTGGATCAATACAAAAGGCTGTAAAAAACCTAAGGTATAAGCCATCTCCCTGCACCAAAAATAACGAGTGAATTATTTGCGAAGCTAATTAAATCTCATAAGTATGCACTTTCATTTCCAAGACTTAAAAATTTCTACGAATCTTCTGCATAAACCAGATGTTTCGTTTCTCACATTTAATAAATAATGAAATAAATAAATGTTTTCATCCGAAATAAATACCCATTAGTAGATTCCTCTATAATAAACAATCATTTTTAAATTAATCGCATTTTCAAAGATTCTTTTAGAAAACATAATATCTTTTTTTATGATATACGCTCGCTTATTTCCACTAAAATGGAACAGGAAAAATAAGAGAGAAACTGTCTTCCGTTATCAGATGTTGTTAATGGTAATAATTGATTAATTCAGGGGAATATCGTACAGTATTCAATATAAATGAAGAGGGTTTTTTCCATAAAGCCGTTATTTATTTTAAAAACCACAAATGCGCAAAGAGATGTAACTATACTTTGAAATGTTGACTTGAAAAATCACTCTTAACTCTTAAAATACTTAAGCTAAAAAATAATTAAAATCAAGAAGATAAATGCTTTTCTGGATAGATACAAAAATATTAAATCAAAAATGACATTTTATTCGCATCTCAAAACGTTTAATAAATAAATAAATTATTTTAATCTATTTGCCAGTAAAAAAAAATCAAAGCAGCTAGAAGTTGTTTGATTATTTCTATTTTATTAGCTATTATTCATACTCAATCCATCTACAGAGCACTAAGAGTCTCTAATCTTGGCTTAATTAATTAGAATTGTTCTGATTTTTTTCATTATACTTGGAATTAGTAATTGAAAGAAAGAAATCCATTATTGTTCAATGTTTCAAAAATTTACAACGCAAAAGAAAAAAAAATGCTTTAATCTTTAATTTGGAAAATTCGTTTATTTTTCTTTTGAAATTTTAAACGTGTTACTTTAACGAAAAAAACCCTTTCAAACCAATTTTATTGTATCACTATTGTAAAACAATGGCAAAAAATTATACATTTTATATTTCATCCTCTAGATGATGTTGCGTATTTTTTTGCTGTTAAGCTTATTTGCGGAAATTTTTAAGTTCTACCCGTGTTCTTTAATAAATTTGAAAAAAAAAAAAGTTGCATGTTTGGTTTTCCTGTAAAATGTCCTGAAAAGCAAAAGTAGTGATAACTTAAAACTCTTACAAAAATCATATCAGTTTTTCAGCAGAGATGCACTACAAATGCCGAAGAGATTTTTTCCTACCTTCACTAAATCGTGGGCATTCTCAGGAGAACAGATACAGCAGTATAAATTGCCGTACATTGACTTTATTGCTTTTGTTTGTGTAAAGGGCTACGAAAATCAAAAGTATTTCTAGGAAAGCTGTATCACAAGATGGTTCCGCTGCATTTAAACCTTGTTTAGCTTAATTTTTAATATATTTATATTAAAGTCCCATTTTAAAGCAATGCTAGTGATTTTTTTGATACTAACCTTGTAATTTTGAACCACAGTCAGACGACAAGGATGACACCCTCACTCCCCACAACATGCCACAGCAGCCGAGGCCTGGAGGGACTTAACGAGTAACAGATTCGCTTACACAACTGTTCGGTAGAATCGGGTCTTGAACCTGTAACCTGAAACCGGGACCGGCATTTAAATAATGATAAAATAAATATGTGACTCTTTGCACATCATAAATATAAAAAAATGAATTTTACAAAACATATAAAATTAATTAATATAAGTACAGAAACTCCTATTATATGATTAAACTAAAATAATGTAAATTTCAAAAAGATTTATGAAATATTAAAATTAGATTTATAAATTTAATATAATGATGATGCCACTACTTCTAAAATTTGGTAGTACTATTATGATCTATTACTTGTACACATTAAGATTAATACTATTTCTGATCAGTCTTGTTTTAGATAAATTATACTATAATATAATTATAAATTTCCTTTCACTTATTATTATTTTAAATCCTTATCTGTAATATTTTTATTAAATAATCGATGCTTAAATATATTACTATTTATACAGTACAGAACTAATAAAACACAATTGATTAGTTTTTATATGTACAAATAATAGCGCATAATAAGATTACAAAATTTAAGAAACTATAGCATTATTTTCATTATGACAAAAATGAATTTTTTTTATCAGAAACTTGGTCTGGCAAAGGAAAAAGCAGTTATACTGGAACCTAATAATTTGCTTAAGCTTAATGATCCATATTCTAAAATATCTAATAACGATTTCTTTTCTTTCCAACTCCGGCATTGCTTTTTAATCATTATATTTTATTAAGAATTCAATGATTATATTTGTTCTAAAATGCTTCAAAATAACGAAATTTCAAATTTTATGAATGATACAATGTTAAAACTTTAAAAAAATTAAAAAGTATTTTAATAATAAACAAGATTATTCTTGATACGAATCTACTTAAAATATTTCTAGAATTATTTTCATGAACAGTTCTATCGCGTTGAATGACTTCATTGAAAATTTATAGAATTTTTAACTTATTTAAAGCATTTGGGGAATCCAACAAAATATTCGACATATTTTGGTTTTTTTTTCTACCATTATTTTATCACTTTCAATGAAATAGACATTTTAAGGGCGTTGAAAACTGGCTTGAGCAGTGTAATGATTCTCTGAAGAGATTATATTCTTCATAAAGTTCGATTATTTATTTATTACCATTCACATTTTACTGTGCAGTTTCGTGTAAACACTTTTTATAGCTATATTTTCTTGTTTTATCAAACGAGTAATTGTCAAAATTTCAGTCGCGTATACCTATGTTTTAATTTTATGAATTAAATAAGTAAAACACATTTTGTATAAATGAAACATAACCTCATTCCATTCTTTCTATTATTAATGACGATTTGGATTAAAAATAACAATGAACTGAAAACTCTTTTTAAAAAAATATATGACAATGAATTCAATGAAGAAAAACGCATTTTACTGGCAATATTACTTCGATGCAGTTTTATAGTATATTTTAGGAGACTGCAAAATAACATAATTTTTTTGTAATAACAACTGCTTGAGGAGTCAAGGAAATAAAAAATATATATAATTTGAAATTTTGAAATCTTAGAACTGAGTTTCTAACATGGTTTCAAAATTTTAAATACTTAGAAGAAGATATTTTTATTTTTATTTTCGTCTATTATTTGCGTACATATAGAGTACAAAACTGCGGAAGCAAAAAAGAACTAATACTGTATAGATTTCAGTGAATTGGTGCTGCATATAACTTACAAATATTTCCTAATTTAATTTGAAAGCATTCAGATATTTTCCATTCTGTCTCGAAAACACTCAAAAATTAGATTAAAAGATTGTTCCATATTTAGATGTATTTATTGGTATAGGCAATTCATTTCAGTTTTGAAAGAAATATCGCTATAATTTTTATATATATAACACTATATCCATAATTATCGACATTCATATTGAACTAGTTTTGAAATAATAAAAAAATAATATTATTTTCTTTCCAAAATTCATGAAACATTTTTTTCGAATTCTTGCTGTATTACATAAATATTTATTATATTGAGGAATCCATAAAAAGACTTATGATTATTCTTAAGACTTATTCTATATTTGGCTTTTTATGTCCTTATTTGTTATAGTCTATAATAAGCATATAGAAAAAGATATAAATTTCATATTTCTTGATACTTTGCATATTTTCATAT
>JAPMOQ010053094.1:0-21891 GCA_026543055.1 Argiope trifasciata | reverse complement strand
AATGTCATAATAGGTGTTCTTTCACATGACAAGTTATTTAGAGAATATGCGTGAAAGTTTTGGGGAGAAATAAAAACAATTAAAATTAATTAATAATGTAAATAATTCTTTTTTTTTTCTTTTATTTTAAAGAAAAAGTAAATAGTAAAATTACTTTTGATGATTCTTTTTTAGAGATAAGAGAGGTAATTATATAAGTCCTCAGTTTTATTATAGCACTAGCTGGTACCCGGCGCCTTGCTGCCGTCGAAAAAAATATTAAGTGCAATCAATCAAAAATGTGGCAATGTTTTATCGAAATAGGATGAACAGTACGACAGTGCATAAAATGCTAACAAATATCCTTTTTTATATAGATTTTAGTATTCTTTTAGAATTCTTAAACTTGGTATTCTTTCAGAATATAAATTAAAGAAACTATTTATTGTATTTCGTGATTCGTTTAATATTCATTCGGGATTCTCGTGTTTCATTTCCGAAAATGTGACTAAAATATTTTCTTCTTAAAATAGATTAAACACAGAAAATATATTTATACCATAAAATCGTTGCTATAGTCGAAAAGATAATTTTTGAAAATTAAGATGTTGTGAAATTATTTGTGCTATAATATTTTTGGAAGTTACTGCGAAAAACGTTAACATTTAATTAAAATAAAAAACCTCAAGGTTGGTCTTTCCAAAACGTTCTCGCATAATCTGTAATAAAGTTGTTACCTCTGAGAATGATGTGCATGACATTTGCGTTCTATAGCTACAAAACATGAACCTTTAACTTGGATTTAGCATTTCTACAGAATCTATTGTCTCCTCGGCGAGTTATTTGGAGATGAATCCTTGGTAAATAGAGGTGGTTGAGATTCAATTGGTTTTTTGAATTTTAGATAATCGCACTATCCCTATAACCATCCCGTAGGCGTAAACAATAAGCTGACCAAGTTTCATCGGAATCGAATGAACAGTTTAGGAAGTCATAAGAGACATGCAGACAAACATTCATTTTTATTTATATAGAAAAGTGAACAAATCTTTATAAGATGCCATTTATAGATTCCTTTAATAAACTTAAGTTGTAACCAAAATTTTTGTAAAACAACTGACTTATGAGAAAACACCATTATCATTACCGAAAAAATACAAATTTTTGAACCAGAAAAAGAAATCAATTATTTTCTTCAAGAAGCATAACATTGTTTAGGCGGGGAAACGTAACTGATATTCAGCAAACTGTAAGACGAACAATTTTTTTTCTGGTTTGATGATACTGCAATAGTCAGTGTATCTACAAAGTTCAAAGATTTCATTAAGAAAAAAATGAATGCTTAAATCTACAAACATTAAAACCGGAGATTTTTTTCTTCATTTAATGCATTTTTGCATTGGAATCATTAATTGCTGGAAATACATCAAATCTTGGTTCGATTCTTTTTCGTGTTCTTGGTACAATAAATGTCAGAGTTTAAGAAATAATAAATGCAAAAATAATAATTTTTACATGAAATTTCATGTAGGAATAATAAATTGAACAAAATTTACAGATGATCTTTTTAATAGTTTCATGCGATATTTCTTTTTAAGTCATTACTCTCTTCTATGCTCGATAAATGACATTAACTTAAAATCACAGAAAAATGCACATTCATAATAGATATTATGGTTTTGAAGAAGAATAGTTACTTTTAAATCCTTTTATATTAGCACTTTTTATCAATAAACCACCAGAAGTAGTTAAAAACTTAGTTCCTGACTAAATATATGCAACAAAGTAATTTTTTAATACTTTAAAACGAATGTAAAAGTAATGTCTGTTTTAAAACAACATTAGAAATTTTTTCGGACGAGACTCGTAATTTTGAACTTATATCAGATGAACAGGACTACACTAGAGCTGGCATCCCCTCTCCAAACTTCCACACCACACCAGCTGGAGGACGTTAGGCCTCGATGGATTTTAAAAGCCTAGACCCGCTTGCATGAGGCTTTATCGGGGGTCTCGAACCCAAATCCGCTTTCGGGACCGACACCTGACCAGCAGGCCTTCGTGGGCTTGGAAAATTTAGAATTTTCTTGCTAGTTAAATCGATTATTTATAAATTACATTCATAGGTTACTTATAATGCTTATCCTTAAAATAACTTCTGTTCTTTCAAAAATAAATTTCATATTTTACTTTTTTCACCTGCAGGATAAAAATTATATATAAAATTTTAATATATACACCAAAAATTATTTTTGAAATAATTTTTTATATGAACTTTTTTCACCAGCACCCTTTCGTGGGCTTGAAAGGTTAGAATTTTCTTGCTGTTTAAATCGATTCACTCGACAGAGTCAATTATTTATAAATTATATTCGCAGGTTACTTATGATGCTTATCCTTAGAGAAATTCCTGTTAGAGATTTTTGTTTTTAGACTAAGGAAACTAGAACAGAAGACCATGTTTTTAAAACACGTCTGGTTCATCAAGTTAAAGCTAAGACCAATATTAGCCTCTATTTAACACATTAAGGACCGCTCACGAGTTTTCTCGTGTTTCGCGTCCCATCTGTTACGGACCGCTCACGAGTTCTCTCGTGTTTCACGTTCCGTCTGTTACGGCTTCATAAATAACAAAGTTATGATGATTTTAGAACGTACAAGTTTGTCCAAAAACGTGCGGTCCCAGGCGTATGCCTTACAGATTTCTTTGCGGTCCTTAATCTCAGGCGTATGCCTTACAGATTTCTTTGCGGTCCTTAATGTGTTAATATAAGAGCACATATTCTAACAAACAATAGACACCTGAAAACAACTTAGAACAGATAAAAGCTCAATAGGCATTACGCGAATATCGAACCTACATACATCAGACTATTTACAAGAAACAAACTGTTCAAATTTCCGTGTCAGTTACAGTTTCCCCCAGAAAATTCAGCAGAGCCACCAATAAAAATGCTGACAAGCTGAAAAAACTTACTTGAAATAACTTGCAATACGCAAAACAGGCAATAACACAATTATGGAGTTTCAAAAAAGTAAAAACTTGGATGTTAGTATTGCTGCATTCATAAAGTCCGGAACATTTTATTAAAGATGAACGGATACAAACACTGTTTACTCCTTCATTCAGAGAATTCATTGTAGCACTTCTTCAGAACTTGAAAATCGTTGCCCGTGAAGCTGATTCTTCTTCTGGGGAAAAATTCACATTAAACAAGATTTTTAAAAAAAACATGCTGTGGAAGATTAGAATCTTATTTTTTTTACAAGTAGTCTGATTAGAGAAACCAGAATAAACAAAAATTTGTAATTGTTGCAAAACGCTCATGTTGTCAGTGTATCTGCAAAATTTTCTACAATCGGGTGTGAAAATACTTTGTAGTATATACTAATAAAACTGACCACATATTTACTTTCGGTTGAATAGCATGTAGTTTGCCATCAACCCGCGCATCCCAAACTTCTTGCCACTCTTCATAGTAATATCCGTGGGCCGTGGTAGCCTGGTTGGTAGAGCGTCAGTCTCGTAACCGAAAGGTAGTGAGTTCTGTCCCCATCTCGGCCAAAGACCGCCGTGTTGGCTAATGGCAGTTGGAGCACGCTCAATAGGTCGTGACAGTAAAATGCTTCAAGTTCCCATAACAAATTATACCTCTAGGGCTACTGAGTCGGTCTCTGATTGGGATCTAAATTCTTACTTGTGGATGGTTGAATGAGTTCGACAGCGCCCTCAAAAGGGTTGTGTCGTGTGTGTTCGAGCAAAGTTGTACTTTCACATTAACGGTGATCGTCAACAACAAAAGACGCACACTTCTGCCTTCATTCGAAAGAGCTCCGCTCATTCGGGCTTGGTATGACCAAGTGGCATTAGACCCACCACCACCATAGTATATCCTGAAACATCATAAAAAAGGAACATGGGAATCGAAAGGTTCTGAAGCCCAATTTACAGTTTGATCTGCTGCCTCATTACCATGGATTCCAACATGTTTAGATATCTAGCTGAAAATTACCTCGAAATCTCTGTTGGCCACTGCCGATATTTGTTGCATGATTTGTGCAGCAATCGGATGACCAGATTTATCAAAATTTTACAATTGTTGCAAAATGCTCGTGTTGTCGGCGTATGTACGAAATGTAAGACAGTCGGGTGTGAAAATACTATGTAGTGCATATAAAATGGCATTTTTTGTGCCAGGTTTTATATTGTATTGACTAGAATTGTGCCAATGTTTCGAGTGGTAAATGTGGTGTCGCGCCAATGAGGATATTGAATTGTCGCCAAAGATCAAACCTGGGACCTTGCAAATTGCATCAGCGTACATATTCGCTAGACAAAAGCGATCACCAATGCTTAGTGGTTCTTGCTGTCTTATTAAGTACCTCCACAATACTCCCTTCCCAGTGAGTCTTCGGGGAGGCGACCGATTTATAGCGACAGAATTACGATAGAGCTTGTGAGAGTTGTTGCTGCTGCGTCAAGTGAGTCGACTTTTGGTAGCGCCAAGTGTTATGGCGAGTGAAGAGAGTGTTCATTGTCCGGGTCATCAATGTGGCCTGTTTTATATTGTATTGACTGGAATTGTGCTAATGTCTCGAGTGGTATGTGTGGTGTCGCGACAGTGGAGATATTGAATTATCGCCAAGGATTGAACCTGGAACCTTGCGTTTTGCAGCCGCATAACATATCCGCTATACAAAAGAGATCACCAATGTTTAGTGGCTTATTAAGATACCTACACCACGTGTATACTGAGTAATATTTGGGAAGAGTATAACTGTCTGTAGCGTTATCCAAAATAACATCGAAACCGAAATGATTCATCGTTTTTTAACCTTAAGTAAAGATTGTTTTATAGTTGTACTGGGCACAATGCTCAAGGAATATTTGCTGAAGTGAATTTGCATTAATGTGAAATTTTTTGAAACCAAAGAATGGATTTAATGGATTTATGTGAAAGGATTTATGTTGGTGTGTTCCAGGGAGGAAAGCAGAAATGGTCAACAATTAATATTCTTACTTCTGAAAATTGTTTGCCAGGAATAAAATATTCCATGCTGTTGTGGCGATTGTGTTGGCTGGAATTGTACCAATGTGTTAGCAGAATTCCGCTAAGGATCGAACCTGCGATGGTAGGGTTTGAATTACAGTGATATATCCATTCGACAAAAGCGATCGCTCGTGTCTAGTGATGGTTACTGGCTTATTAAGATTTCACCACAATACTCTCCTACCAGCAAGTCTGTAGAGACAAACGATTTCTATAGCGCCAAGTGTTATGCCAAGCGAAGAGAGAGTTGTGTCAAGCGAGTCTGATGACTTTGGTTTTGGTTGTGTTTGCTGCGAATAGATGGTGCCACGAGAGCTGTTTAAAGGTTCATCGTCCGAGGTCAACAATGTGGCGATGGTGTTGGCTGGAATTGTGCCTATGTGTAGGCTGAATTTTGCCAAGGATCGAACCTGCGATGTTTGGGTTTGAAGTTCTGTATCTTAACCATTCGACAAAAGCGTACTCTCATGTCTTGAGACTGTTACTGGTTTATAAAGATGTCATATCTCCATACTGTTCATAAAATGAACGAATAGTCGCCGTAAGAATTTGGCTTTATACGCTGTATCAAGAGGGATTGGAAACATTATTAGATTTACCAATCAGTACAATTAATAAATTAGCTGAAGCTTATTAAATCAACTTAATTAATAAATCAATGGAAATAAACGAATGGAAAAGTACGATTCAGTACTTCTTTAGTACAATGAACCAAATTAAATTTTTCAATAGAGCCATTTTTTTTTTTTTTTTTTTTTTTTTTTACAATTACATTCATGAATTCATGAAAGAAAATTGGCAGCTTAGAATCAAATCAACAAAAATCAATAAAATATTAAAAAGGCATATCAAGCTATTAAGCTGGATTTAAGTAATGGACGTGACCTCGTTACGTCTCAACCGAATGCTACTGAGAGAAAAAAAAACTTTGCATCAGAGGAAATCTATCAAATCTCATTATAAAAGAAAATCCTTCACAGTGAGCCAGAGATAGAGTTGAAATCTGAGACGATGGTGTGGAAATAGCTTTCTCTGACCTCAATGTCTTCCAAGATAGATTGTGAAACTGAAATGGCGTAGATATGAAATGGCATCTGAATAGGCTTCAGCACAATGTTAAATGGCACTCTTTAGTGCTGAAAGGATGTTTGAATTTTTATTTATTCATAACCAAAGTGGAATATTTTGTGAAGATAATATATTCCTTTAAGTCATAAATTAGAAATTTCGAGGAAATCTTTTAGAGTTTCAGCTGGAATGGTATATTTGTGTTCGAAAATCAAAAACTCTGTAGCAAGGATGTTTTAAGGTATCCGACTACGTTTGAAGAAAACTTTTTGAAAAACTGGATTTTTTAAAAACTATTTTTGGCTTTTAGATGTATTGTCAATTATAGACACTATAAATACAACAATATTATTTGAAAATACAATATATTTTGAGAAAGAGGAAAATGTGTAGTAAATTTGAATGATACTTCAAACGGTTAACACTCTACACAAAACTGCAAAGCAGTAATCCTATTTTTCTGTGTCAGCAAGTTATCGAATATAATGATGAATGAAATGAACCAAACTCTAAGAAAGATTTTGCGATGCAACTTTAGAATAAATATTAGTACAATTGAATCAATTACAGCCAAGGAATCAAATTAATAAAGAATCCGGTCGGAGGACTTTCTAAAGGGTCACCCTCAGACAGGGATTCAAACCAGGGATTTTTCTGTGAAGGGTCTGACTTTCGTCAAGAAGCTGACCCCTCGTGACCCGAAAATCCCAGAAAAGTGAGATTTTGGAGATGAAATTAGTATCATAAAAGAAAAGGCATCAACTTTTAAACAATGGTAAGTCAAAATCACAGCAAACCAGAAAAACATGACACCATAAAATCAAATTCGTCGATATAAGAAAGTGCAAAGACTACTAACTAAATTAAAATCTTATATATCATATATTATAATATAGACTTTAATAAAATAAGTCAAATTGAAATCCAATAAGAAAATCACAGTAAACCTGACAATATTCGGGTCACGTGAGGTCAATTTCTTGACGAAAGTCAGACCTTTCACAGAAAAAAATTCCTTATTTAAATCCCTGTTTGAGGGTGACCCTTGAGAAAGTCCTCAAACCGGATTCTTTATTAATTTGATTACTTGGCTGTAATTGATTCAATTGTACTAATATTTATTCTAAAGTTATTCAGTTCATTTGTGTTTTAGTAGTGTGAAGATTAGTGCTTACTAAATACAATGTATATTTATTCTAAATGTTCAACAAATTTCCGTAGATAAAATTCTTACATTTTTTTGCTTCTGTTTTCAGATGCAAAGAAGTTATGGGTTAAAATATATGTATATATGCATTTTTACCATAAATTCACAACTGATTTATTCTACAAACACCAATAAATGAAAAAGTATTTCACCAACAATAAAACTTTTGGTTCATTTCTTTAACGTTATTATTTAAAACACGCGCTGAAATGTTTATGTAAATACCTGCCTTAGTTTTTGAGATATCACGTTAATGGTAGAGAGTTTTTATGAAAACTAAAGCTTCAAATAAATTTAAATTAAAGATAAATTTTAGCTGAAAAACATATGCGACTCTGAATCATAGGCCAGGCCTTTCTTTTCCTAGAAAAGATAAATTATTTTGGTAAGAGGAAGATGTGAAATACAAGAAATATTAGTAATAAAAAAAATTCCCAATGTGGTCGATAACCAGTATTTTTAATATAGTCGGATACCTTAATAGTTTGCTTTGATTTTTCTAATATTTTATACAAAACAAGGAAAATACTCTAAGAAAACAAAAATTAATGAACCATATATTATTTGTTAAATTTTTTCTAGTCATAAAAAAAGTTTTCTTTTAGATCTCTTTTTAAAAAACTCTTTTTTTTAGATAACTCTTAAAATCGGGATATATATTTCAAATATATTGGACTACTTCCGTTTATTCTTATGTAAGTAATAATAGAACGTGTTTAGTGGTAATTTATAAATTCGTAATTCAGTTAGCTTTTAAGCAGGTTTCTATATTAGATTATTTAAAGTATTTTGGCGTATATGTTGGCGGAATTGTGCCAATACGTAGGTTGAATTCCGCCTAGGATCGAACCTGCGATGTTCGGGTTGGAAAGCCAGTAACTTATCCACTATACAAAAATGGCCACCAATGTTTAGTGGTAGTTACTGGCTTATTAAGATGTCACCACAATACTCCCCTACCAGTGAGTTCGCTAGAGAGACAAAGGATTTTATTGCGCCAAGCGTTATGGCTAGTGTATGAGAGTTGCTGCTGCGTCAAGTGAGTCTGACGACTTTGTCGTTGCTGCGTCAAGTGAGTCTGACGACTTTGCGTTGCTGATGGAGAGATGGCGCCAAGAGAGCTGTTGAAAATTCATCACGTCCGAGGTCATTAATTTGGCGTAGGTGTTGGCGGAATTGTGCCAATACGTAGGTTGAATTCCACCAAGGATCGAACCTGCGATGTTCGGGTTTGAAAGCCAGTAACTTATCCACTATACAAAAATGGCCACCAATGTTTTGTGGTAGTTACTGGCTTATTAAGATGTCACCAGAGTATAAAAATAAAAAGCAGTCTTTATATCTACAGCATGTAAAGAATCTTTTTCAAAATGAATTAATTATATTATCATGTATTCTGATTCAAGGTACATTTACAACTAAATCTTCAAATTTATCAAGAAAAATTATGTATTAAAAATTTATATTATTAACAAAGAAAATTAAATAATGTTTTTTTTTTTTCATCATAGGAAATTCAATCGTTTAATTTTTCAAACAAATTTAAAAGTTAAGCAAAACGACTTCGTTGAATTTGAACTGTGGTAAAATGACAATGGAGATATTGAACTCAATTCGAAAGAAATTATCGTTCAAGCATTTATTATCATTGAATCTCTATTTATTTATCAAATCATAATTGTACTTAGAAACTTCTTCAACATAAGAAAATCGCTAAATAGACTTTTTAAGTTATATAAGTGATGGAACTAAAAAGAATCAGTAAATAACAAGTAGTTATTTTGTTGACTTGACATATGCCCTAATCTATAGAAAAGATATATAAACAATGGAACTAAAAGAATCAAGAATCAACAAATAACAAGTAGTTATTTTGTTGACTTAACATATGACCTAATCTGCAGAAAAGCCATATAAACGATGGAAATAAAAAAATCAAGAATCAGTTAACAACATGTAGTCGTTTTGTTGACTTAGCATATGCATTAAACAGTAGATAGGATATATAAATAATGGAACTAAATGAATCAATAATCAGCAAATAGCAAGTAGTCATTTTATTGATTTAACATATGTCCTAATATGTAGAAAAGTTATATAAACAATGGAACTAAAAGAATCAAGAATCAGCGAGTAACAAGTAGTTATTTTGTTGAACAACATGTGTCCTAAATTGTAGATAAGTTATATAAACGATAGAACTAAAGGAATCAATAATCAGCTAATAACAAATAGTCATTTTGTTGACTTAACATGTGTCCTAAACTGTAAAAAAGTTATATAAATGATAGAACTAAAGGAATCAAGAATCAGCTAATAACGAGCAGTCATTTTGTTGACTTAACATGTGTCCTAAATTGTAGAAAAGTTATATAAACGATAAAACTAAAGGAATCAAGAATCAGCTAATAACAAGTAGTCATTTTGTTGACTTCACATGTGTCTTAAACTGTAGAAAAGTTATATAAACGATAAAACTAAATTAATCAAGAATCTGCAAGTAACAAGTAGTCATTTTGTTGACTTAACATTTGTCCTAATCTGTAGAAAAGTTATATAACCGATGGAACTGAAAGTAGTCATTTTGTTAACTTAACATAAGCTAAGCATATTTTTTTTGTGGAATTTATAAACTACTTGACGTACGAATTTACTTAACTTCCTAATTAAATGACGGATTTCATAGCTTCCTAATTGGAATACTTACTATTATTTTAATTCCTCTAATAATAAGATGTTTCAAGTGACTTTTTTGCATTTTAAATTATTTAATGCTTTTCACTTAATTGCAGATTAAAAATTAAAAGTTCAATCAATCGATGCGCGTCTCAGACACGTCATTGCATGCGATGCTGTTAATATTCTTTTAGTCACTTATTAATATAGTTTCTTAACATTTCGTGGCACTTTTCAATATATTATTTTTCGAATTTTGCAATTTGTCCGTGAAATATTCAAAAATCACAATATTCTTACGGATTTCCTATCCTAATCCGCCGTCTTCGTTTTATCCGTATAGTGGGTGTGTACGTTGTGAGAGTTCTTTAGTGGAAGACACAACAGAAATGTTTATTTACAGCCGAGACGAACACACAGCAGCACACAATAAAAACAGCAGTTGCTCACAAGTAGTAACAATATCCGCAGCACTGGCTATAATACTCGCCGCTGCTTTCTCAACAGACTACAAGGCACACAGCTCAGTTCAGCACTTGCTTGGCTCCGCCGCTTCTTGTATTCTCCTCTGGAGGACTCGTTATCCAACGTCGATTCCGACTACTCTACCCGAGGCTTGAAACTGTCGCCCTTATATAGTCTTAGGAGACGTGGCTACAAATGTCTCGACCAATCAGAGCGTATCTGGACGTATCTCGGCTCCTACTGGACAAATCGTGAAAATTCTCAAAGTTTCGAAAATTATCCATTTAGTAGCTAAAGTCGCCAAATGGTTACCAAGTTCGTCGCCAAGCTCTGGGATCATTTCTAAGAGCATCCGCAACATCCAGTACAGAATACTGTAAATCATTCTTTCCAGTGATGGAACCAATCACGCTGGGAAGCAGCATCACAGACTCGTAACATTATCTTCATCCAGAAGACAGCCTTAAATTCTTCAAAAAATCGTGTATCTTTCAAAAACTTCCAATTTTTTTTTTTCGGCATTCAAGATTTGATTGCGTTTATTAGAGCTTCAACGAACAAGAATTCTTCCGATAAGGTATCCGACTAGGTTTGAACAAAAAAGTTTGAACAAATGGATTTTTTTAAAACAATTTAAAACTATTGTTTTTAGATGTATTGTCAATTTTAATACAAAATACTATAAAGACAACAATATTATTCGAAAATATATTTTGTGAAACAGGTATATTTGTAGTAAATTTTAAGGAAATTTAACCACTCTATACAATATTGTAATACAGCAATCCTATTTTTTATTTGTACTCAAGTTATAGAATATAATAATGAATGAAATGAACTAAAATCTAAGAAAATTTTTGAGATGCAAAGAAATTATGGGTAAAAATATACGTATATATTCCTTTTTAATGAAATTTACTATGATTTTTTTAAAAATATCTATAAATGAAAAAGTATTTCCCCAAGAATAACACTTTTGATTCATTTCATTGCCCATGTTATTTAAAAGATACGCTGAAGTTTTTGTCATTTTGCGAGAGAAAAATATAACGTCGTTCCTGAAAAAAATACTTATTGGAAACACGGACAGCTTGTTATGTCTTAATCCTGACAGATCAAATAAGAGAGTAGCAGACAATTCCTTTGTTTACAGCTATATGCATAAGAGCAGTTTGTTCTAACCTAGGTTAAAATATTTAATATTTACATCTTTAGAAGTGGATGATATTTACACAACAGTCAAAGGTTTATCATGAAAAGAGGTCTCCATCAATTCGAAGAAATAACATCACCAGTACATCATTTTCTATTGAAAAAAATTCATCAAATTAGTACATCATTTTCAATAATTGTGTGTGCGTGCGTGCGTGTGTGCGTGCGTGTGTGCGTGCGCGCGCGCGCGTGTGTGTGTGTGTGTGTGTCACATGTAACTTATTATTCCTGAAATCTTACCTGAATCTAGTTGATGTGTTGATATTGAAATTCCAAGAAATCAATCACTGGACATATCAAATATTGCAAATAAATTTTAACTGACGAAAATGATTACGGTCATTTGAAAAAAATATACTCTAGAGTGAAGTAATCTATTTTGATTTTTCTCCAAAACTATCAGTTGTTTAGATCCAATCTTAAATGAAGACTTTCCACCAAAATATTAGTTGTTTTAATTTTTAATTTTCTCAGTTTTGCTATGATCTATAAGCTCTATGTACTTTTTATTTCCTAAATCTTGCTACAATTATAAGTTTTATATATCATTAATACTTATTTATAATCTCTAATTTATGCACTACTGATATTGTTACAAGTCATAAGATACGGTAAATCTGAAAACCTTCTGCCGAACGTGTCTGACTTATTTTAACTGTGGAAGCTATCTGCCGATATTTTGCAAATTAATTACTGCTCAGCTTAAACGGTTTGGTTTTTAAATTTGGAATAATATTTTAGAAGAAAACTGCGAATTGCAAATTTATCTACTAGAAATTTTAAAGCGAGTAGGTTGAAAGTACCGGCAATTGAATAATAGTAATTATAAATTCATTAGCTGGTAAACTAAGTTTTGGAGCTTGACGAATTTTGAGATGGGAAAAAAAACTCGTTGTTTTTCTAAATATCGATGCCTGCGCAATCTCGTAATCTCGTGATTGTTTCAAACCGGTCTCAACTGGTTAATGGACAAGTTAATTAAGACAATTTGTAAGAATTCGGAGAATAAATAATTTGAAAATCAAGCTGTAACTTTATTTGGCAATAAATCGCCAAATGTAACAGCCTTCTGCATTATTTTTAAAACCCTTGAAATGGGTAAATCATCAGCTTGTTGCCTACGCATTCCGAAGTTTCAAAAACCTCAAACCAAAACCATGTTATACAACAACATGATTAAAAAAAGAATTTAGAGCGATATCTAATTATCGAAAAAATAAGTTATCGTATATATATCGGATAAGGAGCGGCTAACTGGATGTTAAAGAATATGTTTTGAGTGATACACGATTGCTTCTACCTTATATGAAAACAAGAAAAAGGGATTAAATTTCATCAGTAACATAGTAAGGAGATAGTCTTTTCAATGTTTGTTATTTGTACCTTTTTTATCGATTTTATGTATCATATTATACATAAAAAGAAATTTCAGCATGCTCGACATTAGAAGCCAATGAATGAAGTTAATGAGGTGGACAATACGATCTTTTAAAAAGAGAATTTCAGTTCTTCTTTCAACGTCTCCATTTTTGCATTTCCTTATGTAAAAAAATACAAATATTAACTCTGGTCTTCTTTATACTACGTTGGTTGACTAATAAACACACAAATTAAGATATAGTCTCTGTGTAAGATCTATTACCCCTTCTTTTATACTCCGAATAAACATTCGCTTCACTTGGCAAATCCACATTCCTAACGATCTTTTTCATGAAATATCCCTCCTTTTTTCGCCAATGGCCGAGTGCCAGAAGTCGCCAAAGACGCAAGCACGAAAGCAAGAAGATAAAAAGTAATTTTCGCTGTTGCTTCGATGGTTGCCGATTTCGAACGCATCGTTTAACCCGACATCGTGCACATCGATTGGGTCAGTTCCAACAGAAAGATAGCGTCGTTGTGACTGCACGCTGCCGATATGTATTCCATTTATTAAGGAAGATAATTTCGGACCTTATCATATTGAGCAGGACATCGGAAAACATTACAGACTCTTTATTGCCTGCTTTTGGTTTCTTTTTCTTTAAAATAAAAAATTCGTTTGCATGAAAAGGACGTCCCATTTTCCGGTGGTTTTTAATGAGAAAGGAACGCGTCATTTATTTCCGGTCCTGTGAAGCAAGGTGATGTGATCGTTGCTGTAATTAAGTCACAATGTTACTGAAGGTTTATTTTTCAGAGATTTTTCTGCATATACTTGAAAGTTAATGCATTAAATATGTATAGCAAATAATGGCATGCATATTTTGTCTGGTACACGGCAAAGTAAATTGAAAGTGAATAATTAGAGTGAAATGGATATCATGCGTGAAATGTTTCTATTATTCAAAATATAGCTCATTACTCTAAAAAAATTAAAATAAATTATACAATTTCATTAAATGAGTAATACTATACAAAATTTTGTAAAAGACTATTTTTTACGCATATTTGTTAGAGGAGATCATTCATGTCAACCTCTACCTTTCGTATGTGCACAGAGTATCCAATCAAAACATCCGAATTTTGTACAGCCCTATTCTTCATTTGGAAAGCATAAAAAAGGTCTCAAATTTTTGGATCTACGATTCAAAGATATTAACTACATGCAAGAGAAAAATATAACGTCATTCTTGGTATGTGAAAAAAACCTTATTGGAGCATGGACAACCTGTTATGTCTTGATCCTGTATAATATATCAGGAATAATATAGCTTAGTAATAAAATATTATAGTTTATTTACAAAACCCAATATATATCGTTAACATGAATAAATAATGTAGCTCAGTAATAAAATATTATAGTTTATTTGCAAAAACTACTATATATTGTTTCATTAAAATAGCTTAATAATAAAATATTAAAGTTTATTTTCAAAACCCATTATATATTGTTAACGTTAAAATAGCTTAGTGAAAAAATATTATAGTTTATTTGCAAAAACCATTATATATTGTTATTAATTAATAATGTAACTTAGTAATAAAATGTTATAGTTTATTTACAAAAACCTTATATATTGTTAACATTAATAGCTTAGTAATACAATATAGCTTAGTAATAAAATATTATAGTTTATTTACAAAACCATTATATCTTTTAACATTAATAAATTTTATAGCAGAGTAATAACATATTATAGTTATATGAACACAATTTAAAGTAGATTTAAACAAAAATGCAGCATTTTTTTTTCCAAAACAAACTGAAAAATGAAATCTACTATCGCAAATTTCAAGTTATCATGCGTGAACTTTGTTATTTTTTAAGTTATTATTTCTCTTAATCAGTTTAAGACATAATTAGATAGTTATTATTTGTCTTAATTTCTTTAAGCCATTAACCAATTTAAACAGGATTGAAAAAATCACGTGGTTTTTCTATAGATCTCTCCCTTACCACACACACACACAATTTTTTCGCCTTTTATTTTTTAATTTTTCTTGCTGGTAAACAAAGTTTTAGAGTTCGAAGGATTTTGAGATAGGAAAAAGACACAATTTTTTTTTCTAAATACCGACGGCATCGCAATGTCTCAGTCTTAAAATTGTTCCAAACTGGTTTCAACCACTTATTGTCTTAATGAAAGCAATTCGTAAAAGTTCGGAGAATGAATAATTTGGAAATAAAGCTGTAACTTTAATTGGCGATAAACCGCTAAATGTGACATCCTTCTGCATCACTTTCTAATAACTCAAAAATCGAAAAATTAATACCTTAAAAGCGATAAATCGCCAACTTGTTAGCTACGTTTTTCGAAGCTTCAAAAACCTCAAACCTAAACAAGGTTATACTTTAACATAATTTTAAAAAATTATAGGGATTTCCAATTACTGAAAAAATTAGTTATCGTAAGTATATCATATAAGGAGCGATTAACTGAATGTTAAAGAATATGTTTCAAGTACTGAGTGGTAGAGTATTGTTTCTATCTTATGTGAAAATAAGTAAAAGTGATTACATTTCATCAGTAACAGACATAGTTTCTTCATTGTCTGTTATTTGGATTTTTTTACGATTTTATCTATCATATTATACGAAAAAGAAATTTAAGCATGTTCAACATTCGAAGTCGATGAATGAAGTTAATGAGGCACACTATATGAGTTTTTGAAAAGAGAATTTCAACACCTCAATTTTTGCATTTTCTTACGGAATAAAATACAAATATTAACTCTGGCCTTCTTTATTCTATGTTGGTCGGCTAATGTACACATAAATTACGATAGGATCTCTGTGTAAGATGCATTACTCCTTCTTTTATACTCCGAATAAACATTTGCTTCACTTGGCAAATCCATATTCCTAACGGACTTTTTCATGAAATATTACTCGATTTTTCGGCAATGGCCGAGTGCCAGAAGTCGCCAAAGACACACGCACGAAAGCAAGAAGATAAAAAGTAATTTTCGCTGTTGTTTTGATGGTTACAGAGTTCGAACGCATCGTTTAACCCGACGTCGTGCGCATCGATTGAGTTCCAGCGGAAAGATAGCGTCGTTGTGACTGCACGCTTCCGATATGTATTCCATTTATTAACGATCATCATTTCTGACCTTCTAATATCGAGCAGGTCATCGGTAAACATTACAGACTCTTCATTGGCTGCTATTAGTTCCTTTTTTTGAATAAAAAATCGTTTGCATGAAAAGGATGTCCCATATTCCGGTGGTTGGTAATGAGAAAAGAACGCGTCATTTATTTCCTGTCCTGTGAAGCAAGGTGATGTGATCGTTGCGTTAGTGTAATGAAGTCTCAGTGTTACCGAAGGATTATTTTTCTGCATGCACTTGACAGTTAATATATTAAATGTGTATAGCAAATAACGGCATACATATTTTGTGTGGTACACGGCAAAGTAAATTGAAAGTGAATAATTAAAATGAAATGGATATCTTGTATGAAATTTTTCTATTGTTATAAATATGACTCATTATTCTAAAACATTAAAAGAGAATTATACAATTTCATTAAGTGAATAATACTTTATAACATTTTGTAAAAGAGTATTTTTTATGCATGTTTGTAATAAGAGATCCTTCTTGTCAACCTCTACCTTTCATACATGCACTGAGTGTCCAATCAAAACATCCGAATTCTGTACATCCATATTACTCATTTGGAATGTACAAAAAATGTCCCAATCTTGTGGATCTACGATTCAAAGCTTTTGTAAAAATGCGAGAGAAAAATATAACACGTACCAGAGCATCATTTCTGGTATGTGAAAAAAATCTTATTGGAATCACGGGCAGCATATTATGTCTTGATCCTGGACGATCAAATAAGATAGTAGAATTTCAGACAACTCCTTTATTTACAGCCATATATTTACATAAGAGCAACTTGTTCTAATCTAGGTTAAAATATTTAATATTTACACCATTTAGAAGTGGATGATATTTACACCACAGTTGAAGGTTTATCATGAAAAGAGTTCTCCATCAGTTCGGAGAAATAACATCACAGGTACATCATTTTCTATTGAGTTAAATTTACGAAATTAGTACATCGTTTTCAATCATTTTTTTTATCATTTTCTCTTATTTGTGTGTGTGTGTGTGTGTGTGTGTGTGTGTGTGTGTGTGTGTGTGTCAATTTCTGATCTGTCATATGTGTTTTATTATTCCTGAAATGTTAATCTAGTTAATGAGTTGATATTGAAATTTCAAAATATCAATCACTGAACATATCAAATATTGCAAATAAATTTTTACTTATGAAAATGATTATGGTCATTTAAAGGAATTATAAACACTCTAGAATGAATTAATCTTAATTTTTCTGGCTGGTACACTGAGTTTTGGTGCTCGGTGGATTTTGAGATGTGAAAAAAACTTTTTTTTCTAACTATCAACGCCTGCGCAATATCGTAAACGCATGACTGTTTCAAACAGGTTTCAACTGGTTAAAGGCTTAGGTAAATTAAGACAATTTGTCAGAATTCGGAGAGTACATACTTTGGAAATCAACTGTAACTTTAATTGACCATAAATTGCCAAATGTGACAACCTTCTGCATTATTTTGTAATACCCCAAAAATGAGAAAAAGGGGTACCTGAAAAGCGATAAATCGCCTACTTTTTGCCTGCGCATTCCGAAGCTTCAAAACCCTCAAACCTAAACAGCATTATATTCCCACCCGATAAAAAAAGAATTTATAGCGATATCTAATGATTGAAAAAATAAGTTATAGTATGTATATATGATAAGGAGCAACTAACTGCATGTTCAATAATATATTTCAAGTACTGATTGATAGAGCATAGTTTCTATCTTACATGAAAACAAGCATAAGTGATTAAATTTCATCAGCAGCAGAGATAATCTCTTCATTGTCTCTCATTTGGATTTTTTTACGATTTTATGTATCATATTATATGAAAAAGAAATTTCATCATGTTTCACATCAGAAGCCGATGAATGAAGTTAATGAGTTGGACAATACGATCTTTTAAAAAGAGAATTTCGGTTCTTCTTTCAACATCTCCATTTTTGCATTTTCTTATGGAAAAAAAGAATATTAACTCTGGTCTTCTTTTTTCTGTGTTGGTCGGCTAATGTACACACAAATTATGACAGGGTCTCTTACTCCTTCTTTTATACACCGAATAAACATTCGCTTCACTTGGCAAATCCACATTCCTAGCGGTCTATTTCATGAAACATTCCTTATTTTTTCGCCAATGGCAGAGTGCCAGAAGTCGCCAAAGACGCACGCACGAAAGCAAGAAGATAAAAAGTAATTTTCGCTGTTGCTCCGATGGTTACCGATTTTGAACGCATCGTTTAACCCGACGTCGTGCACATCGATTGAGTCAGTTCCACCGGAAAGACAGCATCGTTGTGACTGCTCACTGCCTATATGTATTCCATTTATTAACGATCATAATTTCGGACCTTCTAATATTGAGCATCACGGTGGAAAAACATTACAGACTCTTCATTGATTGCTTTTGGTTTCTTTTTCTTTAAAATAAAAAAACTCGTTTGCATGAAAAGGGCGTCCCATTTTTCGGTGGTTGGTAATGAGAAAGGAACGCGTCATTTATTTCCTGTCCTGTGAAGCAAAGTGATGTGATTGTTGCTGTAATTAAGTCACAATGCTACCGAAGGATTATTTTTGAAAGAATTTTCTGCATGTACTTGACAGTTAATATATTAAATGTATAAAGCAAATAATGACATGCATATTTTGTGTTTTACATGGCGAAGTAAATTGAAAGTGAATCATTAGAATGAAATGAATATCAGGTGTGAATTTTTTCTATTGTTCCAAATATGAGTCATGACTCTGAAAAATTAAAAGAGAATTATACAATTTCATTAAGTGAATAATACTTTTCAAAATTTTGTACAAGACTCTTTTTTATGCATGTTTGTAAGAGGAGATTATTCTTGTCAACCTTGGTTTGCAACCATTCTTGTAAAGAAGGTGTTTTATGGAGATTCCGTCGAAGAGTGGTGTCAGAAAATCCTAGAGCAGCTGCTTGTTTGCGAACCCAACTGACTGCCGCAATCTTTCGGCATTTTCCAGAGTTCTGGTGGTCCATTGATGTCCATTCCTGGGTTCCGCGACACTTAAGAAATTAGTTAACCTACGACAGAATCGAATTACGGCAAGGAATGGGTCTGTGAGGAGGAATTTAAAAGCGAGCGTGGAAGGAACGTCCCTACCTGGCCAACTCCCCGCTTTTGAGTTTTTTTTTAAATAAGTAAGTTTTCCTGGCGTATTCTGTGTGAGTTAACTTTAATAAATAATATAGCTTAGAAATAAAATACTATAGTTTATTAACAAAAACATTATATAGTGTTACCATTAATAAATAATATAGCTCAGTGATAAAATATTATAGCTTATTTACAAAACACCTTATATGTAGTTAACATTAATAAATAACATAGCTTAGAAATAAAATATTATAGTTTATTTGCGAAATCCATTATGTGTTGTTAATAATAATAAATATTATATCTTAGTAATAAAATATTATAGTTATATAAACACAATTTGAAGTAGATACAAACAACAATGCAATATTTTTTTCCAAAACAAATTGAAAAATGAAATCTACTCTTGCAAATTTCAAGTTATCATGCCAGAACTTTTTTATTTTTTATGTTATTATTTGTCTTAATTAATTTAAGAAATTAACCAGTTATTATTCGTCTTAATTATTTTAAGCCAGTAAGCAGTTTAAACCTGTTTGAAAAAAATCACGTGATTTCTCTATAGGCCTCTCTCCATACACACACATACACATAGATATATGTACACACAAAATTTTTTAAACTTTCATTTTTTATTTTCTCTAGTTTTAAACAATGTTTTAGAGCTCGACGAATTTTTAGACGGAAGGAAAAAAAACCATTGTTATTCTAAGTGTCGACGCTTGCGCAATCTCATAGTCCCGTGATTGTTTCAAACCGGTTTCAACTGGTTAATGGCTTGAGTCAATTAAGACAATTCGTAAAAATTCGGATAATGAAACATTTGGAAATCAAGCTGTAACTTTAATTGGCGATAAACCGCCAAATGTGACAACCTTCTACATTATTTTAAATTAACCTTAAAAGCGATAAACCACCAACTTGTTGCCTACGCATTCCGAAGTTTCAAAAACCTCAAATTAAAACATTGTTATACTGTAAAAGGATTAAAAAACGAATTTATAGCGATATCTAATAGTTGAAAAAACAAGTTATCGTATTTATATCTGATATGGAGGAACTAACTGAATGTTCAATAATATGTTTTGAATGGTAGATAGAGTATTGCTTCAATCTTATATGAAAACAAGAGAAAATTATTTAATTGCATCAGTAACAGAGATAGTTAGTGTCTTCATTGTCTATTATTTGAACATTCCTTACGACTTTATGCATCATATTATATAAAAAGAAATTTCAGTATGCTCAACATTACATGCCGATGCATGAAGTTAATGAGCAATACGAGTTTTTTTTTAGGCAGAATTTCAGTTCTTCTTCCAACATCTCCATTTTTGCATTTTCTTATGGAAAAAAATATATATATTAACTTTGGTCTTTTTTATTCTGTGTTGGTTGGCTAATGTACACACAAAATATGATAGGGTCTCTGTGTCAGATCTATTACTCCTTCTTTTATACTCCGAATAAACATTCGCTTCACTTGGCAAATCCACATTCCTAAAGGTCTTTTTCATAGCACATCCCTCATTTTTTCGCCAATGGCAGAGTGCCAGAAGTGGTCAAAGACGCACGCATGAAAAGCAAGCAGATAAAAAGTAATTTTCGCTGTTGCTCCGATGGTTACCGATTTTGAACGCATCGTTTAACCCGATGTCTTGCACATTGATTGAGTAAGTTCCAGCGGAAAGATAGCGTCGTTGTGACTGCACGCTGCCGATATGTACTCCATTTATTAACGATCATAATTTCGGAAATTCTAATATTGAGCAGGACAACGGAAAACATTGCAGGCGGCTCTTAGTTCCTTTTTTTAAATAAAGAATTAGTTTGCATGAAAAGGATGTCCCATTTTTCGGTGGTTAGTAATGAGAAAGGAACGCGTCATTTATTTCCCGTCCTGTGAAGCAAGGTGATGTGATCGTTAGTGTAATTAAGTCTCATTGTTACCGAAGGATTATTTTTCTGCATGCACTTGACAGTTAATATATTAAATGTATATAACAAATAATGGCATGCATATTTTGTGTGGTACGCGGCAAAGTAAATTGAAAGTGAATAATTAAAATGAAATGGATATCGTGTATGAAATTTTTCTTTTGTTATAAATATGACTCGTTATTCTAAAAAATTAATAGAAAATTATACAATTTCGTTAAATGAGCAGTATTTTATAAAATTTTGTACAAGAGTCTTTTTTATGCATGTTTGTAATAGGAGATCATTCTTGTCAACCTCTACCTTTCATACGTGCACTGAGTGTCCAATCAAAACATCCGAATTCTGTACAGCCATATTCCTCATTTGGAATGTACAAAAAATGCCTCCAACATTATAATTTTACGATTCAAAGATTTTGTGAAAAAGCGAAAGAAAAATATAACATATTTCCTGGTTAGTGAAAAAAAACCTTATTGGAAACACGGACAGCATGTTATGTCTTGATCCTGACACATCCAATAAGACAGTAGAATTTCAAACAATTCGTTCATTCACAGCCATATATTTACATGTGAACAACTTGTTCTAGTCTAGGTTAAAACATTTCATATTTAAGCCTTGTGGAAGTGGATGATATTTACGCA
>JAPMOQ010053091.1:0-10826 GCA_026543055.1 Argiope trifasciata | reverse complement strand
GTTTCGGTCGTGTTTTGCTATTGTGCAATCGTATTTTTGTGTAGAAGAAAGTAATGTTATTCTTTATTTAGCATATTGTATTTTGCACTAACGAATTTTTAGATTCTCCATAACAATATGTTGTATGCATTTTTATTATTGTATTGTTACAGATTTCCTATACTTCTTAATTACTCTTAACCCGTCGGGTTCGTTTACTTGTCTAGTGAGGTGCATGGTGTGAGAAATTGAACACACACAATGATCAGTCCTTCAGTAAACGACACAACACAGACGACTTTTATTTATCGGATGAAGACAATTTTTCCGCTCTCTTTTGGCCGCTGACTCACTACTTCACACGACGGGACTACTTCTCATTTCAGGACTGCTCCGTTCCCGACGATGACACAATGGGCTACAACACAAGACACTACGACGATAGAATACAGCGCACACAGCAATGCAGCACTCCGCCGATACTTCGGTACTCTCTCGGCGACTCCTCCGTTCACGACCTCACTATTTTAGACCTCCCAATTCAGGTCTACTCGATCGACCACCGTCGCACTTCTCAGAATCCTGGATTGTGTGTGAGTTAACGAGGCACCTAGCACCGGCAGGGGCTTATCCTCGTTCTTGAGAATATGAGGAAGGCATTACAGTCTATACGTGGACGTGACCGTAACTTCTCAGAATCCTGCTTCAGATGGTTCCTTATATAGCAGCGAAAGGCGGCGTTAAAAACCATCTGGACCAATGAAGAGCATTCTGGATGTACTCGACTTCTAATGGACGGATCAGAAAAATTCTCGATGTTTCGGGTATTATCTATTTCGTCGCCAAATGACTGCCAAGTTTGTCGTAAGCTCTAGGATCATTGATGCGACACTTGGGCACCATTCAATACAGATGACTGTAAATCTGTCTTCTTTACGATGACATTATTAGAGCGGGAAAGCAAAATTACAGATTCGTAATAGTATATTATATAAACTATGCATTAAAATATGATAATATATAAAACATAATTTATTATTTACCAAAAACTATATTTCCGACAAGATTTATTGATTTTATTTTTACTAAAAAATTGTTTACCTTCACTTGTTGATTCCATTCTCGAGGCAGTATTGACCGTGTCTCCGAATAGGCAGTATCTAGGCATTTTGAGGCCGACGACTCCAGCCACACAAGATCCTATAAGTACAGTTACTTATTTGTATCATTATGCAAATAAAAGTAATAAATGTGTTGAGAGTAGAATTATAGAGTTTAGCTGAAATTACTTTTTCAATTCCTACAATTAGTTCACACTCTCCCTACATATATTTATGTATATATCTTGTTCAAATTTTCAATCGTTTAGTAAAATATGTGTTATTTTTCCACTCAAAATCAAAATTTTTTTGAACTTTTAGTGGATGGCACTTGATGTTAATACAATTATTTTTTCAAATATTAATTAATTAAATTTTTCCGATAAATTATATTTGGTCGTCAAGCACTGAGATTACTGCCGCGACACCCGATCATAAAAAAGAAAAAGTAGGGTTGAATTTTTTTTAAAAAATTGCGTTTTTGTATTTCTATCAACCTTTTTTTTCTACTCCATTCCATTATTTTTTATCCACTCCATTCCATCTTATCCATAGTTCCATTATCTTTTTCAATCTGAGATTCTGATGATCGACGAAAATGGGTAAAAAGCATTAAAAACGAAAAAAGAAAAAAAAAAAAAAAAAGGACTCTATAATCAAGAGAAACGCAAGAGCAGAGCTGTTCGTTGATTGATTAAAACGAATGCCGAAAGCAAACCCTTTCTGCCTTTGAATTTAGCAAAGTTGGATCTGGAATTTCGGTAGATCCAGTATAAACTATATTACTCATTATTCACTCTCCGTCTCACCCAAAAGAACTCGGAAATAAATACTGAATGACTGGACAGCCACAACAGTGACATTGGCAGGAACTGTGGTTGAGACTTAAGGACCACCACCTGTCACGGTGCAATCCTTCCTGTAGGAAGTACGTCCCATCATCTATGGGAGGGGTCAAATCCCCCATCTTTAGTGTACCAGTAGGGTTTTCGAGATCCAACCACCATGCTGGAAGCATATCATCCTCAATTACAAGGTGTCCCCAGGGGGTACGGTAAATTTCCGGGGAGCTCCTCAGGGATACTGATAAAGTGTGGATCTGCAGTTTTACTCCATCCCAACTCAATCAAAAGTATGCTTTCGCTCACTCGTGATACCCATTTCATTCATTGGATAATTATAAGCTTTGACTACAGTTTTTTTTGCCACCATATACTTTATTTAGTATTCAGTTTCTTTTGAAAGAAATTACACTTCGAAGAAAGAGCACAAATATCATTTTCTAGAATTGATGAAAATATTCAGATGAAATTTTTATGAGGGACCAGTTATTGTTATTTATTACTGGTAAAAACAACCAGCTTTCCAGGTTGTTTATTGTACATCATATTTGATATATATCAGTACAAGAGGGAAAACATTAAGGAAAAATTAATTATCAATATTTACCTGAATGTAATCCAATCCTAATTTTCAGTTTCCTGTTAGGCTTATGGCGGATTTTAAAATCCGTGATTGCTGACAGTAATTTCAATGCCAAGCGGGCGATTTCTCGTGCATGCTCGTTGCCGTTTCTCACAGGTAGGCCTGATGCTACCATATAGGCGTCTCCAATGGTTTCAACCTTAAGAATTTAGGAAGGATTTATTACATCATTTCATTCTGAAAAAGTGGCTGATAACATTTTCTCTCAGGAAATCTTGCTCATTCTATGTAATAAAAGCTAAAGACATATACATTCAAAGCGTATTAGGCTTTAATTAGTATTTAGAGAAAATTATCTTCGTTTTATATTTATTCTGATTGTTTTATTAAAAATTGAAAGAACTTAAAAAAAGAATTGTAATCAAGATCTTGATCTAAAATATTACACTAGCTCAGTTAAAGCATGAGGTCATTTTGGAAGAAATACTGAAGAAATTAATAATTGTAAATGAAACATCTTTCGTACATATTATTTTTTTTACTGCCCATTCTTTTTTTATAATTAATTGGAATCCCGATGAACTCGAAAGTTTCAAGCTTAAATTTGCAACCGAAAATTCTACTTAAATATGTTCAAAGAAATACTCAAATACTTACGGTATTTGAAAGTAACACAAGAAGAAAGAAAAAAAAATGATCTTTAAATGGGAATATTTATCAAGCGTGGCAAACGATCGTTGTCAACATAGTGTAATGATTCAGCTTCTCACCACCCTAACCATGGTGGTTTCTTTTTTTTCACACGCTCCATAACTGCCATTTCCAGACTGGCTCCCCAATGGCGAAGTTTTATGGCGGTATAATTGCTTACAGATGGACAGGTGGAGAACCCTCCTTCTAAGAACGGACATCTGGCCCTTTAGAGGGAGTCCAGATAAAGGACCACCCGTGCACGAATCGTGTCTGCGAGACAGATGTGCAGCCTGCTGTGTTTCCTTTTGTGAACATTCCTATGGTCAACTGTAGACCTGTGAAGTTTTTGCTGAACGACGATTGGAGAATCGGCAGCCCAAATGCTCCAGTGTGGATGAGAGGTGGAGTCGAAGGAAGAGAGAAAAGGCGAGGGTTTTGGAGAGAGAAAAGAGAGAGACGAGGTTTTTTATTGGTGAAAAGGTCGAGAGGAGAGATCAGTAAAAGCCGAGCGTTGGAGAAAAGATTCCACCCGAGGAATTCGGTGGATTCCTGGAGTTAACCCGGTACCAGCGTGAGACTTAGACGGATGGTTAGCTGTTCTCGTGAGTTTCTCCGAAATATTTCGAGGAACTATTCTTGTGGTGTTCCACATGGACTTTTCATTTAACCTAGATGATACAGAGTATTATTTCTGTAAATTAAAGCTGTAAATAAAGTAATTTGATTAAAACGCTACCCTTTATTTGATCGGACCAGACCGAGACGTTACAATAGTTATATAGTTTTATTTTATTTTGAAGCGGAATATAATGAATATATTAGAAGTACTATGGATCACTTCGAACCATACAAATTTCAATTCATACACAAAAAAATAATTTTACCTTATAAACATCAAAGTTTTCAATGATGGCATCGAAACATGAGTACAGATCATTCAAAAAGTCAACGACCTGAAATGTAAATAGTATTTACTAATATTTAATTGCCACATTTGTACAGTACTGAATAACAGTATTTGATATTGCTATTTTTTATATGTGTATATAAGTGACAGTACTTGTAAGGGCGTGCTTTCAGCGGATAGTGCTGTGAATCCGACGATGTCACTGAAGAAGATGGTGACCGATTCGTAATATTCAGGTTTTACATGACAGCCTTTCTTCAGTTCTTCTGCTACAAACCTACAGAAGAGTGGGAATATATTTATATAAATTATAAAAAGTATATTAAAAAATTTTAAAAGCTTTTTTTTCAGAATATATTTGAAAATCCTTCAGATGAAAATAGTTTGGGATCTTTTCAATCTATTTGCATTAAAATGGTTAGACAGATAAACCCATCTTAAGAGAGACAAGAACATTGAGAGAAAAAAAAATTCTTGCCATATTTTTTGCATATTCTTTCTTTCAGTTTAAGGTATCCGACTACGTTAAAAACACAGGTTATCGTACACATTGACTATTATTATTATTTCTTTTAGTTCAGGCTTTTCTCTTTCCAAAACAGTTTGTGTTTTCTAGGAAAAGGAAGGCTTGACTTATCATCCAGGGTCACATATTTTTCAGCTAAAATGTGTCTTTCACTTTATTTTTATCTAAATTTTAATTTTGATGAAAATTCTTCATTGTTAACATGATATCTCAAAAACTAGTAGAGGTATTTGCATAAAAGTTACAGCGTATGTTTTAGATTATATGGGCAATGAAATGAACCAAAAGTTGTATTGTTGGTGACATATTTCTACATAGATGTTTTTAGAAAAATTAAGTTGTGATTTAATGAGTATATATATATATATACAAAGAAAAATAGGATTGCTTCATTACAATTCTGTGTAGAATGTTAACCGTTTTGGTTGAATTTCATTAAAATTTACAACAAATTTTCTTATTCCTCTAAATATATTTTTAAATATTTTTCGGGCATTTATAGTACTTATAATTGACAGTACATCTAAAAACCATAAATAGTTTTTGAAAAATCCAATTTCTCAAAATTTTCCTTCGAACGTAGTCGGATACCTTGTGAATGTGGTTGTCTTATTTCAACTGCTCTGGATACCAAGGTATCACTTGAAGTAAAATTTGATCTAGTTCCAATATAGGAAGAAGCAAACATCTTCTTCAGTGAAAAGTCTTTTTCAATCATCCCACCCGCAGCAAATAATTTAATTACTAAAATGCACAATTATTCATTAGTTTTTAAATAATTGTATTTATCTGTGTAATCTGTGAAGAGAACTTACTTTTCAACCAACCTTAATCATCCCGAACCCCGCTTTTTGATCTAACGTGAATATATATTTTTATTGTTTTTTAATTTTAAGTTCAAAATAAAACACACATTAGTCTCTTTTTTTTCTAATCATTAATCTTTTATATATTTGGTAATCTGCTATTGGTTTTTTACAAATATTTGCAAACTTTTTCAACTAATGTGAAAGTAAAATGTTTGTCTTTTAAAAAAACGTTTACTTACTGAAACAAATCGATATAAAATTTAGTAATAGATTCAAAGTGATGAAAAAGTCGATTCCTTAATCAGGTTCGCTGCAAATGAAAGGCGTTATTGTCGGAAACTCACCTTTAGCGAAATTTCTACCCTGGCGAAAATAGAATTGAACTAGCTTTCGAAATCCCCTCCCTACCACTCATGGTATTTCTCAAAAAATTAATTTTGGTCTTTCCAGCTTAGACCCAGATCCTACCTTAATGCTTTCTAATGCTATTTGAGCTGTCATTCTAAAACCCTCACTATTCGTGGGGTCAAAAAATGTACCCCGAGTGCCATTAATGTTCGGCATACATGTTCATATTTTGGATTGTTTGGGTCTTTACAAAGTCCTCCGAGACTCTAAACTGCTTTTGGACTTTCCTGGGGATTGTTTAGCCAATTCAGAGATTAGCAGTTATAATAGTAATACATTCATAAAAGACGTTTCCCTTTTAAGGTATCCGAAAACGTTGATAAGGTCGATTTTCACAAAAAGGGTTATTTTCCAAAAATTCCTTTATTGGATAGACCAGTCTTTGAGCTACCCTAAACAGATTTACTTTTGTCTCCACGTTAATTAGAAGTTAAGATATTAATATTTTAGTAATGATCACTAAACCGGAAGTGGATATTTAAATAACCGGAAGTACCGATTTAAAGCCCCCAAAACATGTTAAAAATTTGTATAAACACATTTAGTTTTAACCCGTTGCTATCCAGTGTCGAGTGTGGTTCGACATTGCTTTGTGTTCTGCCACATTCTGTATCAGGTTTCACTCGAATATGTTTTAGTCTTCGGACACTTGACATAGGACGCGCCAGAACGAAAAGCGATGTCCAGTCACACTGGACATTGGACCGCAAAGGGTTAAATACGGAAAATGTTTTGCACATAAAAACATAAAATGCCAATGAGAATTTTAACGTTGTTTTGTGGAAATTTGGACCAAAACATGTCTTTGTTGAGCTCTGAATCCTCAGAGTAGGAGCATTTGTGCCTGTAATACATTTTAACGAAGGTTTTACAGAACAACTGAATATTCTTAAGGCTGTTTGAGTGTATCCTAATGTAAATTCAGTTAAAGCATTTGCTGAGCTTGAAAGGGATAGGAAAAAAAAATGAAACTAATTAGTATTTACTTCCAAACGCAAAAATTGCCAGAAAAAGTTTAAATGATTAAAAAAGGAAAATTATCAAAAGATGTTACCGATAAAGTATAACCTGTAAATATGGTGAATTTGAAATTGTACGTCCATAATTTATTATTAAAACAAATTACTGAATGCTTTAAAGGCATTTTCTCAAATCTGTTTTTTACTTATTTGCTGCTCATTTCAAATCAAATAACTCAAAGTATAACTATCATATTACTATGAAATTGATAGACTTTGTCTTTGTACTATTTTCTAGAGAATGAACTAAAAGAATTTAGATGGGAGGAACATTTTTTAATATACATATATTTAGCATGAATTTTTTAATATAATACGGTTTGAATAATAATTATGTAATAATTTTACTAAAAAATTCATGCTAAATCTTTGACTGGTTGTAAAATATTTATTTATTATTAGAACCACATGGTTGTAGTTTATTCCCTAGAGAAAACTATTTAGTTTAGTTTGGTATAAATTTTGTTGGGATGAAAATAACAGTTTTTGGTGAAGTTTTGTAAGAATTTGCTGAAATCTATGCTATAAATGCCAATTTTGGAAATGTTTTAAAGTGCATTTAAAATATTGACATTATATTACGAATTCTGAATAATCTTAAACTTAGAAATATGGTTAAAGTATGTGTATACCATGAATTTTTCAAAAAGATCTCCGAACATGTTAATATACCTTAATTGTTGCATTCCTTACCGTGCATAATCGTTATATTTCCTTCTTTATAAATATTCATTCTTTTTTATCCTAATAAAAGTTTGAGAATTTCTATTATGAAAATAAAATTCCATGTTTACCTTGGAATCATCTGATACAACAATTCGTCGGTTTTCTTCTTTTCATCGTACAGAGATTGTGTCTTCTCTTCAACTAAACTTTCCAAATCGTTTGCATATTGCTCCATTCTGTTCAACAGATTGTCCAAGAAATTTTTGCTTGACATGCCTCTATTAGAAAACGGAAATAATAATTATTAGTTTAACTTTAACTATGATGATGCCATTTCATTTAGTGTTTTTAGTACACGATAAATTAAAATAATTTTGAAGGGAATGACGTTAAATATTCCGTAGTATATATATCTATGTTGTAAATTTATGAATATAATTTTCTTTAAAGTTTTATGAGAAAAATATAGAAGTATGATTATAATTTATTGTTCTGCCGTTATATATTAGGAAGATCATCCAAAAAATAAGTTTCCCAAGGCCTATAAAGAGAAACAAAACACAACAACCTGGAAATGTTTATAGAAAAAGATATAGCAATATATCAGTTATTTCTCAACGTAAAAACTACTGAATAGCAACTTTTGTCGTATCGTGGGTTAAGTTTTTGAAGTCTAATGTCATAGAGTTCTGCCGCCCAGGAGTGAATACAGCGTAGTACAATTATCTGCAAGTCTTCGTCTGTAGGAAACTGATGCCTGGACAGATATTTCTTTTAATGGAAGTCACTGGGAGCAAGATCGGGATTATAGGATGGGTGGTCGAGCACCTCTCAGTGGAACACCTGAAGCAAATGTTTGTTTTTCGGATGTAAAGCATTTAAGCACTCACCTGACGCACATTTTTCGGAACAGGTGTTTTGTTACGATTTCCTGCATTACAATTCATGATACCTGTAGGAAACGGCTACTGAATTCTGTAAACATAAGATGACGATTCTTCAGAATGTAATACACGCCTACTCCATCGACCGAGAAATTATGCGCCGCAGTGGTTATCGATGAGAGATGGTGAACCGCAGCTCTGTTTGCCATGTACATTTTGCCTACCTTCGAAAAACTCCTGACATCAACGGCGAACCATTTGTTTTCTCATCATATCCAATCCACTAATCACAACTGAAGGTGGCTTTAGATCGGCTCTATCTTCTCTGCATTCAAAAACTTTATTATGGATCCCATCTCGCAATTGGCGAGGGAAGAAATAAGAGCTGATATGATATGCGCACTACAAAGGCGTTGATGTAAGTGATCGAGAAATTACAACTGCCATATATGATCAAACCAACCAAACCCCCAATCAAACAGGCTTGTGCGTTAGCACTTTGTTCCGTTTGTAGTGTTATCTTTTGGAGCCTTGGGAAACTTTTTTTTCGAATAATCCTCGTAAGACGGTAAGAGCAGACTTAATATTTTTAGTCATTAGAAATCAGCTTTCTAATGACGACTTTTTCTTAAAACCAGTTCTTTTTTGAAGAAAGATAAATAAATAAATTTTCCCAGTTGGTCAAGATTATGAAGAAATGTCACTATATTTGAAATTTACATGGATTAAGATAGTTAAATTTGTACAAGTTGCTCTAAAAAGCTACAATTTCATAGTGCATATTTTCTTCGCCAGTTTTATCAGAGGATTTTGATATTCAGTCCATAATAGCATATTTATTGAGCTAGGTAAAAACTACTTCTTTTACATGTATTTCTGATTCTGTATAGATCAAATTCATATAATTTGGTGCCTTAAACAGTAATTTGTTATAATTAGTTTTATAGGAAAAGGAAGAAGGAACAGGTCTTTTTAGGTTTATTCCATTTGGATACAAAAAGGCCATAATACTTATACTCAAGACAAGCAACATACTTTTGGGGTATGAAATAGCTGATACTAGGTGACAGGCTGAAATTCCTGACTCATTCAATCCAATTACATCAAGGATGAACAAATATGTTATAGCAAACCTTAATTAGGATTAACATACTTTCAAAACATATTTTTAGTTCCATTCCAATTTGCAGAAGGGATGCTCGTCCTATCACGTTTACAATGCACAGAAACAACATCATACGTAGCTCTAAGATTCATAGCAGAGACAAACTTAACAGCTGAAATTAAAATTTACCCCTTCAAATACCTAATTTAATCTGTTTAACACCCATTAAATCACGAACCCCCGCAAATATTGATTGAAAAACCTTTAACACCTTCTGCGGTGTGCCCACTCACCCACTCCTATAGTAATAGCCAATAGCACAACTTTTCTCCATAACTCAACTTCTTTCAGCCAATGACAATCACAGCTTCACCAAAATTCTTTACACAGACTACTCTCTACTTTCCAATAACCTAAACAGATCATGGTAATCTATTTAAAGTCATGTTCTACCAGCCACATCATTAAAGGGATAGTCCTACTCTAACGACAGGTGTCCAGTTAACTAAGCCATCGAAGTCGAAGTCATAACAGAGACAAATATACATATCCTAAAATTCAGAGCCCTACATATGTATAAATTTAAAAGTCATGTAAATTGACTAACTCAAAGCATTGACACAAAACTTTGAGGAAAGAAGAATTCGAATCTTTTAGCAAAAGGTATGAGAGAACAAAATGAATCAAGAAATGAATGGAATTTATGTTATAACTTAAATACAGAAATTGCTAACAGATTGGGATAAAATGTAACATTAGATCTTTTAATTCAGTGTGAAGCGTCAAAAGTATCTATATTTCATAACGAAGTTTGGGAGTTTTTACAAAAGTTCGGAACCACGTCAAATTGTAAAGTAAAATATATGGCAAAGTAAGATTCTGAAGAACACAAATTATATTTAAAAAAATAATAAAATTCCTTTGAACCTATTGGCTATTTAATAACTAAAAATAATTGGTTTCTAAAATTATTTCTTAAAAGAATTTGGATTATTTCTTCTGATTTGGCCGTCATCTGACAGTGGTTCAAAATTACGAAGTCCGTTCTAAAATAGCTCTAGTGTTGCTTTACGACAGGACGTTAAAATAACTAAACTAAACTATTCAGATTTAGCTGTGTGACATTCACTTAGTTTTTGTGTCACAGATTTAATTATTTTCAAATTATGTCGCTTATTACTCAATGGCAGTAATGAAATACTTTTACTTCGTGATCTTCTTCAACTTGTGCTTGATTTCTGGGAAACTGGGTCGGCCATCTGGATCTTCTTCCCAGCATTTCTTTATGAGATCCAACATCTCGGG
>JAPMOQ010053079.1:0-11506 GCA_026543055.1 Argiope trifasciata | reverse complement strand
AAAAAAAAAAAACCGAAATTTGACGATTTCCCACATTTCAGATCTCTCTTGTCCGAAAAATACATTTTTGGGGTCACGTCTCGATGCCTCTCCGTCTATCTAACTGTGACCCCTTTTGCACAAACCCGTTTTGATCTAAATTTCATAAATTAACTTAGGACCAAAGTTGTAGATTTTTATCAAATTTTGAATGGTCTCTATTCAGAAGAAATTTACATATCTGGCTGTTCGATTACATCTGAACTTGAAAACTATAAAACATTAAGACACATAAAAAAGAGATAAACATTAACATTCTGGAAGCATCTGGCCATCTGGGGGGTGCTGCGGGTGCTTTGCACCATGCCCCGGGACTGAGGGGGACCCCACCATGATTAAAAAATAAAATAGTATTCTAAACAATAGTGTTGTGCACATGAAAAAAGTTTACAAGCTTATTTCTATGCGACTGGTTGAGTATCGACTGACACCTTTATTAGACTAAGATCCCAGTGATATCTATAAAAAGGCTGGAAAACTTTATTCATGAATAAAGACACGTTAAGATAGAACGGGGAGCCGGGAGCTCAGAAGTCGAGGCTGAGGCTGGTTTCAAATGGACTTGTAAATCATCAGCAATCTACTTTTGTCTATATCTAATGTAATATTTTTTTATGTGTGCATCTGTGTATGTTATATTCAACTGTTGATAATACAAATCCAAATTAATAAAAGTAAGGAAACTGCATGTCTTAAATTACTATTTCAAAGAATTGTTCATATGATTATATTTTTAGCATGTAATAATATTCCATTCGTGATAATGACAACTAAATAATAACAAAAAATATTAATGGAAATTTTTTAAGTGTAATCGAATGACTAAGTAAATAGGACTTTGTGCTTGTCGATGACTTAGTTCATACATTACAATATCAAATTATTCCTACCTTAGAAAAAAATTAAAGATAATTTAAATGCAGCTACGTAGTATAATTACTGATGTGACTAGAGAAGCGATGCCTGGATAGCAAAAGATCTATTCTGAAATATTTGGTAGCTTTATTTAGATATTATGGATTGTAGTGGACAGGCATACAACAACGGTAGAAAACGAAAGGGAAATATAAAAGTGTAAAATATAGAAAAATTTCTCTATTGCTGTCATGCAATCTATGTGTGTACATGGCTTATCATACTCTTTCAATTTATTGATTTGTGATGTCGCTTCCAGCAGTATATAGTACATTTTTTTTTGGTTATTGCACTATTTGCATTGCTAATTTTCTGCATCTACAAAAAGATGGGAAATCTGCAAAAGTATTACTTTCAAACCATTATGCTCTTTCAAACCATACTAGTTGGGAAGTCAAAATAGATACAATTAAAGCAGTCTATATACAGTTTGGGTAGACTTATAATGCCCTAGACGAATTTATTCATGCAAATAACAGCATTAAGCTGTTCTGAAGCTAAAAAAGTCTATTGGATTCAATAAAGAAATGACATTTATTTTGTGCTTAATAGAATGGTTTACAGCATAATCCAAAATTAGCTATTAATAAACTATTTCAATATTTTTTTAATTTAGTCAATAAACGTAAAACTGAAATCCAAAGTTAAAAAACGAAATTTAACTCATATATAGAAGAAGCAAAATCGATAGCACGTAATTTGAATCTTTCAGAAAATTTTCTTGAAAAACGAATTCGGATAATAAAATATATGTATATTGAGAAACAATGGAAAATGAAATTGTAGAAAACTTGATTGATGAATTTGGATGTTATTTTTCAGTTATGTAACGGATACTGGTATCGTACAGATGGAAGACAAATTTAAAAACATTTTCAAATTAATCACTGACACAAAAACTTTAGAAAAAATTAATTAGAAGATAGTTCCAAAATCTTTGTAACGTATTATAATAACGATGTAAATATCAGCCTAATCCAAATAATTACTTTACAATGGGATTTGATTTTTAATGAGAGGGATGTAAATAACGCTCAACACATATTACAATATATACTAATAAATAATTATAATAATTTATTTCTCAATGTATTAACTGTGTTAAAATTTTTCTTTACATTGTCATTTACTAAATATAATAAATGCTGAAACCTCTTTCGGCAAATTAAAATTATTAAAGTATTGATTATCTTTGGTCAAGCATATGGATATAATGTTCAACCCATTTATGCCTAAGGATAAAAAAGTGGAATTTTTGCATGAAATTTCTATATGTTAGGTAAAAAACATATAATAAAAACAATTATTATGTGAGGTGTGATCCAAAAAGGGAACAGTAGGCCTAAATGGGTTAAACATCCTTGCAATACTAAGTATCGAAAAAGAAATTGGAAAAATTGTTATATTCCTGGAGTAATTAAGAGGAAAAACACAATCACGCATTAAATAAATATGCAAATGTTCGTATTTTTTATTATTTTTACTTTGCAAATAATTTAGGGCCCCAAATGGTTTCTTGTACCCGATCACTTTCACAGAGAGGGCCGGCTCTGTATTCTGGTAATAAAAGCGCTAAAATGTGACTTCTATCAAATTCTGAACTAAAACTGTCAGAGAGTTGATCATCTGTAAGGCTACTGCGTTCTTCTAAACGCAATAATTCCCAAACCCAATATGTTCTCAATATGTATTCTTGTGATTATAGCCGCCTCTAATTTTGGTTTCAAATGGTTGGGAAAAAAGCATTCAAAACATTTGTTTCTGCAATAGATTTAAAAAACTGCTATATTTCTTGTAAAAATGGTAGACTTATGCTTCGCAAGAATTATTTGCAATTGACATGCACGACACTCACAGACTTACTCTTAGTCTATAATTTTATGCTGAAAGAGGAAGTTAAGACTTTTATTTTCGAGCATGCAGAAAGTTTCAGGAAGACCACTCTTGTAGGTTTTCTTCAATTATTTTTTTAGTTACACTTTAGCGAAAAATAAGCATTCTGCCGTTCATTGTTTTTTTAGAATTTATTTATGTTGGCTGATTAAAAGGTTGTTAATATTACTGTTTCATAATAAAAACAATCATATTTTGAATTAAATATTTCAGTGAAACTAATATTCACATTAAACACTAAACTAAAGAGTTAACTTCTAATACTAGTAATACTAGAAGCTTAATGCTTATCTATAGCACATTTTAGAGTTGAAAATATATTTATATATGTCATAATTTTAACTGTATTTACACAATGATTATTTGAATAAATAATATTTCTACTTTTTGAGATTAATTTTTAAAGACGTAATAAAGTAATAAATATAATAAAGTATAGTATAATAAATTATATTTTTAGTAAAAATAAAGTAATAAATTATACTTTATTATATATTTTTTATTTTACAAAGGTAATTTTAAAATAGGAATATTAATTTATCAAGTTTTTTAGTCAATTGATTTAATTTAAAAAATTATTTTTTAGATAAATCTTGAATCATTTTTCCCGTCTTTTTTTTAAATTTATTTTTGCATAATTTTAAATTAAAAACTTTTGTAATGTTAATAGAATAATCAACTTATAAAGTCAAGGACTGTCCCATCCCCCATACTTTATATTATAAAAACTTATTAGCAACCAGAGATGAAATGCTAACAATGACATAAATAGAATTAATACAGAAAATCCCACATTATTTCTATTTAAAAAATAATAGCAATAAATTTCCCTCAGATGCGTGTATAGTAGTCGGAAAAGACATTGCAATTCAGCATAGCACGCTTTCAAAAACAAAAACTATCACCCCGTAACAGTGCATATTGCAGCTGGAAAAATTCTCTTTTTCTTTCTTTTGTTTCCATCTCGAGAGCGATATACGGAAATACCCGCAACTAGCTTCACCAGAATTCTCCAAAACCGGCTCTTCGAAGTTGGTACCCTTTCAAGGACAACGTCTCTCAGGTGTTACGCTCCGATTTCATCGAAATAATTTTCCACATCCGGACCCGAGTCCCGAAATTCGGGTGTAATTGCCACCAACCGTTGTTGATGGAAGGCCAGCGGTTCACTGGACAAGAAGAAAAGGCAAACTATTAAAATGCTTGGGCATTTTCCCCAACTCTGCGGCTTCGGGTAATGACAGATATAGAGAAAAACAGTGACGAATGGATTTAATTTCTCAAAAATAAGTTTTTTGGACAGTTGAAAGCTGCGCAGAATAATAACAAGAGAAATGAAAACAAGTAGAATTGTGAGATTTTGCAAGGAGTATAGTTTTAAAACCAGATTAGGTCTGTGTTGGTAAATTTTGATAAGTAGTATAAAAGAGATAAGTATAGTATAGTATAGATAAGTAGTACTGGATTGCAAATTTCAGTAATGTAATCTTACAAGGATTAAAATCAGTGTTCTTCCTTAACTTTTGAATACTTTAACCCTTCTTTTAATGACATAGAACTCTTTATGTTAAGTGGACTGTTTTAAAATTTATAATTGTTCATGATATTCTGGTCATTTCGAGTTGGCCGATTGGTTCTAAATTTGATATAAATACACAATTTGGATATGTGGGAAATAAAAAAAAAATTATCAATCTTAATAATTTTCCTGGTTCTCAGGTGATTTTCTAGGGTATCATGTTCACATATTCACGAATTAATAAATGAAGTAGCAACATATTAATGAACAATTTAGTTTCGTTTTAATTATATTAATTCCTAATTTTGAATATCTTTAGAGCTATGTGGAAAAAGAGCTTGTAGTTTCGAAATGCAAAAGGCATTTGACTTGGTACTAGTCTCTTCTTTGGGCTTCCACATACACCATACCCTATTATTTAACATATTTAGTTTGAAATTAAACACTGATTAGTTTTTTTTAATGTAACAATCAGATTATAATAATATATTCTATTAAAAGTTAAACTGCGAGCATCCTGATCTAAAATTAGTGCATCCTTCCTATGAAAAAGGAGTTGTGTATGTAAAAAAGAGTGTGTGTGTGGCATCTTCATATGAGCTAGAAATCAGATTTCTGCCCTCGGTTGATCAGGAGTCTTTACCCTCAAAAGTTACTGTGGGAAAGTTTTTGACTTAAACCAGTTGCACGACAAAAATGACAATAGTTGAATTAGAATTCAAAATAATTCGCATCTCATTAATGTGTATTGTTGAGATATCGAATTCATAAGCACACTGTTAGACGAACAGACAAACTTCCCATTAACTAATTTTGTCCAAAATTTTATTGAGGTAATTAACTAAGTATCTTCCAGATTTCATCTTTGTAGCCTTTAAGCATTTTTGAGTTTTTATGCTGGCAGAAAAGCAATCCAATTTAAAATTTTAAAATGAGCAAATAAAAATTCAAAATATGTATTTTCAAAAAATTTTCAATGTCATTTATTTTGGAGGAAGATGATTGCAAATTTTCTGTCAGTGGTTCGTAAACGAGAAAGTTAGAAAATAAAATTGTTTGGAATTTGAAATGGGCTCTGGAAAAAGAAGAGTTTCTAAATGTTCTAATTCAAAATAGCAAGCTGAAAACATATTATTATCATAACTTAGAATGGTCACCAAGTTGCTAATTTCAGGTGAAAAAAAACCCTCGATATTTTGTGCAATTTCTTTAAAATATTAATCATCCATTTTCTTCTGGTATTCTAACAAAGAAATCAAATCCGCTCGAGAGATTTCAATTAATAGAATATCTTTCATCCGTTTCGACCCCCAAACAGATTTCCTAAAGATAGTACTTCTTCAAAATCAACACCTTTACAAAGTCGCACGTGAATTGAAAAATCAATGTTATCTATATGGAATCAAGAATACAAAACAAATCTCGCAATCTCGATTCCTAGACGATATCTTGCATGGCTGAACACTTTCTGGCACGCTTGGAGCTCTTCTAGAAAAGTCAATGATAAAAGGATTTACATAAATTTGGAGAAAATAACCTGAAAATAACTTGAGATGAATCGAACAATCAATTAAAAAAATTTTACTGTAATTTAACTTATCAAAAGTTTTGGTCATTGATTTTTCACCGAAAAGCAACATTTCTAAAAAAATGAATGCTATTGTATTTTCATGTTTTGTTTTCTATTTAATTGATCATACATATATAATTCCAAAAATTGAGGCTTAAATTAAAGAATTTTCTAGTATTATTTTTTATCATCTGATGGAAATATTCAAAATATTTTTATTTTTATCATTTGACGGAAATAGACAAAAATATTGTTTTATTGTTCCCGAGTATTTCCATTTTTCACTTCTCTAATCGTAATAAAAATTAATCTATTGATATATATTCCTGTATTATAATAAAATATTCGTACGCTCTTAAGAATTATAAGTGTTACATTTTTTTATAATAGTTAGTTCAACTCTTTTTATTTTCTTTATGAAAAACCTCATCTAAGACACTAACTAAATTGTGAACCATTTAAGATAAAATTTCACTATTCAAGTGCTTTCATCTGTAACTTTAAACTCTATATATATCTTATGCTAAAATAATTATTCGAATGTTTTCATCGGCCGGCGTCCTGGCCTTCGAGTAGTGTGCTTTCCGCATTATCTGAGCTTCCCGGGTTCGAGTCCTGGTTGGGATATGGTTGTTCTATCAGTAAGGGTGAGTGAAAGCCTCCTCCTCCCATTGTAAACAAGTATTTGCGCAAGCTAGTGTGTGAGTGTCCTAACCATATGAGCTAGATGTCAGACTTCTGCTCTCAGGTGCTCAAGGATATTTACCCTCGGAAACTACTGCACAAATTCGACTTAAAATCGCTGACTACATCAGTGGGTTTGTCCATGACAAGTATCTTAAGAAATAACAACAAACAGATGTTGAATGGGCATCTGTAAAAAGGGGGGAAAGGCATCTGTTTACATATGACTATTGCTATTCAGGTATTAGAATATCGTTATCAACAAATTTAAGCCCATTTTAGGTTTAAAAAAACATATTATATACAGGGAAATTATCCCAAAGTTTCTGTTAGCAAATGTTAACTAATTCTGGGTCAGGAAAATATCAGAATACATTGAATGATTTTCCCAGTAAATTTAGAGCTTTTGGGGGGCATATGAATCATATGGCAAGCAAAGACACTATTCGAAGATCCTTATCATTAGATTTGAATTTATTTTAAGTTACTGCATTATTTAAGTTTAGTAATTTAAATTTCCCTTTTTACAACAAAAGTATTGGAAGAATCCCATAGCAGTGGTTTTTTTAAAATGCATTAGCAATATGAATGGAATAGATACAAGTGTTCTCAAACAAAATGAGCAAAATATTCGATTTTCTTCAAAAATTTTAAATATATTACTTAAAATGCTTTAAATGTAGAAAAAACTTACATTTAGTAAAAAGGAAATCAAAATTCCTGCCGAGTAAACCGGTCGACAAAGACATTTCTTTAACAATCAAAATTTGAATCAGGAAATGTTATCAAATTTTATTATAATAAAAACAATAAATATTAAATAATATATACGTAATTTATTTTAACCTTTCCTGTTTTTTTTTACGATAATTTTTTGTAAACGTTTATTTATTTCCATATGATAAGTAAAAAAGATAATTATCCTCTATATTTCTCAGTTAAGTTTCTTCATTCAGTTTCATTTATTGCATCGAAGTTTTCCGAAACAGTTACTCAGCTAAAACACTGCAATTGAGTTCATCGAACAGAAAACGTCATCAAATAAACATATGTTTTATTTATTTTCATTTGATTGCGCACAAGCAAAGAAAAAATATTAACTATAAACAGAAACTACTTGAAAGATAGTTGCCGTAGAAAGAGCGAAAACTTGGTAATATGTGAATTTTTTAAAATTTCTTTGTTAACTCGGAAATTTTCAGTGTTCTTCTAAGAAAGTAGTCATTAAAAATATTTGTGCATTTCTTTTTTAATTAACACAAGTATTTCGATATATTTCTGTACAAATGCTATCAAATATACATTTCATGCAAATTTAAATACATTTTTTTTATATCTGAATCCCCTATGAAATTGGATAATTTTGTTTTCCTTATTTTTAGATTACATTCAACTTAAGAATTGATGTTTAAGTACTTTGAATATAATTCAAACAAAAAATTATTTGTTTGAATTAAAGTAAAATTTAAATAAATAATATTAATGAACCAGTTTGTTCGTATCTCAGAAAGAATTACGGGAGCAGTCTATGAATTTTTAGAACTAGTTATAAAAATTATTTGGAATTATAAAAAAAGTTTGAAATATTTCAGACTTTTATTATTTCCAAATAATAATAATAATAAACTGAAATCTCCTATCGCAATTTCAAGTTATCATGTCAGGAAAAAGAAAAAAAATTGATCACGTGATTATATTAATACGCATGCTTCAACTTTTAAAAACTTTTTTACCACGAAAAACTGGTTTAAAATATATGGTATAATGCGCATGTGTAAGCCTATTAATTTCTTTTAAAAATATCACATTTCAGATTTATTCTATCATATATATATACATGTGCTGAAAATCAAACTTTTCTAGGTTCTGTTTGGAGCAAAATTTCACTTTTTTTTTCAAATCCCAGCTTTTGTGAGGAACATATTATTAAAAGGTATTTTATTACAAAGCACGCGAATGTATTCACGCACCTTAAATTTTATTTTTATCTTGTAAAAAATAAACGATGAAAAATATAATTAGGTTATTTTTAAAAATTCCTCAGAAATTGTAATTTAATTTATAAAACAGTAGCGTGATTGTAAGGATTATTTTTTGAACTTCAATACGATGTAAAAATCAATTTTGTGCAGTAACATTTTCAGAAGTTATGGAGAAAAAACATAAAAATTTCGCTTAACTTTTAATTAGTTAAAATTCTAATCAAATATTTAGAAACCAGCTTCGTGGTGCCCATTGCCGAACTCCATGTGTCAAATTTGGTTTCTGTAGCTCAAACGGTCTGTTCTGTGGAGCGCCAACACACACGCACGAACACATTGAGTGTTTATTACATATATAGATATTATAAACGATAATAATTTTCTTCCTTTTACTTTTTAGAGAACATTGTATTTCAAAAAAAATTCTTCATAAAATGTGATTATGTGATAGCAGCACATTAATAAAAACTCTATCCATTGCCTACCTGATTTTGACCTTCAATTTATTCCCCACGAATTTTGAGGCTTCCAAACCCTCAAACCTAAACAACATCATGCTCTCATATGATAATAACTAAATCAAAACTATTTATTTCGATTTACGGTTTCTCATTTTTATCCCACAATATGAGCTATGATTGGAAACAATGCTTTTAAAATATTTTAAGCATCAACTTTCAGCAATTTTGTATTTTTTTTCTAAAATTTATTTAAAAAAATTATCTCATAAATATAAAATCCCATTCAAGTCTACTTTAAATTAAGATGAAAATTTAGGCATAAATTACTTTGTTTTTGATACAATTGATTTCCCGCTAGCCTTATCTTTAGTAATTTGATTTTCTGAACATCCTGCATTTAAATTTACTTACATTTATTCTGAACCTCACTGAAGTTATATTAACATTCAATTTTGAAGTAACACAAGGATTATTTGGAGACTAGTCTATTGCTTCTAAACCATGCTAAAATGACGAGAAAACTATTGAACCTCGATCATTTCTTCAAATTTCGTATCATATCAGTAAGGGCAGATGTGACTTATTACTTACTATTTTATATATTCGCTTAGCGTATCAGGTTTCATTTTGTTGGTATCAGGTTTCAAACTCGGAAAGTCTTCGAACCAGAATGAACGTCACTTTTTTGAACTTCACTGAAGTTATTTTAATTATTTCAGGACAGAAACTTCCAATCATGAAACAAAGGCCTCGAAATTACCACCGCAAACTCATCTTAAAAGAGATTTAATTTAACTATCACTACCTAATCAATTCAAGCTTAAATTTTGAATGTTCAATGAAAAATTCGAAAAAAAAAAGAAATTTTTTGGCAGGTTTTAAAATATGTCCTTTAAACAAAAGTCCTTCTTTTAGCTTGATGTAAATGCTGATATTGAACTTATTAAAGAAACACAAACATAAACAAAATTTTGCCAATGATTTTTGATAAAATGGAAATTCGAAAATAGATATTAGGTACTTGGAGCACTAATTATTTTGCTCTTTCAACTTTTCCTTGTTTTGGTATTTATTTATAGAACGGATTCGTCAAGGATTTCCCGTTGTAAAAAAATATAGGTATGACATTACAATTGATATGGATCTCGGAGCGCAAAACAAAAGTTTCCAAGGCTTTGAAATCCATTAGTAAATTTGGGTCACACCATATTATTTTTAAATTTGATTTCTTAACATTTTAAATTTCAAATTGAGATGTAATCATCCATGTAAACATAATGTTCCCTCGTATTGTATTTCTCAATATTGCCTTATTTATTGCATTCTGATACGATGTAAATGAAAGGAAGAAAATATCATTTTTATCAAAAACAATTAAATTATCTTAAGGACTTTATCTTAAATTATCCTTCAGGACTTTTTTGACCATGTAGCTATCTTTGACTGAATTGCGCCATACATATGGTGTTCAAAATGATTCCAGATGCGTAAGAAAAGAATCATAGCAATAAATTAGAAACCAATTGAAGTTTTTGAAGAAAGTAGAAATCTAACTAAAGAATTCTTCTCAGCAAGCTAGAAGTGAAGTTCAGAATAAATGTAAGAAGGCAAATTTAGATTGTGTTTAAAAATCTCATTTAGTTCTTAAACAAAAAAAGATTGCTTAAAAAAGCAATTTTTTTTTTTTCATTTTATCGATATAAAATGAATATTTCATTTTCATTTTATTAATATCATTTATTTCATTATAACTATTTTACACGAATGACTACATTTAGGTAAATAAATAACTATAAAGAAATGCTATGAAAAGAATTAGAGCACTCTCAGGTTTCAAAATTTTCTAAAGCTGATCAGTTTTACATAATGTTTCCAATGAATATTTAGCCTGCGTCCTGGTATAGAGGTAGCTCGTCTTCTCTATGATCTGGGAGTCCCGGTTCAGGCATGGGTGTTCCATGTTCTATCTGTGAGTTGTATGAATGTGTCCTCTTATAAAAAGGGCTTGTTCAAGCGAATGTGTGAGTGTATGTGTCATCTTCATTTGAGCTAGATGTCGGATTCCTACCCTCGGGGGCTCAGAGGTCTATACCCTCAAAGCTACTGCTCCCTATTCCGCGAAACACAGACACAACATCACCATCAATAAATATTTTTTGTCATTTAATCTTAATTAATTAGTTTTCTTCGATTTTATAAATTGTAATACGCATACATTTAAATAATTTCAGTGTAATAAAAAAGGTATGTATAGAAGTTTTCTTTTTCATTCATTTCAATGTAGTAATTCAAATGACGTTGAAAATAGTTGAAACTGGGTTTTGAAAATTCCTTTCCAGATCCAATTTTTTAAGAGACTTTACAAAAAAATTTGAAGCAAAAGCTGTGCGTCTTATTGAAATGTTGATTCTCTTCATTTGATTTAATTTACTATCTTCAATCG
>JAPMOQ010053074.1:0-20279 GCA_026543055.1 Argiope trifasciata | reverse complement strand
TTGGTTCAGGTAATTCGGTTCAACTAATTAAAACAGGGTTATTAGAAGATAATGCAGAAGGTTGTCACATTTGACTATTTGTCGCCAACGAAAGTTACAATTTGATTTCCAAATCATAAATTGTCTGAATTCTTACAAATAATCTTAATTCATTTAAGTCATTAACCTGTTTGAACCGGTTTGAAACAAACACGAGACTATCATGTGCTACATGCGTCGATATTTTAAAAAAAACGTTGGTTTTTTTTCCCCATCTCCAAATTGATCGAGCTCCAACACTTTATTTTCCAGCTGGAAAACAGGGAATAAATAATATAGAGAGAAAGAGACCAATAGTGTTTCATTACCGCTTTAAACTAGTGAATGATTTAAATGAAGACAAATAATAACTTTAAAAATAATAATGTTCTCGCATAATAACTTGAAATTTGTGATAGACTTCATTTTTTTATTCGTATACTAGCTGATACCCGGCGTGTTGCTGCCACCGAAAAAAATAATAAAGTGCAATCAATCAACGATTTGGCAATGTTTTATCGAAAATAGAATGAACGGTGCGACAGTATATACAATACGAACGAGCATATAGTCATTTTTATGCATTAAATTTGTGTGTGTTTTTTTAGAAATGTAAAATTTTGTGTTCTTTCATAATGGTAATGAAAGAAACTACTTATTGTATCTTGTGATTCATTTAATATTCGTTCAGCATTCTCAAATTTAATCTTAGAAAATGTGATTAAAATATGTTCCATCAAAATAGATAATATACCATAAAATCGTTAATATATTTGAAAAGATAATTTCTGAAAATAAAGATAGTGCAAAATTATTTGTACTACAAAATTTTGGATATTTACTGGGAAAAACGCTAAAATTTAATTAAAATTTAAAAACCCCAAAATTAATCACCCCAAAACTTTCTAACCTCTGAGTTGTTCCCTTTGAGAATGACTTGCAGGGCATTTGCGTACTATAGCTTCAAAATATTAACCTTTAATTTGGATTTAGCATTCCTACAGAATCCATTGTCATTTCGGCTTGTTATTTAGTGATTAATCCTAGGTAAATAGATGCGGGTGAGATTCGAAATATTATATTTAAGATAATTTTTCTATCCCATTAACCATCCCTTAGGTGTAAGCAATAAGCTGACCAAATTTGTTCGCAATTGGATGAACTGTTTAGGAAGGCATAAGAGGCATGCAGACAAACTTTCATTTTTATTTACATAGATTGATTCAATTGATTGTATCTCAAATTCATCATGATTGTTTCTTTTCTTTCTTTAACTTTTTTTTTGAAATTTCTTAATTTTGTTTTTTACATTTTTGTAGGTTCCAGCCCGACGGAGGCCTGTGGAAGAGGTTAGCGACCCGACACCGGTAAATATCCTTTCTGTTGCTCCTCAAAAGTTTTCCTAATTAAACTTTGATGATTAAACTTCCGGCAGTCTTTATTTCGATTGATGAAATTAGAATACCAATAGTTCTGAGATCGTGCGAACATTTTTCAAGATATAAAACTGAAATCTTTACAATGTCTGCATTCATGTTTCAAAATGTTTCAAAAAGTTCGATACTTTAAAAATGTATTCTGAATTTTTGATTAATATCGTTTGATGTAGGACGTTGCCATAAAAGTTTGAAAGCTTGTTAATTTTCGTATTTTACTTTGCAGCTTCCTCCTCCTCAACGGCCTCGGATCAGCAGCCCACCACCACCGGTAAGTCTCTTATTCCCCCTCTTTGTTACACTGGATATGTAATAAAATGTTCAGAAATAAAAACATTTTATTGCGATGTTATAGAACTTTTAGCTACTTCCTTTTCTCGATCAACATGTTCGACTGAAATGCTTCTAAGGATATATTGTGGCTGTAATTATTTATGTTCTAGCATGTTGCATCTATTTTTTAGCTCTCTAAGAATCAAAGATATCATTAAACACAGAATGGCATTTAATGACTAACACGAACACAGATATTCACCGCTACATCTCTGATTAGGCATTGCAAATCTGAATGATAGAGCATTAAAAAAAAAGCGTCAGAATTCTAGAAAAAATGCGCATGCGGCGTTTCCATGACAACACAGCTGGAAAGAGGAAAAAGACATCTAAAAGACAGAACAACTGTAATTCATAACTTACACATTCTTATCTACCGTACATATATTTATTTTTCAATCTTGAGAGATTTTCAGCAATATTATTTTAGCAGTCTCGCGCTACCTTTAGGGTAGTTTGACCAGATACCAGTTTATACATGGTATTTATATAAGTATTTATGTTTCTATGAAAACTTTCTACATATATTAGCTTTAACTAAACTTATTAATTTATTTTTCAACTTTTGCATTTTCTGAAAATTATACGGCATTGAAATGTAATTCTAAGCCTAAATTCTTTGCAAGGAGAGCGATGATTCCCGTTTTATTTGGTAATTTCATATCTTTTATTTCCAGGTAATAATGACAGATGTTGTTTTGCAACAATTTGCAGTGTATGTTCTTATTTAATAAATGATTAGTTTAAATTGAACGTTTAAAAAAATTAATGCAACGTGTTTTAACTTGACACAAAATTGTTTTATTAAATTTGTAAAAAATATATTTCCTTTTACTGATGAATACATCAGACTTCGGAGAACTTTACATCTTCTTTGTACAATACATTACTAAAACAAATTTTAAGTGTTTATAAATCCCATAATAACGTGAATGTAATGAAGCAAAGAGAGACATGGCCAATTGTATTGGGTAAAGGGAAAGCATTATCCTAATTTTTTATACTTTTTCGAATTTATTTTTTGCTAACACATTTAATTTCCAATTTAGAAAATATATTCTTATATCACTTGTTACAACCTCCTATCGTGGGCTCTAGTCATCTATCTAAACGAAAATCGGCTATTTGCTGATAATATTTTTGGGGTGCTGTTAGAATTTTACCGATAAAAACTAACTTTAAATTAACTCATGAAATCTGTTTTCTTTCTAAATTCTTTGTTCATCTTCAATCCTAAGTTTTTAAACTAGTTATTAAATATTTTTATAAATAAGAGAAAAGGTTGATGCAAATTAGGCACATAAATTTTAACAACTTTGTGTACAGAATATTATAAATATGTTTGACAATTTTTTAAAACATTTAAATCGTTCGATCAGATTCCAGCGAAATCTACCTCCTCATTTTTTTAAAAATATTGATCACATTTCAGAATTTTAAAATTGTACTTATATTTAGTAATTTAACGTTTTTACTTTATCATTCCTTAAGGTTTTTTTATAATGTTATTCATAAGATACAATATAGCTGAATGCTTTGAATTTACGTAGAGTGAAATTTTGCTTAACTTACGCAAAATTATTTTGAGCTTTACTTTTGTGATAGTTTTACATTAAAAGCATCCCTGCTCTCAAATGGACATGATTTGCCTCCTGATGGTAGAAATAACAAATAGTAGCTCGTGTTCATTTGAAGATCCGAAAGAAGAGCTTTCCCTCCGACGATAAACATTGAGCTCCGAGAAACCTGGTTATGGTTTAACGAGCTTTATTCTGAGACTGACATTATTTTCATTAACCTGTAATTGGAGTGTGCTACGGACTTCCGCTAACCCCTTATACAATTTTAGCTCAATGGAATGAATAGACCCTGTAGCTTCCTGTTTCGTGAGCTTCAATGCACGTGCACTTTTTCAATCGCTTTCAGCGGATACTTTTTGAAATGATTCAGTTTTTTCTACAAGTGTGGTGTCTAAGACCGCACCTCCATGTCAGTGCCCCAGTGATAAACAAGGCTTAGCAGATGACGCTAAAAGTTAGGAACCAAAATTTCATCCAATTTACTGATCTTATTATGAAACAATGCTATACGCACTTTTTAATGAAGCAGAAAGTGATTTTAGTGATAAGGATAATTGTACAGAAGAGGTTTCCGATGAAAGTTCGTATTCAACTGATTCTGATATATATGTATGTTCACACATAATTTTTCTGGTGATAATGTATTTTTTTTAATTATAAAATTTATTTATATACCAAGAGATATATATACAAAATTTATAGGTTGTTTTTTATACTAGCTCTTAACCTGTACGTTAAAATGCACTTGAAAATCGTGTTATGAAATTCACACAAGCTAATAAAAAAAGACTAAATTTAACTTGTCTTTTTCATCATTTACCTGATGAATTTTGCATTATATTGTTTTCTATATACCTTTTTATACTGGAAAAATAAATGATTTGAAAGTATAAAATTGTTTTTTCAAGATTATTTATTGTAACATGTAATTTAAGTACAAAATGTATGTCCTGACGCATTTGCTTTGTCAATGATAATATATTTTGTAAAATTTCTTTAACATTCTTTCTATATATCAAGAAAAATATCTGCAAAATATAAAATTTGAGTGTAAATAATATGCGGTCTCGCAGATCACATCTCCCCAGTTAAGTCCTAAACTTCCCTCACCCCCTCCCAGTTAAGGGTTAACAGTGTCATTTTGCCATGTATCAAATATTACAAGAAAAAATTCCCAAGTTTGCATTTTTATTTTATTTCTTGTATTGAGTTGTATTCGATGAATGAGATATTGATGTCCATTTACCTCAAACGTGTTGAAATAGATTAGTGGTATATCCATCTTTACAAAAGACAATAAAAAACGTACCCAGGAAACAACAGCATATGATAATGAGACAAAGTTTGGAGACAAACGTAGTATACCAAATGGCGCGCAAATATACCACCAAGGCAATATCATTTCGAGGGCCTCTCTATTTTCCAATGTTTAAAGTTTATTGGCAATAAGAGCATAGATTTTATGCAAGAATGCACAACATCAAAACTGTCCTAAAGGATTTTATCTTTCAGTTGTCTAATACACTCTCTGAATTAAATAAGAAAAAATACAAAAACATAGATTACAATCTATCTCTATCCAGTAATGAAGCAAGAATGCAAAGGTTACCAAATTTTTTGGAAGGAACATAAGCAGTAATACTTGCAAAGTATGTGAAAAAGTTGCTTGAGAAAAGTGTACAAACACAATTGAGTATTTGTATAAGAGATGCCGGAAATAAAGAATATTGAAATAAGGTACAAAAGTCTTTGAATCATAAAAACTTCCTATAAATGTCACATTTTTTTTGTTTAGAGTAAAATTATATAACCTTCTGATTTTTTTCCCCTTTAATATATGCAGCCATTCACAAGTCCAATTGACTGGTGTCGCAGAAATATGTATACAAGAAATATCATTAAACCAAGTGTTAGTAATCACTCTTAAAACCGATCATACCTCTACGGTGGCTACTGTTCATTGTAGGACCCTCAAACCCTTACTTGTAGATGGTTGCAAGTCGCTTAAGGGCGGTTCAAGGCGGTTTCATAATCCCTTGAATAATCTGAAACCACCTTATTGATAGATGTAAACGTCTGCTTTCATCTTTCCTCTAGCCTCACTTTTATCTAAAGCACCCTGACGCATGCGCAAAAAGCGTTTGAGTATGCTAATCCGAAAATGGGTATTCACGATTCTCGACGAAACTAAATGTCGTTTAAATTCGGCCAGTCATACGAAGTCCAGTAGTATTGCATTTCTTACTTAGCATGTGTTTGCAGAATTTGAAACTTTATAACGAGAAAAAATTGATCAGTTAGAGATTAATTCCGGCATTTTTTGCTCATTCTTTTTGATGCGATGTTTTTTTTCTTTCATATTTGCCAGTTTTTTCTACAGCTTGTTAAATTCAAGTATGTTGATTCTTTGTTTTATTTTACCATGCTTCTTTGTGTAAATATTTAATGCGATAAGCAGTGAAAAAAAATTCAAGAACCAGAAATAGCAATTTATAGACAAGAATGGAATGCCTAAATCTATCTTATGAAATCGTGGTAAACATACACCAGTCCCTTTCTATGCATCCACTGCCTACTAGCCATTTTATAACTGGCCAAGTGTAAACCCGGCAAAAGAACCTCCAGAAAATTTTGCTGATTTGTATTAAAGAAATGCAAGATATGACATATCCAGTTACTTAAATGGGGCGAGTTCTATACAATGTTTCGAAATTTTAAAGGACAAACAAAAATTCTTCCATCAAATGTCATATTAAAGTGCAGCGAAAACAGTTTTGATTGTTAAATTTTAAAAGATGCATAAAATGAATCGATTGCCAATGAATTTACATGCAGAAGAGTTCTATAATTTTTTCAATGAAATTAAAAGTCAGCTATTGTGAGGGCATTATGTAGATAAATACACAGCTGAGGTTTTACAAAAAAGAACGCTAATCAGATGCGTAGAACAACTTGCATACCTTAAACACTTAGAAAATTGTTTCATATAAAATTTTATTTCTTTAATACTAATTTCATAAATTCATATTTAAATAATAATACTATTAGAAGTGGTATTTTGTCCATATTGAATAATTTTAATTCTTTTGCAAATGAGCTTAAAATTATTTCTTTCACCAGCCACCACCGGAGCCACCAAGGGATCCACCAGCGTTCCCTCAAGAAGAAGCACTGGGGCCGCCGAGAAGACCACCACCCCGCCAGCGCCGACCACGCCGACCACGAGGGCGGTCTCCAGTTATTCCTCCTTTATCTTTTAATGGACCAGTGAGTAAACTAATTTTAATTTCATTTTTAAACAACTTTCCGGTGCTCGCCTTGAGTCTGGCACAGTTTCCTCTCTCTCCCCTTTCTTGTGGCGTTCTGGGGTTCTTCGATGTCTGTTCATTTTATCGACAATTTTTTGGAAGCTCCAGATCGAAGTTCATGGTCTAGAAGGGTCATCCAACGGATCATTTGACAGATTTATGACCAAATCCGTAAGGCCACAGATTGTCGGAAAGTGACTTTCGGTGCTTGCATAATGTACTTAAATTGCATGGCGCCTAGTAGAAAAAATTGTTTATACGCTTTGAACACTGCGATTCTAATTTAGCCTTTTTTATATTTCTTTGGCTAATAAATGCACGTTGAGAAAAAAAATTATCAAAGTATTACTCTAAAATTGGGTGATATTTTAACATTTTATTCTCATAATAATTCAAAACAAAAAGATAAAAATGCCAAACGATAAATATATAATTTCATTCAATATTTTCTTTAATTTTCATTATAAAATTATTTTTCAATATGTTCTTATGTGAGGCATTTTAATATATTAAATTCCAAGAATATTTTACAAAAAAAATCATGCCATTTCATATATAAATACAAACTAAATATATAATCCTTATTACTGCAAAAATGGAAGTGATTTTTAAGCCTAATATCAAAAATAGGATTTCGATTGATGTGAATATTAAGGATCAAAAATTTTTTATCACAAAAGCAACATTTTGATAAAGATAGCCTCGTTATTACTAACGCTGAATAACTATTTTTATAAGTGCGATGTTTAGCTATCTTAATTTATTCCTCAGGTTTAATGAAAGCATTTCAGCTCATGATAAAAAATTTAAAAAGTGAAAAGAATAGAATTTGATGCTTATTATGTATCCACCGCGAGAACGCTTTCAGGCTAATGTCTTTGTTTACGATGGGAGTTACAAGAGCAGGTTTAAGTAGGGAAGATCCATTTCTAATAGAAGGAAGCGGTTGGGAGTCTGGGGATTACTTATTTTCTTGGCGTCAATTCGAAGCGATTAAAAAAATATGTTCGTCATCTCGCTTTAGCCTCTGTTGCATTCTTCAATATATATTCGTTTAGGTTACTTCCTATATATTTTATTAGGCTTTTCTTTGGTTAATATTAATGGAACGTCAATATAACTTGGTTTGGGATAGTATATTTTGCCTTATTTTGGAATATAAACTACATTTCATAGAAATTATTTTTAAAAATTCTATTCATTTAATTATTGTTTTTGTGTTAATTTAGACAGATTATTTCGCATTTGCGCTGGAAAATTTGATATCAATTACTTACATAAATCTAAAACAAATGAAATAATGATTAATTTATTGTCATCCATGATTCTACTTCAGATTTCTTAAATAATATTTATTGCCAATTTGGCGCTAAACGTAATGTAAGAAATTTGAATGAATGCTAAAGGAATTCTTGTTACAATAACATTTTTTTCCTTGCAACCGCCGTTAACATGGACATTTGTCTGGATCTGTTCTCGTGATGGACGCACAATTTAACTTTGATTTTCTTTGTTTCGAGACCTTATAAGGATGTTGCATAAAATGACTCTCACTCAATCCGTTAAGAGGCTCGTTTCAGTTCAATGACCTCTGTACAAGGTGTTTAAAGGTGTCTCATATTTCAAGAAATCTAAACCACCCAATTGAACAGCATTATAACTGTAATCAAAAAGATATAAATTAACGGAGAAAGGAATTCACCCCATCTTTTTTAATTGGGGCGTTACGAAATGGAATGCTGCATAAATGAGGTATTAAATTGCTTAATTTAGAGAGAATTATCCCCATGCTGTTTATTGTACGTAGAGCATTAACATATTTTTTTCTAAATATTTTCCTTTCAAATTTTTTTTCAAAAAATTTGTTAGTATATAGAGAAGATACATTCATGAAATTCACAGCCATTGTTCACACCACATAGGGCTTGACCTCAATAGTTCACAAGTTTTTCATAAACCTCGACTCAAAATTTCAAGTGCTTCCTTAAATGACAAGTATTTTTTTTACTGATAAAACTATAATTGAGTAAAAAACTTAGTTTCATATGAGTAAATAAACACAAATCTCGTGCACAAGATTCTAAGAAAAATGGGATTCACGTCTTTATCCAAGGTCTAACTTTTTTTAAGGAGTAAATGGGGATTACATCTTTATTAGAATGTTAATGAGTAAATTTTGAACAAAAACAACTATCATAACTATCAAATTTTTCTAGCCGTTGTGACCTGGTGAAAGGTCTAGATTTCGGAACTGGAGACCTTCAGGTTCGAGACCCGATTTCACCGAAGAACTGTCTTGTAAATGTGTCTGGTACACATTAAATCCGTCGGGGTCAAACTTCCTCCAACTGGTGTGGAAATTCGGAGAGCTCAGACGTCCTTCACGTCATCTGACAGCGGTTTCAAATGACAATGTCTGTCCGAAACTATTCCTAGTGTTGTTTTAAAACAGGGTGTTAATATAACTTAACTGATCAGCATATTACAAATAAAAGAAGATAAATGAAATTCTGCTGAAGGTCTGATGGGACCACAAATCTTTTATTCTTATAATATAAAAATATCTTCGGATTTCCTCTGACGAAAATTCATTTTTTGATTAGAGCCCGATTCCCTACATAAACTAAAGAATCAAATGATATTTTGTAATAAGATCAGTTAATGCAGATAATGAATCAGTTAAGGCCTAAATGAAGATAAAAATCCTAAATGACCTAATAGAAGATTTTATTTATATATAATATAAAATCCTGTACTTAATTTTTACTTAATACTTTTCAGCCGGACACCGATGCTGGCATCGAAGAACGTATCCACCTGCGGCAGTGCCACCTTGCAATCAAACAGCGGCTGGACCAGCTGTTTAAAAGGGTGAGATATTTTTGTAATGATTGCAAGGTCACGAGGGCCCTCTTCGACAGAGTAATGAGGGTGCATTTGAGGGCGGAAAACCGGCACAGCCAGCTTGGCATCGACCCCAGAGGAATACCGGTTAGGGGGTCGACTTTTGAGTTTTTTTTTGTCCGGTTATTTGTCTTGGCCCAGACTGTGGCCATCGCTAATAAGCGAAAGACCATCAAAGTTGAAGATTTGGTCTCGGTGAGGAACCTCTAAAGACTCCTTGAAATCGTTAACCAGAAATCATTCTGAATACGCACTCGTCTTCAAAATTCTATTATTCAAAATTCTATTCTTTCGCTTCCAAAATTAATATTCTAATTTTTGCAAATAATTTTGATTTGGCATTTTTTATTTAAAATGATAGTTTTGGCTTTTTTTATACGGAAATTTCAATTGAATATTTATTTATTAGAACAATTTCAAATAAAACAATGAATATTGAAACAGAAATTAGGTTTTTTTTTAACAAACTACAAATATTTTTCTGATTTGGCTTTTGGATTTTGATTAGGACATTTTTTTAAATTTAATTAAATTAATAAAGTAACTCTGTCAGTCGGTCTCACCGTCATTCCTTTGGAGAAGAGGGTCCTTCCTTTAGTTTTTATATTCACCATTTTCTTCATTTGGATGCATTATTTGACTTGTTAGGCCTGTCTGTCTGAATTAATTCAGTCCATTAGATCTAAATTAAAGCAGTTTTACCAGCGTGTTTTTAGGGTTTCTTTTACAACATAGCTGATCTGAACTAAATAGAACCTCGCCAGTTATGCTGCAGTATAAATTTCAGGAAAGTTCTATGAGATTATAAGGACGAACATTCATAGAACAAATTATGCTAACATGTAAAATAATAAAAAGTTGCTATTTTCCAAAATATTAATAGTCTAAAATATCATATACTTGAACTACAAAAACATATTTCCACGAATATTTAATCTCTTTGAAATATTATATTGAGAATAAATGCTTTTGATATAAAATTCAAAAATGAAAGCAAAAAACTGTAAAATGAAATAAACTGCTTATTAAGTTGTAAACAATCGATGAGGAATACGTAAGAAACAGAAACTTCTCATTTTATTGTTTTCTTATTTTTCTTCTTGCTGCAAGTCATTGATATAGTTGATACTGGTTTTTATTGCATATGTTATCACAAATTCAGCGAACAACCAATGTGCTAATTTAATTATCTGTAATTTTATAAATATTTTAACTATCATAAATTCTGATTATGAACGGCAAAACACCCTCATCTTCACGAAATCTGTCAGAAATACGATTCCCTCAATTAAGGTTTCGAAAAAGAAATCAAAGTTATTTATATTGATATAAATTTCATACTTCATATGCGAAGTACAGCATTTGATCTTTAACAAAATGTCCCTGAATTATTAATAATGGGAAAAAATTAATTCATTTTAGTTGTAGCTGATAGAAAAATTATAGCTTCAGTTTTCTTTCATCCTTGATAAATTTTCTTACTATAGGCATGCAATATTAACTTTATTCAATATATTTAATTTTTCGATTCGGTTACCCCAATTTCCGTCAATTAAATATGTAATGAAAAGAATATCCAGAATTGTATAACTAAATCTCTTTCGCAGTTTAACGGTGATTATAAAATATAACTCTCCACCCAAATTTGCTTTTAAATTCGCAAAGCTAGCAATTTTCTTTAACCCTGAGGTCTTTATAAATGAAAACCACAATATTTGCTGTATTCAGTATAAATGCAGATATTAAATTAAAAATGGGTATTATGTCAGAAAATACCTTCATTTGATTTTTCGGAAAGAAATTAATTTTCATGAGTAAAGATTTTACGTACGTCACTTTCACAGTGCGATGGAAAAAAATGGTGCCAATTTTTATGGCAAATCGTTTATACAAGATTAAACCTTGCATTCTTTTAAAATTTACTAGTAGCATTGTTTCTATTAATAATTAATGAGCAATAAATAATATTTATTAAATAAAGAAATCTAATACTTTCCAATAAATTTTAAGCACTTATTGAAAAAATTCTAATTAAAAAATTATTTCTTAAATTCCTATTCTTAATTATTAGATTAATTGCTATGTCCTAAAAGGAGTTTTCTGAAACTACTACGCGACTTTCCTACCACGCGGCGAATATTTTAATTATTGGTAAATAGCAATCCTAACTGGTTTATGAATGAATTGTATTTTAATTTTTTGCTGTGGCGGAATGTTGTTTTCACAAGAATTTTATTAATTTTCCGAAACAATTAATTGAATAAAAATCGTAAAATCTTAACTTCGAAAAAACTTAATCGATTATGGAACGTTTCATAAATTCTATTTAAAAATTAACGCTTTTTTAGTTTAAGCTAAAAACAAATTCAGATATTCATTTAAAATCACGCATCTGCTGACTATACGCTTGAAATCTCGATTCATAAGAATCAGCAAAATGTGCTTATTGAACTCGAAAAAGCAATCTCTTTCACTCAGACTGGAAAACGTGCAGCTTTAGAAGTGTACTTGCACAGGTATTTTAAAATCGACAATTAAATAAATGTAAATAATTCTGCTTTTAAATTTTGGTTCCTCACTTCACTGAATTAATGCTTTTTCTACATAATATTGTATACATTTATTTCATAATTACTGTTTTCTAACGGAGTTAAATTAGTATTCCTGTTTTATCGGTTTATTTCACTTTAAAATATTGATTGTAAAGTGACGTCTATTTTGTAATGAATTGTCATTTTCACCATAACTTACTATTAAAACAAAAAAATTAAAAAAAACTTTGCAAAAAAAATTGGTCTTAAATTTTTAAATACGATCTATACTTTTTTTAAATGTTTTAATAATTCTTAACGTTTCAAATATTCAGTTCTTATTCATAAAATTTTCGATGAAATTCTAATTCAGATTGTCTTGTTATGAGGACAATTTTTGTAAAAGAACTTGGACTCGATTTTTAGACTACATTTGTAATGTCAACCAAAAAAAATAATAATTTGTAGTATGTCTTAAGACTAATAAAAGTTGAAATATTTGCAAAATATTCTATTCAGATAAATAATAAAAATAAATATTGCTTACAAATATTAATATTTAACCCATCTAATTGTATTTAGTATGATATGTAGTAAAAATTTTAGCATTTCTGTGATGAATTGCGTTAGCTACTTAATACTGCTTATATTCATCAGACTGGTTGATTGAAGGTGATTGATGAAGACAAATTTTTTAATCATATGCTCATAGTATATTTTAATGACCTAAATGTAATTTTAATGGGCAATTCATATTGAGCCCATTTAGATCTTCAGGGAAAAAATTTTAAATTTTCACTGCTTCCAGAATTTTAGCTCCAAAACAATTTTACTAAGATTGTTATGTAAAGATTCTTAGCAGCTACCAGCTGCTCTAGCACTTTGAATAAGTTTCAGCAGACACTTCCATTAAAATATCTTCTTTATTAGACACAGACATAAAACATGTAGATAAACATAAGACACTACATCACAGTAACCGTTACAGCTATTTTTTAAATCATCCCTGAATACAAACTCTGTCGAACTGCATACGTCATTCAGTGCTCAATTCACTGCAGTTTCTTTTTGCACTTTTACTTGATTGATTGCGCAACAAAGACTACACAGTGCTTTGGACAAAGGAAACAATACAAGCCTTGGGTTGGAATATTTTCACAGCCTATCAAACTTTAAAGACTAATTAAAGTATTAATTGAATGCAGCCTAAATAATAAAAAACCAAGACCAGTCACGATTGAGTCCAACATAGACATGACATAATTTAGACAAACTCTTCTCAAATGTTATTAGGAGTTTGTTTAGCTGTTTTTTCTTTCATAAATATGATCTAAAACATTTACTTGTGGACTAAAATTTATTGTTTTTTGTTGTTTTTGTTTATGCTTAAAAGATCTGATATATGTGAGACCAACTCCAGCAGGTTGTTGACCACCAAAAATTTATAATAAGGGAATTGGATGCTAAATCTCTTTAAAACGTCCGATGCAACCCAACAATATGATACGGTGAAGCTGGGCGGACACAGCAATTTTTACAAGTGGGACAAATTTTTCTACCCCTTACTAATGACTTAACATGGCCCCTTTTTAGTCTAGATCGAACAATCAGGGAATTGGATCCCATTTGATTTCCAGCAGAGTGCCAGGGGATGTTTCCGTGTACCATTGATCTGCAGATGGAATTCGCACCATATTAAGTTGAGTTTAGGTCTTTCTTTCGAGTATAGTTCTTGATAAGAAAGGGCAGAGGCAGTGACCGTTTCATTCTCAAAACCCTCTTTGGTCAATCTAAAAGTGACCTCATTGCTATTAACTTTTACGTGGGATACTAAATTGAGTGAGCGAGCAAATCTTCCGAATTGTGGCCCTTTGAGAGACTGCATTTTTGCAAAACCTCTTGAGTGGCGAAAATAAAGTTAGTTGTTGTGTAAATTGGTTTTGAATTTCTGTTATAAAAAAAAACTGAGTAAAACTTTTTTTCCGAATAATATTTTCTTTTTTCTCAGAAATTTTGATGAAATAGTCATGTTTCAAATGGAACAAAATACTCTTTTTGAAAGTGATTTATCTCGTTTCTCGCTTGTATTTCAAGTTCCTCTTGGAATTGCACAGAAAGAATTTTTTAGAAGCACATTTCAAATGAAGGGGAAAATCTTTTTCTGAGAATTTCAGAGGTACAGCTTTTATCATTTAAAAAAATTAAAAAACAGGATGTTTTGAACCAGTTTTATGATCATTAACTAGGTATCTGAAAAAGATTTTGGGAACTAATTTTGTTCTCTCTCCTTGCCAGCAAATTATCTCTCCGCCATTATGAAATTTCTGATGCACCCAAAGTGAAAATACATAGTTTTACATTAGTACATAGTAGCACATTCTACACACGATTAATAAATGCATCGTTGTAGTTAAAAAAATTAAAAAATATGAGAATAAATTGAAAGGCTTTATGAGATCAATTCAATCTAACGCCAGTTTTTGATTACAAGCCTAATTCCCTTCGAATGTAATTGGAACAAAAGAATGTAACAAAAGAAGATGTAAGAATTGGAACAAAAATATAAAAAAAATGAAATAAATTTTAAATTAAAATTACTTAATAAATATTTCTATTTGAATTTTAAAATGGAAATAAATAATAAGGAAAGTTATTTTTGCAATGCATACTTCTAAATTAAGGAGATTGATGTTGAATTTCTAATAGAAATTCCAACCTTACTTGCCCAACAATTGGCCATAATTTTTTGGGTGTATGCCAGTGGCATGATCGGGCCTTGATTTTTCGGATTTCTTTTATACTTGTGTGAAACTGTTCAAGAAGATATTTGCTGAACTGAAAAGACGTTAGAGTATCCGCTAGGAATAATGTCTATTTTTCCCTCTACTTTAATATCCAATAGTATTTTAAAAAGAAATTACCCATACTGATGAATTCACTTGAAATGAAGAGGTAATTTCGTTTTGCTTAGAACATTAGTTGTGATGAGTAGTAATAAAAGAATAAGCCCTAACCCTACACTGACACATATTTTCTGCTAAGTCTGGGGAAATAAAATTTGTGAATCTCTGAAGGTCCAGTTTTCGTTACACTGGTTTGATATTCATTAAATATGTCTGTGTACTGATACAGTACTATCATTTGGTTAGAAAAATGCTGATCTATTGTGATGAAACAGAATAGAGGTTTCTTCTCTATTGGTGATCTTGTAGTGATGATGATACCCTCGCTAGATGCTTTGAATTCGAAGGACATGTTCCTTCCGTTTTCAAATTTCGCAGGTTTGAAGTTTATAGGCTATGTGCTTTTAAAAAACTTATCGCATAAAATCACTGCTATAGCCATAGATGAGTTGCAAAAGCTTAGCTGAAGGACAAATCGAAATATACTATGTTGTGGAGAAAGTACATGGTGTTACAAGAAAATTGTAATTCTTGTAAAAGCCTATTTTTGAGCTAAGATGTAAGACAAAATATCAAATTGAAGCTCCCATTATTTTCGAAACACAAAATTGGATCATTTTTTGATGATAGTGAATTATCAATTATTTGTTACATTTCTAGACTAGACATTGGTTTAATGTACTAAAAATCATTCAAGTTGGTATAAAGTTGTGCATTATTCTACTAAATACAGTGCCGAGTATTGAGGGAGATACTTCTCATAAATGAAGGTCTCCAAAAATCTTTGCTTGTATAAATGTGTTCTTTTGGTGTTGAAGGAGAGTCCCGTTTCCATTTGGAAACTCTTTCCTGTAATGTTGGTGAGTTGCAGTTCTAGACCATTGCATTTAGCGGTTGGCGTAGACTTTCCTTCAAGTTACATTCTGTGGTGAGAAAACTGCTTAAGATAAATCATTTAAAAGAGTCCCCTGAGGGCAGCGTAAAAATGGCTACTATGATCTTATGGTGTGCCTTTTTCTTGCTAATCTGGTTGGTACGGAGAACAGTGAACATGGCTATCTCACTCCAGAGAATGGGACTTACATTTTTTGGCAGGGGCTATAAAAGGGCCAAGTATGGCCCTTAAGAAAAGGCCCATAGTTCTCACCAATGCCTTGCCATACCCCACAATCTGACTTTTCACAATACCTCTGAAACACGGCAGGAAAGCTTTTGCGATTATGTATGAAAGTTTTCGTATGCACATGAAATTAATGATTTCAGTTGTTTGATCGATGCAAACAATCACTGATGATTTTACCAATATGAAAAGTTACAAATCTGCGAATTTGTAAGTCCTTTAGGTTTTGTCAGTAAAAATTACATCAGAATAACCTTGGATTTTAAACATGACGTCAACATTCAAATGAATAAAGGAAAAAGAAAAAGTATATTTCATTTTTAAAAAAACTGGTTTGTTATCATTGTGGAAAGACTGTTTGCATTAAAAGCTACTAGTAGCAATTCGGAAGAAAACAGTTCTACCACTATCGTCTTGCACCATCACTTGTTGATATGAACATCACCCTGTATTTCTGGAAAATGCTTTCAATGATAGATAATTATTTTTAAAATATGGTTACGAAAAACAGGAAATTTACGGCATTACAAATAATATTTATAACCTTGTGTTTTATGAAACATAAAAAATAAAACTTTTCAGTAATTAATATTAAACAACAAAATAAGAAATGAAGATAATTATTTTTGAAAAATAAACTGGTGTGACAGCTCGGCTCCTTTTTTTCAATATATATAATAAAATAAAAACTAAAACCCTTAAACATTGAAATAAAAGTATTTTTCAAACAAATGCTCGTTGCTTTATGAATATTTGTACAACAACGTATTATAGCAGTGAAAAAATGCAGTATTCTTTTAATTTCTAGTTAATCTAGCTGTTGCGGAATGTGTATAGATAGAGTTCCCGCCTGTTTATTTCCTGTTTGTAAACACCCACGCCCGAAAATTTGTTTGGCGCAGTATAGCCATATTTGGTTCTTGCGCCATAAAATCCCAAAATACCATACCCACCCACGTAAACGGGGACTTGCAGTGCCAGGCACAAACCTCAGCGGTAATGGAATTTACCCTGAGCGTTAAACTCTCTTGTTATTGTTAATAAAAAAATATCCAACGGCATTGAGATTTGAAAGTTCTTTATTTAAGCACCACCACTGACCACAGTTGCAACACTAGTCTTCAAGCACAACGAAAACTGATTTTCGATATCGCCACATCCACCTGGTCTGTTTTATTCAAGGTGAATCCAAAATAATCAAGAGAAGGGCATTCTCTCTAAAAAATTCATTTTTATATGGTTTTATTATTCGAGAAACGTTGCATTTAGTATGATGTTGTATTTTGTGCGTTTTTCCTTATTCTATAGAAGATAAGGAGATTTCAGTTCTATGAAATTTAGAGGGCTATACCATTGACTGCTTCATGTCATTAATCTATTTCTCTGGCTGATCAAATGTGACATTTTTGCGCACTAAGCTTGTATTTGCTTCTTGTGTTCAACGTGGAATGCTGTCTTTGTTTTGTGATATGACCTGTCAGATTTCAGATTTTAGGATAGACTCCTACCACTGAATTTGCAGTTGAATATTTTAGTAGTGGAAAAACTCGGTGGTTCTTTTAGATTGAGAAAAGTTTTTGAATCTCTCTGAAAATATCCTCCTTTGGAGAGCATCTAACTGTTTGATGGCGCGTCCCTAGGTGGCGGATAGGGGAATGCCTCTTATTTGGTTGTAGGAGGGAAATGCCTCCTATGGACCAACAGGTAGAAATCCAGCCTCTCTGAGACACCGGAAAATCCCTTTCTATGAGTAGTGCAGTATTTGATGATGGGAAAGCTGGTGGAATTTCGACAATATTTGACACTTCCCCACATTTTGCAATTTCATAGACACGACATGAACGCTGATGTGTAGATTTGAAACCACAAAACTACATTGAAAAAATATCTTTAAGTTATTAAAAAAAACTTGAAAAAAAAAATTAACTTTATCGAACACCTTATGATGAAAGTTTTGGATTTTTTTCTTGCCTAAAATGATGACTAAGTGATGACTTGCATATAAATGGCATCATATGATTGCTCCAGTCTTGTGAAACAATGCTGTAAATAAAATAAAAAAAACAATCAGCAAATATTCTACATTTTTTCACACTGTAAATATTAGATATTAGATATTTCGCCTGCAAAAAAAGTTCTTTTCCTGCATCTTTCGGTAAAAAAATCCATATTTTTCATTCACACAGTCATGAGGTGTGTGGTTTTTAGTTATGAAAATTTCAAGTATTTGAGCACACTTTTGAATTTTTCCTTCTTAATGTCGCACATTGACAGTGATTTTTAAAAGACATTGATAGCGATTTGTACATTGTGCTATCCCACGCGACCTACGAAACCAGAGGGTTTCAGGTTCGAGATGTTTCGAAGAACCGTCGTATTAGCGGTTCTGATGCACATTAAAGGCGTGGAGCCAAAATGTTCTCCCACTGGTGTAGTGTGAAAGTTTGGAAAGGGTGGCTAGTGCCAGCTCAGATGTCGTCCTTGTGGTTCAAAATGAAGACTCCGTCTCAAAATGGCTCTAGTGTTCTTTCAAAAGTGACGCTAATATTACTAAACAAACAAAACAGGAGCGAAGGAAGCTCTATCATAGCTCAATTACAAACTGGAAGCTGAGACAATTTTTACAACTCCATATAAACCTATTTTAAAATGCATCTTATTTCTTTCTTTCATAATGAGAAGGGAAACAAGCAAATTGTTTGCATGGAGCCTGTTTCTCTTCCGTTTTCGCAAAAGGCTGTTGGAGTTTAATTTCTTCAAGCATAACAAATAAAACCTTTGTCTGGAACTGGCTGTTCTTGATTCATCGGAACTTTTTACCATAAGCGTGGTAATAAAAAAATTCCCAAATGGATGACAAGCATTCTATTTGCTACTTATGGGGCAAAGTATCGCTGTTTGCTCTGTATCCAAGGAGAAACTTATGTAAGGGTCAATATTACACATATATATATAGCTTTGCTTTCAAAGAAACCAGTATCCTTCCATTTGGGAAAAGTAATGATTATATTTGAGAGGTAAAAGCACTAAGTGATTTTCGAAACGAAAACTTGGATAAAATCCGAATAGTGGATATGATATAAAAAAAAATGAGTATCCACTATTAGTATTTCATTGCGTTTATTATCATTATATGCATGGGAAAAATATTTGCATATATATTACTTGACTAAATGAAATTCTTTAGTGGATGAATATGATGGTTATTAAAAGAACCTTTTGCGTTGTGCAAATTAATCTGTTTCTATTGATTCACTGCTCATATAGGTTTCCCTGGCATCTAGACTTTGATAATTTGCAATCCAAAACCTTTTCCAAATTGTTTTTCTAAAAAGAAAGTGATTTCAGCAAATGATAAATGCAGTATCGTTACAAGCACAGAGAAAGACTTCTGTTTATATCTTTATAAAAGCTTTTATAAAAGTTTTTAGCACATTAATTTAGTGGGTTATGCAAAAAAACCTCTTCCATTGCCCAATTTTGTACATTTTTAAAGACATTATTACCATAATAGTCTGTATTATCACATGCATCAGTATCATGCGATTTTCGAAAAAAATATCATTGAAAAAAAAAAAGATTTAAACAGTGGTTATCGCATATACACAATGAATAAACAGTCGACGTCCTGGCCTAAAGGTAGCGCTTCTTCCCCGTGATCTGGCTGTCTTGGGTATGATTCCTGGTTTGGACGTGTTAGTTTTTTGCCTTTGTTCTGTTAGATGCCTGAAAGAACCTCCCTGTAAAAAGGGGTTGTGCAAGCGAATGTGTGAATCTAATCTTCACATGAACTAAAGTCAGACTTCTGCCATGAGTACTGACTACTCTTTACCCTCAGAAGCTACTGCACTCCTCTTACCTGGATGTCTTGGTTTATTTTGTTTGGTGCAGTACTGCCAGTTATGGCTCTTGTGCCATAAAATTCCAAATAATTAGGACTTGGTTTGAATTGGTGTTAAATTCAAGAGGGATAAGCTACTACACTTCTGTCCATTTGAACAGACATTATATTGCATTTCTTTCTATTAGATCTGAAATCTTGATTCCATGTTTGGAATCTTATCCATATTTCCATATGTCATTTTTGGGAATCTTATCTATATTTCCATATGCCATTCAGATATTTCCATTATTCATATGTGTCGA
>JAPMOQ010053073.1:0-12710 GCA_026543055.1 Argiope trifasciata | reverse complement strand
TCGCGCAACATTAAAAATAATTCGTTCATTTATTACTCAGATATTTTTTTTACTTAGGTTTTGTCTGGTAAAATAATTTTAGATCTTATATCAGAATTTCAATATTCTGGGGAAACCATTTTTTCTCCATATATTTATTTAGAAAATCAGAACAATAATTTTTATCACACGATTCTTATTGTCATGTTTCTGTTTTCCCTGAATGGCATCAGAAATCTTGTTCAAAATATTTTTCAAAATCGGTTATAACTTGTTCTGAGTTTAACTGCACATTTTAGATTATCCAATGTTCTGGGAAAACCATTTTTTTCCCATATATTTGCTTAGAAAATCAGACAATAATTTTTATCAAACGATTCTTATTGTAATATTTCTTTTTTCCCTGAAAGGCATTAGAGATGTTATTTAGAATTTTTTTCCAAATCAGGTATATGTTGTTCCGAGTTTAATTGCACATTTTAGAATGAAATAATTTTCAAATAAGTGCGCCGAATATATTTAAATCTGGAATCTATTGCGCATCTTACATCTGCTGACTTCGTGACGAATTTTAAAAATTCGTCCTTTTGTTGGATATTTTTGTTTTATTTTGCAATATAATTTTAAATCTTATTTCAGATTTTTATTTGGTTTTGTCTAATTTATTTAATAACGTTATCTATTTACATTTCGAATATTTTGGGCTGGATAATCTTATTTGAGTAAATCTATGTAAATAAAAATGAATGTTTGTCTCCTATGCGGTGCCGTACCACTCACCCGATTCCGATGAAACTTGTTGATTCAGTTAAGTTAACATGTCGATTAAGTTTAAAATGTCTTGAAACTTGGAACTTAATTGATCGCTTTATTAAAAGAATACTCCGACAAAATGTTTAAATCAGCCGGAAAATTAGCATACTATGTTGAACTGTGACACACTTTTTGATTGTAATCTATAAAAATAAAAATGAATGTTTTTCTGTGTGTCTCTTATGCCCTGCCGTACGGCTCATCCGATTGTGATGACACTTTGAATACTTATTACTTGCACTTACGGAATGACCATATGCATATTAAAATTATGTACTCGTAATCTATATAAATAAAAAGGAATATATGTCTCTTATGCGGTGCCATACCACTCATCCGATTGCGAAGAAACTTTAAATACTTATTTCTTGTACTCATTTGTTTCTGCTGAAGATGGAAAAGTAACAACAAAAAACATTGCCAACCCTAAAGCCTTGAATAATAAAGTTTTTAAAAAAATAGAATTAACTATATTTACGCTTCCCCCTTATATATCACTCAATTTCAATGAACGTATACATTTCCGGTAGTAAAACAAATATTATTCTTTCTGCCATTCCTAACAAAACAAGCCAGTTATTTTAAATTTCAAACAATAGTTCTGAAATTATTTCTTCTGTGGCAGCAACGAGCCAGGTACCAGCTAATATAATATAAAAAGCATTACATTTTTGTGAATTCGTAACGTTTTCATTAATTTTAATTTTCGAGTAAAGTTTTTTTTTTTGTTAATAACTTTATGTATGGTATTGCAAACACATATATAGTATTATCACGGCTTTAGACATTTGAAAATACGAAAGGGCTATTGCTGAAATAGCATAAATGGGGGGGGGGAGATCTTCGGTATGTAAAAATGACCCCAAAACTTGAAAGAACAAAACAAAAAAAAAAAAAAAAAACCTAAACTAGTTATTATATAGACTTTGAATTTCAACCACTGCAATAAAATTGCAACTTAATTTTCATGCTAAGCAATTCTTTCAGGTTAACTTGAGAAATTTAGGCCGTTTTGAAAGAGTTTCAGCCTTTTTGTAAGAGTGGTGCAGAATCCAGCATCCTTGAAAGAGCAGCTGTACTTACTTCTTCCCTCCACCTCACTTTTTGTAGATTTATTTTTAAAGAGGTTCTTACCCCCCCCCCCTCCCTCACTGTCCGAGTGACCTTTTGACCTTCAACCAGAACTGCTATGGTGTCCGACAAAGGGGGGGGGACAAACAAAGTCTGAAGACATATATTCTTTTCTGTCTTTGTATTTTATTTTTATTACGCTTTATTTAATGAAATGATATACATAACCGAAGCTAACTAAATCTCGTTTTAGTCAGTGGCGTTACAAAATAATTGTCGATTCTATCACAGTGCGACGTTTAAAAGTGAAATAAACACATTTACATTCTGTCTTCGCTTTTGTTGCAATTGACCATACCTACCCTTCAAAGAGGGTTATTTACGTCCTTTTTTGGAATATACATTCTCTGTCCTATCCCCTAACTGTTGCTAGGACCAGTGGCGTTTTTCGGAAATTCGAGGTCATATGCACTGATATGTTTTGAGCCCCCTTCACAGTAAACTCTACTGTAGTATATTAGATAAAGGGTAGTAAGATATTCAATTTTATCTTAACATTTAAGGCATATTTTTTTAAATTTATTTTAAGTAAAACTTTAAAAAACTGATGCAGCATTATGTTTTGAAGTAAATATATATTTGATTCAAGAAATCGAATTTAATCCTTAAATTTGTAGTATTTTGTTATATGAATAGTTAATAATGAAAAACACTTTAAAAAATGATGCAACATTGTGTTTCGAAGTAAATATATATTTGATTCAAGAAATCGAATTTAATCTTTACATTTCTAACATTTTACTATATATGAATAGTTAATAATTTTAAAAAAACTTTAAAAAGATGATGCAACATTTTGTTTCGAAGTAAATATATATTTGATTCAAGAAATCGAATTTAATCTTTAAATTTGTAGTATTTTGCTATATATGAAGAGTTAATCTATGACAAGTTGTTTGATTTCTGTAAGATTATGTTATAATTCATGGAGGATTATTATATATATGTTACCATTAAAGTATATAATGCAGTTACATGTTATATTAGTTAATGCAATATCTAGTTATCCCATGAAATAACTGATCGTGTCCGTTAAAGTGTGCGTGGGCCGCGGTGGCCTGGTGGTAAGGTCTCGGCTTCGGGACCGGAGGGTTTCAGGTTCGAGACTGGATTCCACCGAAGATCCGTCGTGTGAGGGGGTCTCTTGCACGTTAAATCTGTCAGGCCAAACGTCCTCCCGCTGGTGTGGTGTGGTGTGGAGAGGGGGGTGCCACTTCAGGTGTCGTCCTCGTCATCTGACCGTGGTTCAAAATTACGAGGTCCGTCCCAAAATAGCCCTCGTGTTGCTTTAAACGGGACGTTAATATAACTGAACTGAACTGAACTGAACCGTTAAAGTGTGCAATATTTATTATTATTTATATTTAATTATATTTTATTAATTTGACACTTTAACTAGTTATTTCATAGAATAACTAGGTATTCTATAAATTAACTAATGGGAGACAATTCAAGTGTAAAATAAACAAGTTAATATATCATATAGTATTAATATATAGTTTATATATGATAAGTTGTAAGATTTCAGTAAGATTTTGTTATATTTCATAAAGAATTATTATATATATATATATATGTTACCGGTAAAGTATATACTGCAGTTATTTCATAGAATAACTAGGTATTCTATAAATTAACTAATGAGAGGCAGTTCAAGAGTAAAATATACAAGTTAATATATGATATAGTATTAATATATAGTTAATATATAAGTTGAAGATTTCAGTAAGATTATGTTTTATTTCATGGAGGATTATTATATATATATGTTACCGTTAAAGTATATAATGCAGTTATTACATAGAATATCTAGTTATTCCATGAAATAACTGATTGCGTCCGTTAAAGTGTGTACAATGTTATTAATTTGACACTTTAACTAGTTATTTCATAGAATAACTAGGTATTCTATAAATTAACTAATGAGAGACAGTTCAAGTGTAAAATATACAAGTTAATATATGATATAGTATTAATATATAGTTGATATATGATAAGTTGTAAGATTTCAGTAAGATTATGTTATATTTCATGGAGGATTATTATATATATATAGATATATATGTTACCGTCAAAGTAAATAATGCAGTTATTTCATAGAATACCGAGTTATTTCATAAAATAACTAGGCATTCTAATTAACTAATGAGAGGCAGTTAAAGTGTAAAATAAACAATTTATCTAGAATGAAATATTTATTTTATTTATCTTATTTATGTAGCGTATAAATGGTAGTTATGAAAACGTACCATAAAATCATTTGTTACAACAAGGATTACTAAAATGACACTTGCTATTACAAAAAACATTATTCCTAAAAAAAAAACATTTTTTGTTGACACACTATAATATATTATATTATACATTACAATAATATTCCATGAAATTATTTTTATTTGAATTCGGAACTAACGTTTTTTTCCCCGCTACTTTCCATTTTGTTAAACGAAACGCAAATGTACCTTATACTAAAAAGCGAGATATATGATACAGATTATTTTACACTTTAACAGACTGCAAATCGTTATTCTATGAAATAACTAGTTAAAGCGTCAAATTAATAACATATTACACACTTTAACGGACGCGATCAGTTATTTCATGGAATAACTAGATATTCTATGAAATAACGGATTTCATACTTTAACGATAACATTTATATAGAATGCATATTATATACTTTTTTTTATGATTTTACGTACAAGTGGTAATTTTTTGCATATCTATACTTATAATAAAGCTCAATGTGTGTGTGTGTGTGTGTGTGTTGGCGCTCTACAGGTCAGACCGTTGGACCTACAGCTACCAAATTTGGTACATGCATACCTTGGAGGTCCGGAATGTGCACCTCGGAGCCCTTTTTTCGAATTTTTAATTAGAATTAGAATTAATTAAAATTTAAGCGAAATTTCGACGTTTTTCCGCTATAGCTTCCGAAAATATGATCGCATACACATGATTTTTACATCAATTTAAAGATAAAAAAATTAGCTTTCTAACGGTATCAGTGTTTTAAATTTATAACGTAAGCTTCTATTTTTGACGAATTTTTAAAGAAATATTTTAACCATGTTTTTATCACGTGACTGGATAAAATAAAAGAATGCCGGATGCTCAAATAAAAAAAATTATCATCGCAAAATAAATCTACAGAAATGCAACTTTCAGCACGTGACTGGATAAAATAAAATAAATATAAAATGTGATATTTTCTTTAAAAAATAAATGCAAAGCAAAGGTTTCTACAATCGTTTGCAATATCTATATCATTAACTCAATAAATCTTCTTTATTTACGGTAAACCTGATTGAATTTAGACAGGATATGCATTGAAAACCCGACTTAATGGCATATTTATGTAATTGTTTGCAATATCTGTATCATTAATTTAATACTTTTTTTCCCTTTCTCGCTTTCTTTAAAAAAACATGTTTAATATTTTGGCAACATCATCGAATTTTTTTTAATATTTTGGAAGCATAACCGATGGTTCAAACTGACTGATTTATAAAATTAAAGAATATTATTAGGAAAAGGTGTACTTTTAGAACTTTCCGTCCATCATCTTAAAGAAAATATTTATTTCAGGCCAATACATGCCCGGAATTACTTCAAGGCTAATGAATATGTGATTTAATTGAAAATTTTAGAACGAATTACTCATGGCGAACCAGCTGGTCGCCAAAAGCGGCTAGTATTTTAATAAAAGCTTAAATTTTTTCAAAAAAAAAAAAAAAAACCCTTTTTTTTTTTTTGTATCTACGAGAATTTTAAAATGTATCTCTCAAATTTTTAGAAAAACTGTGCACGTCGCCTGTCTTCAGTTATTATTTTTTTAATCCAAAAATTCAATAGAAGAGCATGCAGATTTCAAACCAAATTTATGGGTAGATGTAATATTTGTTTTGCTGTTACTATCGTTATAAAAAAAAAAAAAACTATTTGTTAATCCTAATATTTTTAATAAATATTTTGCAGTAGATAGAATTTAATTTCCTTATTACTGCTGATCTATTTCAAAATTATATTTAGTTATTCTTTCCTATGGTATGATATAAATGTAATGAAATGAATGATTGAAGACTATTTGATATATCTATATCCATTTCACATAAGTTGTTAAGTTTAGTAAATTTTATCGATTCAATAAAATTAAACAGAAGGACAAAAAAAATTCTTTACCTTTTTAAACTATTTTCAAAATCAATTTTGCTTTGAAAATATTAAAAGGAAAGGAAACGTTAAAAAAAATTTTTTGTCTTTGCTTAATTGTAACTAACTTGTGCTGCCATCTATCGATTGATTGATTATCGATCGAACAATTGATTCGCTCTGTTATCAAATTAAATTATGAGGTCCGTCCCAAAATAGCTCTAGTGTTGCTTTACAACGGGATATTAAGCTAACTAAACTAAACTGTTATCAAGTGAGAAACAAATGAGTACGTCATCTGCTGTTAGAAAAGAAAATGCGATTTTTTCCCCTTTATTGTATACTTGCAGTACTTACTTGAAATAATAAACTTTCAGGTAATGTTTGTGTATTTATGCATCCAAATAACTAAAAATATCGTAAAACAAATCTGTATAAATACACAAATTGTTATCCATTGCGTTGCTTAGGTATAGTTTAATATTTTTTTTTCTCATTAGTGTGAGAAAAGTTTTATAAAACTACTACGCTTTATACTACTAATATGTTTATGTAACGTTTTACGAAACTATGTTTTTACGCTACTTTATCTAACAGTTTGTTGTATTTTTAATTCTCTTGCGCCGTTTTTGCTGATGCTTTTGAATTGTATTGTTTTAACTTAATGTTTAAAGCAACTTTAAACTTGCAAAATCAGAAGGTAGTTTCTAGCGAGTGGATCATAAAAAGGCGATTAATCTGCTTTTTTTAATTAAGGGTATGAGTTTATTAGAATATAGAGTACACTCCCGAGTATCCGGTCTAATGCGGTCGAAGGATTGGCAGGATAACAAACATACCAAAGTTCTGTGAATTCATTTTTTTACCGCCAATACCAGAACACAAAGTTTTTATATCAAAACTCATTGTTACAATACGTATTTTCTCACTTCTTATTGTGTACTAAACTCTTCATTTATCTCAAGTCATGTAGAATGTGAAAGCTTATAAATACGCAAAAGAAAAACTGTTTACCGGTGCGTTGTTTAGGTATAGTTTAATATTTATTTTCTTCAAATTCCAGTTCAAAAGTTTTATAAAATTTTATAAGAAACTACTTTTTTATGTAACAATTTACTGGTTTTTTTTTTTAATTCTCTTGCGCAATTTTTGCCGATTGTTTTGAAATATATTCTTTTAAGTTATTAATTAAAAGCAACTTTAACCCTTTGCTTACTATGTAACCACTAGTGGATACATGCTATGTATAGGGCAAAATCCCATTGTAACCTCATGCGGATACATGGCTTCTTTAGGTGTACAACCAGAGTAACCAGCACAGGAAACATCATAAGGTAGATTTTCTTTTTTTGGGATTGTATAAAAACATTTTGGATTCATTTTGTATGCAGTTAACTGAAGGGTGGAAACAGGAGGAGGGGGGGGGAGGTTGCAAAATGTCCGTGTTACAAAAGTTTTAAAAAATAGGAATATTAAAATTACAAATCTTTGTGAAATTTCTCAAAATGTTCCTTGGAACAAAAAGCTTTTTTACATGCATTACATGAGTGCATTGTCATTTTAGTTTTTTTTTTCAACATTGTAGCACACCCAGCAGCGTCGTAACGTCAAGGTCAGCATCCCCAGAAATCTGGGAGTTGCGCGTGAGCTAGAGAACGCCGTCAGGTACGCAAGGGGTCAACCTTGCTAAAACAGAAGGTAGATCCTAGCGAGAAGATTTTAAAAAAGCGGTTAATGCGCTTTCGTAATTTGAGATATGAATTTATTAGAATATACAGTACACTCCTGTACCTGGCCTAAAGTGGCTCTGAATGATTGGTCGGATAAGAAAAAAGCTGGATAGGCCGGAATTCCGAGAACTCATTTCTTTTGCTCACCAGTACCAAAAGACAAAATTTTTATGCCATTACTCCATGTAATAACACGAGTTTTTACATTTCTTATTAAGTACTAAGCCTTCCGTTTATTTCATTGGGAACGCAGTCGCGGCCAATTGAGTCACAGAAGCCGCTTCCAGTAAAGTGCCGAGTTACAATAGAAGACTGTACTTGTCCTTTATATATTTAGGGGCTCGTTTTAAGAATTTGTTAGAAAAAAAACAGGTTATGAAGATTATATATTGCTCATAATTAATCAGTAATTATATAATGCCTAGCTCCAACGCATGAAATATATACAAAACATTAACCCAAATCCTATATCTTATTCTTTAAAACATTCTTTCATGCTGATTTTGTTTTTCACTGATAAATGATTGCTGATAAAGGATGATTTTCATTGATAAATGATGAAAACGTCTACTTTAAGAATCAAAACTTACAATTTTTAGGTTTCGAAAAAGTTCTTAATAGAAGACTTGGTAGCATGACCTGCCATCTCGGGTGTGTGGCGGGTGCTATACACCCGGGCCCCGCAACGACATGGGGGGGGCACCATGATTAAGAATTAAAGCAATGTTCTGACCATTAATAATGTTGCACCGACTAAAAGTCTACAAGCCTGTTATATGGCTGGCTGAGCATCGACTGACGCCTTTAATACGCAAAGATCGAAGTAATATCTATAAAAAGGCGGGAAATATTCGTTTATGAATAAGGAAATCCCCATCAGACATGTTAAGACAGAGCGGCGTGTATATAAAAAATCATATATTACTTTAGTCTTAAATAAAAAAATATTTATAGTTATTAAATTATGTGATCTATTCATACATTTTAATCAGCTTAAGTATACATTTTCAAGTCCGGTAATTCTCGAATAACAGCACTCGTGTTTCTACGCGCATATGACTATGATAGAATTCTGCAAACCAGACAAATTTTGTTTTAACATACAGCTTTATAATTTATCAAAATTATTTATCAATTAACTTTCATCAAGATGCTAAGCTTTTGGAAAGAGAACGGCAAAAAGTCCATATAAATTTTAAGAAAGAGCGGATTCGTTTTAAGAAATGTCAATATTTCTTATTTTAAATAAATATCTACAGCTATAAAATTCTATGGTCTATTCATGCATTTTATTCAACTTAAGGTATCAAACTACGTTCGGGAAGAAAATTTTTAAAAAATTGGATTTTTAAAAAACTATTTAAAACTATGATTTTCAGATGTATTGTCAGTTATAATACAAAATACTATAAATACAACAAATTATTTGAAAATGTAATATATTTTGAGAAAAAGGAGCATTCCAATAGTACATTTTAATGAAATTTAACCCAAAAGGTTAACACTTTACACAAAATTGTAAGCAACAATCCCGTTTTTCTTCATACAAAAATTATGAAATATAATAATAAATGAAATGAATCAAAAATCTATGAAAAAATTTCGAATGCAAAGAAGTTATGGGTAAAAATATATGCATATATGCATTTTTTCCATAAATTAACAATTTAATTTTTCTAAAAATACCTATAAATGAAAAAATATTTCACCAATAATAAAAATGTTGGTTCATTTCATTGTCCATATTATTTAAAACACACGCTGAAACTTTTATGCAAATACCTCTGTTAGTTTTTGAGATATCATGTTAACGGGGGAGAATTTTTATGAAAATTAAAGTGTTGAGAAAATTGACATTAAAGGCAAATTTTAGCTGAAAAAATATATGATCCTGGATGATAGGTCAGGCCTTCCTTTTCCTAGAAACAATAAACTGTTTTGGAAAGAGAAAAGTCCGAACTACGAGAAATAACAGTTTTTAAAAAAATCCATCGATATGGTCGATAACCAGTGATTTTGATGTAGTCGAATATCTTATGTATACATTTTCAAGTCGATTCATACACTTTTTATTAGAATCAAAAAATGGATCATTTGTTTTGAAAACTAAATTCTATTAAAAATAGACCAGTTACTTTTAAATACATTAGTAATATATTTGAGACTATAACTGTTCGTAATAATACAACTCCTATCCCCTCCATTTGTGACAAAGACAGACCACAACTTGCCCTTCCATCCAGATTTGCCATTCGATGAGTGACACAAAACATACTCTGTCACCGACACCAGCCAGAATTTTCCCTTCACTGCCACAGATCTCTATTATGTCAGGTAGCGATGTGTATAGAATGGGTAATCGGATATCATCCACCCTCCCTCCAGACCCTCCGGCGGAGATCTATTCTGTTCGGATTCGGGGATACTGGAATGGTTGTATGACTCTTTCGTACGAGTCATTTGCGTACGAGTCATAAAACTGTCAATCAATGGTCCCGTTTACAATGGGATTGTGTTACTGTAAAGGATGAGTTTTAGAAGAGGCTGCAACATTTTAAACGCTATCTGAAAGTATCAGGTTTGGCGAGAGTTAACATACTTAACAAAATTTCGAATACTTAATGTTGTTTAATACCATTTCATGCGATATTTTCCTCTTGGTTTTTTATGAAGCATGAATTGCTTTTCAAGGAGTTTATTCAAAAAATATGATAAAAATTAATGACCAATGATATTTTTTTCATATAAATACTATATCGACTTTGGAACAATAATCTAGATTTTGGTAAATGAATTATTTTACGTGAATATAACGATTTGCATTAAACAAAAGAATTTTGGTTTCATTAGTTTTTATTTTATTTCTTCTTGATTCGTTTGTTTAATTTAGTAAGTTTGAACACTGAAATGTATGTTACTTAAATATAGGAACTTTAAAAAAATTATTGTTTCTTAAGTATGGAGTACAATTAAATGGTGTTAAAAGCATTGAAATTATTTGTAAGATGGGAATAGTTATAAAAAAATCTTGAAATGACGCAAGCAGTAAGAAAAGATTCCAACTACGAATCTTAATTTTCCGTGCTATATATTTCTTTTACAAATTTAAACTTTTCTGTTTATCATTGTAGATTTAATTTCAATGCTGTTACATTTAAATGAAAAATCTGCTCAGATAAAGATATATTATTTGTTCATTATACGACTTTGAATTTTATATATGAAATATTGTTATTACACGGTGCATAAAATAAATAGCTTACTAAATCAGAAGTATATTAATATTTTGCCAACCGATACTTTTTATCTGCGAAAATTTGTAGGTGATATTAGCTGAATTCAAATTTAATTTTCTTCTAGTGACACTATTTATTAAACCCTAATTACAAATCTATTGATAAAATATAAAACAGAATTTAAAAAAATATTTACATTAATGTACGTAGTAATAAATTTACATTAATATATGTAGTATATGTTCTTCAGAAACTTTAATTTTTTTTATAGATCGTTCCTGTATGTAAAATAAGCCATTAACAATAGTATTAAATGAAGCTCTGGTAATTTACCCTTGAACAATATAAACCTACACCATTATTGAAATTTTTACTGATTATCTATGCGTTTTTTAACCATATTTTAAGCAGTGTAATTATTTCTAATTTCAGAAGAATTCATGGCCATTTTAAACCTTCCAGGGGTCCCGTGATAATGCAAATCTCGAAACAACCTTTCCCTCCAAATTTTTTACTATGTATTATGTATTTGATTCCCAGAAGTTCAAAAGCTTTGAACAGATTTAATTTCAAATAGTAGGAAAGTTATCAATTGTTAAATTCTTTATTGACTTATGTACTATTAATCGTTTGAAATGTACATTTAAATGATCAGCTTCTCTTAAAACAATTAGAATCGTTTGTGATGGTAATAATTGAGTTTAGGCGTAATTTTTTAGAATGGAATTTCTGTTTTACATTTTCTTTTAAAATTTATTGATTTTTATTTGAGAACTATATTTAGCATACTTAGACTGTGAATGAATAATTCAGAGAATTCAAGCGTAGTAATGCAAGCGTTCTTGATGTATTTCGTCGTATACTTTAAATTTACCACCTTTGTCGTCCAGTTATCTATCTATCTGTCCGTCTTATATATATATATTCTGAACAATAAGGTATAAGACATGAGAAAATATTCCTGCGTACGGTTTTTATACGCATTTTTTAAATTTTATAATGCTGCAAAAACTGTTTTTTTTTTTACTGTAAATTTTTAGAAAGTTATAACGAAAACAAAGTCAATATTTCTTTTATTTTTTAATTAAATTTTTAAAAAATCACTTTTCTATCCTTCAAAGTAAATATTTCCTGAGCCTAAAGTGGCCTGAGAGCCAGCATATCTCGTACACATAGAGACAAAACTTTTTTTCTTATGTTTACGCATCAAAACTTAGTTAAAACGCCAATATCCTTTCCCGCCAAATACTCTTGCCAACAGATAACATGTTTTTTGCAAACCTAGACTAATTACTCCCTACCCCCTTTTTTCAATGGGCTTAGAGTGATTTATTGGTCTTTTATGACCTGTACGAAAGTGGTTAGTACGCATTTGTCCCAATACCACTGGAATATCCAGGTTGAGGATTCCCACAATTCTCTGGGGGATTCTATAAAACGTTTTGAGCAAGATGGGAACACAGATATTCCATTTCGAGTATCTTAAATCGGTGGTTTATTGTTATGTAGACATGAATGTAAATCACGATAGTGGTTACCCCAAAACTTTCTCGCATATTCTCTAATAAACTTGCCATGTCAAATCTTTAAATGATTTATCTTTCAAATTCATTGTTGTGTACTTTTTATTATTAATAAAGTCCACCTACATCTATAACAAACCGGAGAG
>JAPMOQ010053064.1:182219-195481 GCA_026543055.1 Argiope trifasciata | reverse complement strand
AAAAAAAAAACTTAGAGGGAAAGACAAAAAATAATAAGAAAAATAAAAAAGGAAAAATAATAATAAATAAATAAATAAAAACATATAAATAAATATAAAAATATAAATAAAGAATAGTCCATTATCCGGAACAAAAAGCTTCAGATACAGAGCTCTTCCTGCAATTTTACAAACAGAATATTCTCCACTTTTAGCAGGGCTTGAATTTCTTTCTTGAATTCTTTCAAACTTTGACGAAAGGCAAAAAATAAAGTCCATTTAAAGTCTAAAACTGGTAAAAAACATTTACACTAAAAATGATTTGTCACAAGGTATAACCGAGAAAGAGTTCTTTTCCTTTTGCCAAAAAGAAAAAAAAATGGAGTGCAAAGCGATTCAGATAGGCCATAATAGGATAAATTATTATTCCGTTTGGAAAATTTTGCTTTCGTTGTGAAACAGGAAATCCAAAATATTTTGGGCTTCAAAAGACAGTTTATTATTTGACAAAATTTGAGAGATAAGTTGATGTGGTTTAATAAAATTTCTAAGGTGTTGAAGAATAGGGCAATGGAAAATGTAGTGGGGAATATCGTCATAATCATTACCACATCTACAACTACAGTTCCTCAGATTGAATCTTTTAAGGTAATGCGTGGAAAGTCCATGGTTAGTGGTTAACTGGGCTAAATATTTATTGTCAATGCATCTATTTCTTTTTACTTGAGTAAATATATTGAAAGTAAAGCGGCCTGTTTCATTATTTTCCCATCTTGATTGCCATTCATCAATGAGGATTTTACGAAGACGATTTTTGATTGATATGTCGGATTCTCCAAGGCCATAGTCTATTTTAGGTTTAATCGTAGCAGCTTTGGCAGCCAGATCAGCTAGTTCATTGCCTTTGATACCAATGTGGGCTTTAACCCAATGTAGTGAAATATTATCATCTATCAGATTTCTAAGTATTTCTAAGTATGAAAATTTGTTGATATCAGTTGATAGACATTAAGACTGTGTCGTTTCTGCAGCCTTTATCCGTTTTTTTTTTATCATGCACATAAGCCTTCTAACAGGCATGATAATGTCATAGTGAAAGTAGTTTTTTGAGTAATCTATCTCCTCGGTATGCAATTCGCAGTATTCTAGCGTACGCATTCTAATGCTTCATGTAAACTGTACACATAACAAACAAAAAGTTTTTACCTTACCTTCCGGCATGATCACATAATTAAATATTTGACGGAAATCACATAATTAAATAATCACAGGAAATTACATAATTAAATGTTTGATGAAACAATGAAAAGGACGTGAATTTCGTTGCAATAGTGCCAACTATTGTTGAAAATTAAGAAAGAAAATATTTTTAAATAATGGCGGATTTTATTCTAAAGAAAATTAACAGGAAATTGTTTTGTTTACACATATTTCGTTATTTCTTCCTGCTTTCTTGATTCGATTTTTTAAAAAAAATCATTCATTCGTGATTCTTACAATTCTTATTCTTATAATTCTTTTTTATTTAATTTTTTTCTTTTCTCTGAAAGAATAAATACTATTTGTTAATTGAAAAACCAGTAGAAAGTTCCGTATACGTCATCAACGTGAAATTTACCAATTTTAAAAACAGAAGTTAAAAGCGTGACGTGATGCAGTTTTCAATGTCAGCTGAAGGTCAAAATAAGAACTCTTATCTTTCAGATTCATTTTTTTCGATAACGTCAGCGATGTTACAGCATAATCGAATATTTCAAAATCCTCCTTTAAACTTGCAAACGGTTTTCGTGTTCCATTTTTATCCAGTCCCGGGAAAATAAAAGAAAATGCCATGTCAATGTCGTTTTTTTTATTGTTCCACAACATGCATATTTTATAAGAATCACATCAGTTTCTCACGTTTCCAATCGTCGGAATGCATAATATATTTATAACATATTGTCAACGGACATTCTGTGCATTTAGTTTTGGAAGTTTACTTAATTTTAAATTCATATTTATCTGACAGTTCTCGTTTCTTTTGCAGTACGATTGTATAAATTCGAACTTCGAAAACTATGTCGAATGCATTTATTGGAGAGCTCCCCTCCCCCTCAACACGCTCACACAAACAAAACATTCAGTAATTCTGGTCTTTGGAGCTGTCATGTCTAATAAAATATGACAGAATTTTTAGAAATTCGATTTGTTGATGTACAAATCGAATTAGAAAATATGCTGATATACACAATATTATTAAAGAATATGTTGATGTAAATTTTTTTTAAATCTTTGGAAATGCCATGTCTAATAAAATATGACAGAATTTTTATAAAATCGATTTCTTGTTGTACAAATCGAATTAGAGAATATGTTGATAATAAATTTATTAGAGAATATGTTGAAGTAAAATTATTTTTTAAAGGAATTTGAACTTATTTACTTCTTTCATTTTATAGTTATTTAAAAAGAATATTTAATTTAATTCAAATTTAAAGCCCAAATCTTAATATTTCAGGAAGACTGGTGTTCATGTCGGTTTTTCAAAAATACAAAAAGGTCGAATATTATGGTTAAGAATTTCGTTTTTGGAACAGTGGATGCTGGCGATAAACTGAATATATATCATTTAATGGATTAATTATTTTCAACTATGTCCAAGGTTACATACACTGATGAAAAAAAAATCCCAACACTAGGAAGGAGCTGTGCCAGATAAACGAAATTTGGTAGGCGTGTTTATACATCTGAAAGATGACGTCGATTCAAATTTCGAGCTACGCGCGTAAGTGTGGCGCTAGTAGCGACATTATGAACATGCAAATGAGGTTTGCTTTAAATAAGCGCTGTAAGGTTCATGATCATTATTTACGATTGAGATTTGACGTAGTGGGTTAACGTTAGTCAAGGATGCTTCTGAAAAGACGAAAAAACCATTATCAACAGCTCACTGAGTTTGAACGAGGTCGTGTTGTAAGGCTACGAGAAGGTGAGTTTTCTTTCCGCGATATTGCTGAAAGACTTGGCAGGAATGTATCCACTGTGCATGAGTATTGGCGGCAGTGGTCAAGGGAAGGTACTGCCTCAAGAAGACCAGATTCCGGGCGGCCACGTGGTACTACTGAGAGGGAAGACCGTCGATTCGGCGTATGGTTGTGGCTAATCGTACTGCGTCTGCAGCCGAAATTCGAGCTGCAGGTGGCACCACAGTGACACAACGAACTGTTACAAATCGGTTACTTCAAGGACAACTCCGAGCCAGACGCCCTGTACAGAGCATTCCATTGACTCCAAACCACTGCCGTTTGCGACGTGAGTGGTGTCAAGCTAGAGCTCATTGGAGGACGGTGTGGAGATCTGTTGTGTTTTCTGATGAAAGCCGGTTCTGCCTTGGTCGCAGTGATAGCCGTTTGTTGGTTAGAAGGAGGCCAGGTGAACGCCTGCTAGTGACCTGTCTGCGGCCTAAACACAGGGTCTACTTCTGAAGTTATGGTTTGGGGAGCAACTTCGTATGACAGCAGGAGCACTCTCGTGGCTATCCCACGCACCCTGACTGCAAATTTGTACGTCAGTCTAGTGATACAACCTGTTGTGCTGCCATTCATGAACATCATTCAAGGGGGTGTTTTCCAACAGGATAACGCTCGCCCTCATACCGCTGTTGTAACCCAACATGCTCTACAGAGTGTCGACATTTTGCCTTGGCCTGCTAGATCACCAGATCTTTTCTCCAATCGAGCAGGTATGGGACATCATTGGACGACAGCTCCAGCGTCATCCACAACCAGCATTAACCGTCCCTGCATTGACCGCCCAAGTGCAACAGGCATGGAACTCCATCCCACAAACTGATATCCGACACCTGTACGACACAATGCATGCACGTTTGCATGCTTGCATTCAAAATTCTGGCGGTTACACCGGTTACTAATGTACCAACATTTCCCATTTGAAATGGCTCTTCTCGCTAATGGCTCTACATGTGATCTTGAAACTTTAATCTATTAAATATGTTACTTAGACAAATGTATTGCTAAAATTTCATTACTGTACAATAATTTTTTCTTGGTGTTGGGATTTTTTTTCTTCCATCAGTGTATTTTGGAGCAATAACTCGATCAAGTTACATAAATTGCAAAACTTACCATTTATTGTGTAACATTTAGACCAATGCATTATATGAATTAATTATAATTGTTTGTTTCTAATCTGTTATACCGTTTTTTCTTATGTTTGCTATAGTCTTATAGTTGGAAAGACAGATTTGTGAATGCTTTTAATGGAAATGCCAAGACATTTATAATAAATAAACTGTAATTTCACGATTTGTGAGATAAAATTGAAGATTCTGGAAAAAGCAACAGTTATGTTCCTTCTTCTGTTAGAAACCGAAATCTAGTGAAATTTCAGAAGAATTTCATGTGACGTCACTCTCACCCTTTCGGATAACTGTATGAACTGGAGATGCTCAAACGAGTTGATCTCTGTGAAATTTATTTTACACAGCGAGTTGATAACCTGTTACATACTGAGTGCTTTTGATGGTGCTGTTTTAATTAATTGAATAGCGATTCGCTGTCTGCTTGTGTTGTTGATTTCTGCAAGCGCTGTTTTTTGTGTAAATCTTGAGGCGTGTTTACCTTTGCTTCGCGTTATTGAGAATATTCGAGATATAATACATCTTTTTTTTATCTTTCGATTTGACAATTTTTCTTTTTAATACTAAGCCGCTAACATAACGGCTTTTACAAGTACTCCTTGCACGCCCCAAATAATTGTGTTTCTTAACCGAGAGACTAGCGCACTACATTTCAATAATCATGCCTTTTCAAATTAGTCATTATTGTTTTTAAGAAAGTATGGCAGATACATGCAGCATCTATGACTGATGTTGAGCAACTGGTACATTATTACCTTTTGTAATCTCGAGTAGACAGATTTGAATGCAAAGTGACACATTAGTTCTTAGAAATGTTCATATTATTTTGTTATTTGTATATTTCCAATTAAATGGCAAGATTTTACGCAACTGAAAACATGCAGTGCCTGTATTTGCATTTCAACAAAATGAATCTGAGCAAATAAATAATATTTATTTGTTGTTTCTAACAAAGCAAAAACGACTTACACAAAGATAATTACTTTCAAATTTTTCTGTTAAAGAAATAATGCAATGCTTTTAGAAGTACACAAAAACAATATTTATGGAATAATACTTTTATTTCCGTCAAAAAAAAATGAACGAAGGAAGCACAATATTTAACAGGATATTAAAAAAGAATAATAAAAAACAACGATGGTACATTTATTTTTGAGAATAATTTTAATTAATAATTGAAAAAGAAAGAACAATATTTAACCGAATACTAAAAAAGAATGTAAAAAAAACAATATATGTATTGAGAATAATTAAAATTTATATTCTGACTATGGTTTCAGAAGATATTGCTAAAAATGAGATTATGGAATATTTTGAAATATAGGATCAGGTTGTTCTTTATCTGTTTCCTCGCATGGTTCTCCAAATCGTAAATGTAAATTAAGAATGTTTTTCTCCTCTCATTCATGAGAAAAAGCTTGTTTGGTTTTCGAAGAACTCCAATTTTTAATCAAAAACTGAAATTTTTATATTATACGCCAACAAAATAAAGTTTGTACTGTATTCGAAAAGAAAATGAAAAATTTTCTATTTTCTATTTTTCATTTCATTTAAAAAATAATTTATGATGCAACAGCAGCAAATTTCCGACCAGTTTGTAGGACTGAAATGGGGAATAACCAAGTCAATTCAAAACTTTTATGTTAAAAATACATTCTTAACATATAAGAAAATTCGTAAATAATGCTAATTTTATGTATTAAAAAGTAATAAATATTATTAACACTTTGCCGAATTTATTTTTACAAATTTCTATCTGTAAGTCATAATAATAAATAAATAAAAATCTATACATTTCTACAAAGTTATTGAAATAGAAATTTAATTTGGAATTTATAAAAAATATTGATCAAGTTGAAAATATGTTGAAATGTGAAATTAATTTTTTTAGTCTATTAAACAAGAGTCTCCTTAATATAAACTGCCCAAGTTTACAATCCACCTTTTTGAACTAATGTGATACAACGATTGTTCAACTTTATAAGAAGAATGCTAGTGATGAATTAAAAAGAACTCACGAAATTTGAGTATTAAATTGAAATTATTAAAAACTCAGAAATTATGCGCATATATAATTAATTATATTGATAAAATCCATGACACGACATCTAAAGAATTTTGGATTGAAGTTAAATGACACTAATTTTGAATTTCGAAAAAACAGTTAGGTAGGAAATAACATTTCAACTCTTATTCTGCTTGTATATAAAAAGAACATTTCAAAGAAATTGCATTATTTATTTACATAAAACTGATAACAGATATGCTTCTATTTGTTCTAATTTATGGCGAACAAAATGTGAAATTCTTCTGAAGACAAATACAGATATCGTACCACTTAAACCATTTTGATGATACACAGATTGCTACAGCGAAGAATTTTTTTTATCCGCTTTCTTCTACCAAATACGCAACAATTTTCGTGGTATTCGCCCATTTTGAACCTTATCAGAGATTACGATCTAAACGTTGACATATGTTTTCCACAGTTTGACCTAGCATGTGACATTGTGCCACGCGCCATCTAATAATTTTCAAGGACTACGGAAACACGATCTACTGAACACGTATTTTATTTATTAAATACTGTTTGGGATTTGCAATCATGCGAATTTAATGATACCTGATGAAGAACGACTGAAAAAAAAGAGTGTGGAACAAATCAACAGAGAATTATTAATAATTCATAATTCCAAATTTTGAATTCTATCAAAAATTTCTTGGTAAACATGAATTTTGGAACTTTTTTTATTCTCTGTTGGGATAAAAGTTTAGTTCAGATATTATCTAAATATTCTAAAGGCAATTCATTAATAAGAATATTCTATAATTTATTATTTAGCAAGAATACTCATTTTTTAGAATTTTATAATTCTAAAATTCCTTTTTTTCTTCATTTTTCATTTTTTTTCAAATCAACAAAGATTTATTCATAATTCCAAATTTTGAATTCTATCAAAATTTTCTTTGTAAGCATGAATTTTGGAGGTTGGGACTTTTTTGATTCTTTATAGGGATAAAAAAGCTTAGTTCAGATATTATCTAAATGCTCTAAAGGCAATTCATCAATACGAATATTCTGTAATTTATTATTTAGCTAGAATATTCATTTTTTAGAATTTTCATTTTGCAATTCCATAGTTCTTTTATTTTCAGGATTCTATTTTAGAATGAGTGAAAATTTTTTCTTTTGACTCATTCATGAATTAATTTTAGAATAAATAAAAATTGATGGTATGTATTAATTTCAAACAAACAAAAATAAATAAATAATTCAAAATTTTTTATACCTCCAACTATTTTTGGAAACATATAGAAAATAGGTTATTTGTCATATTTAATTTGACACCAGTTTTCGAAACTAAAATACTTCTCAAATTGAGATTTTACAGTTAAGTTCCATAAGTTCAAAAAAAAAAAAAAAAAAAAAAAAATTATATTCAATTTTCAGTGTTACAAATTATGTATCAAATATGCATTCAAAATGATCAATTTATAAAACAATGTTTTACATATTATAATTATTTATGCACTCCAACGCAAAAGAAATTTCTGTTGTTAAATTTTTAATACATGCTGCATTATAATACTCACTAAAGAGAATATTATAACACCTTAATAAAGAACAAACTTTATAAAATTGACATTATTTTTTTAGTGTATGGAAATGATAATAATATTTTTTATGAGAAAATAAAAAAAAATATTATTATTATTTTCTATTCTTACGAGAGAAAAATCTCGTAAGAATAGAAAACAGGAGCATTGTAAACTTCAAAAATTTATCTCTCAAAAGTTGGTGAATAATTTTTTAGTTACGTCTGTCTAGCTCTAAACGTGATAATTCACTAGCATTACAAGCTTGACAAATAAAATATTAATTGTCGCTTTGCCACAAATTTACAGATTTTCTTCAAAATTTAGAGAAGTTCATCTGTGAAAGTTTATTTCTCATTCTGTTCCTCGGTGTACAAATACATTATACTATAATTTTGAAACTATTTTTGATTAAGTTGAATCAGCGAAACTTGCCATGTGGTATTTTATCAGAATAATATATTATTGATCGGTTCTAAAATTCGAAAAAAATAATTTTAATTAATTTTCTGTCAGTCCATTGGGTAGTAAATTTGTGAAAACAAAAACTCAAAAATGAAGTGGAATAGATAAATAAATTCTGGTAAAATGCAAGATGTATAATATATTATCATTTAATTACATTTTGCAAAAATTCGATATATTGCGTTAGCATACGAGATATTTTTTGAGTAAAAAGCATTCGCTCTGATTTTCTAAGAAATTCTATTAACCGATATCTCAAAATGGGGGGAAAAAAACTGCATTTAAATTTCAGATACATGCATTTTCATTTAAGAAATTTTACTGTAAGAAAATCAAATTAAATCAGATGAAAAAAAATTGGTCGATACAAATCTGAAATCATTCACGAATGTAAATGGTATTAAACTGGTAGCTAAATAAGTATTTAAAGTAGGAAATTGATTAAATTTTTGATAATAATGGATCGATAAGTTTAAAAATTCTTCTCACTAGAAAATCTCCCATTCATTGATAATCGGTGAGTTAGTTAGTTAGTTGATGGAGTTTAATGGCGCTATGAGAATCGGTGAGATAAAGTTCTTTAAAATGTTTTAGTTTTCAAATAAGCAGTCTAAAATGCTGTGCAGAGTTTCGAGGCTGCTGGAGATCGTCGGTAAAAATTTCTTAAAAAAATGTGTCTACTTGCATCGATACTAGTATATAAATGTGAAAGTTTGGATGAATAGATGGATGAATGTTTGTAACTCAATCACGCCAGAACGGCTGAACAGAATTGGATAAAATTTAACACAAAGATAGATTATAGTCAGGAATAGATCACAGGCAACTTTTTATTCCTCTTCATTGGGTGGATCTTTTTTTATTAATTAAAAACTAACTTGCGCGCCAAAAAGCTGACGCCAAATCCAGCCAAAGATGAATAAGGCTCCGGGTATTTTTCCCCAAATGAGTTGAGATTAGGTTTAGGAGAATTTCGACCGATTATTTCAAACGATTCTATTTATTTTCTTTGTGTTTGATGCATTTAAAATCAAATGTTGTTCATGAATCAATCTTTCTAATTCATTCGGAAGTACTTTTAAATTAAAAGAAAACAGAAAAAAGGAAATAAAAAATGTCTAATCTGCATTGCGTTACCCGAACTGGCGTAGGAAAATCAGACGTATGCGTTACGCCAACTGGCGTTCGAAAATCTGACGTATGCGTTACGCCAACTTGCATTGAAAGTTCGCGCGTGATTGTGTGTTTTCATTTAAATTAAACGCTTAAACGATATGTGTTGCAGCTATCTTCATCTCGATCAACAAATAAAATGGATTTGACCGAACTTGATTTGCTGTTTTGTTTTATTTTGTGTATACAATGCAAATAAATTGTTTTTACGTTAGTTGAGTGTTTTTGTTATTAAATTGTATTTATGTTATATATTTTTCGTATGTGCTTATACTTTTAAATGTGTCTTTTTTAGGTTAAGTTTTTTTTTATTTGTCATTATTTGATATTTTATCTTACATATACATCGAAATTTCCACGCGAAAAGAGTCCCGAATAATAGCTAGTATATATATATATATATATATATATATATATTAGAAATGCTTTTTTAATGTTTTCTTTTTAGAAATGTTAGCATTAGAACACTGTATAGAGTTTTCAGGCTGCTGGATACGGTAGGTAAAAAATGATTTAAAAAATATGTCGATTTGCATAATAAATAAATTTACAAAAAATATAAACTATGAATTTATCTATATATATTAGAAATACTTTTTTAATGTTTTCTTTTTAGAAATGTCAGAATTAAAAATATTTTCTAAATGAATTTTTAAAATAATTATCAGTCTAATTATATTGGAATAATAATTATTCATTTGAATGTTTATAACTTTAAACCCAGGAAAGTAATACTTTTTAATGTTATATTTGTTTCAAGCGTATTATTTCCTTCTAAACTATCATATCGATGATGATGTCGTATCCGTGTTAACACTGAAAGGAGATGCAGTGACTTCTAAGAGCACCTGAAGGCAGAAGTCTGACTTCTAACTCAAATGAAGATGACACACACACATTCGTTTGCACAACCCCTTTTTACAAGAGGACTTATTCACATATCTCATTGATAGAACACGATGGAAGAACAACCAAGCCCGAACCAGGACTCGAATCCGAGACACCTACATCACGGGAATGACGCGTTACCTCTAAACAAGAACGAGGGCTATCATATCAATAAACATACTTTTATAATTAGATAAGAAAATCCTTAATTGATAATTTTTGCCGATTTTTCAAGGATTTTAATCTTTTAATCATTTATTCTTTGATACATAAATTAAATATATATATATATGTTTTTACTAATTTCTTAAAATAAAAAAAACAGCTTAAAATAAATCATTGATATGCTGATTAAGGCATCCGACAACGTTAAAAACACTGATTATCAACCACATCGACTATTTTCTTTTAATTGTTATTGCTCGTAGTTCAGACTTTCCTCTTTCCAAACCAATTTATTTTTTCTAGGAAAAGGAAGGCCTGACCCATAATCTCATCTAGGAAAATTTTAAGCAAAACATATTTTTCAGCTAAAATTTGCCTTCAATTTTCATAAAAATTCTCCACCATTAACATGATATTTCAAAAACGAATAATGGTATTTACATAAAAAATTCCACGTGTTTTTTAAATAATAAGGTCAATGTAATGAACCAAAAGTTTTATTGTTGGTAAAATACTTTTTCATTTATAGGCAATTTTAGAAAAATTAAGTTGCTGAATTTATAAAAAATTGCATAAATACGTATTTTCTTACCCATAACTTGTTTGCAACTAAAAATGTTTCTTAGATTTTTGGTTCATTTCATTCATCATTTTATTCTACAACTTGTGTGCTATAAGCCGGTTTAGTTGAATTTCCTTAAAATTTACAAAAAAAAAAAAAAAAAAAAAAAAAAACCTATTTCTTAAAATATATTATATTATCAAATATTTTTTTTTGTATTTATAGTGTTTATAATTGACAATACATCTAAAAATTCATAAATAGTTTTTAAAAAACCATTTTTTAAAAAATTGTCCTTCGAACGTAGTCGGATACCTTAAACTGAAAATGTATTGAAATATGAAACTACCCTGATCTATTATTAAATGTCAGTCCTTAGAATATGTTTTGCTGAGTGCAGCAAAATGCCAAAATCCACAGCTGGCGAGGTTTATCGAAGCCATAGAACTGAAACCTCTCTTTAAATGATGATCCATATATTGATCCTTACCAAAGTAACTTCAGTTCCGTTACATTTACTTTACATCTGACTCTGAATAATCACATAACTTTAAAAAGTTTTATTTGAAAAATATAAGTAAAATTTTTTCAAACAGCTAACAACTGTATTCGCAACATTTTAACAAACAGCTAATAACTGTGTTTTTAATATGTATTGCATAGTTCAAATACCATTAATTATATTTTTAAAAAATGCTTGATAACTTTCGCTTTTACTCAAAGAGAAATATTTTGTCAGTATCATATATGTAAACATATTTCTAAAAATTCGTAAAAAAAACAAAAAAACCCTGAAATTTTAATTTTAGGCTTATTTAACATGGAGTCATAATTTGTAAAGAGTATTTGGAATCTGTGTACACCGTTACAGAAATTTTTCCCATCAGTTAATTAACTATGAAATTCTGATAGAGATTTCTTGACAGTGATAGATTTTTTAAAAAAGGAAATCTGCGATATTTTCATATGGATTTTTCTTCTTTTATTATTGGTATAGAAACCACAGAACCAGCCATTTTGTTCAGCTCGTGTTAGAAATAATTTTTTAAAAATGTGGGAATAGGACCAGGAAATAAAGAGAGCTTTTTAAAATGAAATTAACATGGAGCAATTTAAGATAAAAATTAGAAAATTAATTAGGATTTAAATAAAGAAATATAATTACATATATAAACATGTTATGCTCCACAAATATAAATTTGATTTGAACAAATTATATCATAAAAAATATTAAATCTCTGCATCTGTTCTTGTATGTTGTCGTAAAACCAGATATGCTATTAACGGTTCCAGGTAGTAAATTAAAATTATGCTACGTTTTCTTCTTATTTTTCTTTGGTATTTAAAATAGGAGCGACATCAAAATTAAATCCAGTGAAATGAAGGTTCAGGATTCGAATATTTAATTATGTATATTTTCATTGAAAATACGGCATCTGCTTTCATCAGTAATATCAGCAGTTAATTGAAATAATTAAATAAAAAACAGTCAATATTTTACTCTTGATTTGATTTTTTTAATGTTCTCTTTCCAATGTGTTAAATATGAATCAATCAGCCATCTTTTCGAATAAATTCACACACAAAAAAAGTTTATTTTAAATGATAATAATTAGGATTGGAAAAAAAAATAGTGAAAGAAAGAAAAACCGTTCAACAGAAAATTTTTTGTTCGCTTAAAGCCTTAGCAACAAGAACAAATTCGTATCTCTAATCGTACCGTTTTTCTTGGGATTTATCAACATCCAAGAGGTCTCAAAGAACAATCACTGTAGAATAAGAGGGGAAAATAATAATAAAAAAGAAAAAGGGCAAATGACGAAAAGTTGCCCTTCAAATCAACCGAGAGAACACAACAAAAACAAACCAAGTCACATGACCGGCGAACCACCAATGAGGTGCAGTCGGTGCGATTTGACCCACTCGCAAGTCTTGCTTTTCCACACGTGGAGACCGAAGACCTCTAGTGACCCTTTTCTCGCACGTGACTGCCCTGAAGGCTGAAAATACACAGCTGTAGTATGCGGGAGGATCCATTTTTCCCGAGGGATGGAAGGGCACTTTCGCTTTTCGTGTTTATGTTTTCTTTTTCAAAAAATCAGCTGGAAAGCGAACTTCATTCAGAAAAGAGAATATTTGTGGAGTAGCATTAATTATTGCGAAGCAATATAATGAAGTTAGAGTTTAAATTTTTTGCACATAGAAATAAGTGATCATAAAAAATAATAAATAATAATAATTATTATTTATTTATTTAGCAGCTTATTGATTCCCTAGAAATTAATATAATTTTTT
>JAPMOQ010053064.1:134054-182209 GCA_026543055.1 Argiope trifasciata | reverse complement strand
ATTATTCATTTATTTAGCAGCTTATTGATTCCCTAGAAATTAATATAGCTGTTTTTAAAATTGTTATAATTTCGGTGTTTCAAATATATGTTCAACCGTTCTCAACTAACTGATCTTTTCAAAAATGCTTAGAAAAGGAGTTCATAAGTGCAATCAATATAAGTCAGCTTGCCAAACACAATTTGATTCAGTTTAAGTGCTGCCTCGTGAAGAGATAATTCAAATGGGCGATAAGACATTCTTGTTTATCTCAAATACAAGACACAAAAATAGAAATATACGCTCAACAACCAAGTGTTGAGAACGTTCTGTGAAAATAAATGATAACATTCAATAAATTCTAATTTTCAAAATGAACGAACTGTTATTTTTTCAATTCCTACTATTTAGTTCACACTCTCCTTGTATATATTGATTTATATATCTTGTTCAAACTTTCAATCGTTAATAAAATACTTTTTATTCATCCATGTCAGTTCAAATACATACAATAGTGGATGGCACTTGATGTTAATACAGTTTAAGAAATATTAATTAATTAATTAAATTAAATTAATTTTTATACTTTAAATAAAGTTTTGACAGTTTGTAATAAAAATTGAAATCAGCAGGCCATAGCTCAATCGGTAAAATGCGAAGATTTCTGTATATTTCTAGGGAAGGTGAAGAATGCGAGTTCAGTTCTTGCCAGAAACCAATAATCTTTTGATACTTAATATTTTTTTGATAATTATTAAATAAAAAGTAACTAAAATAAAAATTTTCTTTGTTAACCTAAATAGGAATTGAATAATTTTTTTATGTTACTTGTTATATTATTATTGAAATAATATTTACCAGTCAATTTAAATGAATATTTATTAAAGTTGCTAATCTTTTTTTTAAATTGGTAACATTTTAATAAGTTTAGAATTTAAGAGGGTATAAGCACACATCTTGCATGATGTAACATTTCTCAAAATGGAAACATTTTAAAGGTTCAGATTTAATTAATTTTAAGGATAATTTGATCTTGAATTATAAAAAAAAAAAAAAAAAAAAATTGTAAGATTAAAGAATTGAATTCAAATTAAAGAAAAATATTTCGATTTTTATAGTTACTGCATTAATATGATGAGTAGTACATTTTAAAAAATATATATTTTGTAAGTAGAATTTGTACAAATTGAAAGATTTCTTAAAGATACAAAGATAATTGGATAACCAATACCATGTCAAATGAGACATTAATATGACGGCAGATTATTACTGTAATCTACAGAAAAATTGTATAAAAAATTAAGCAAATTTTAAAAAAAATTGTGGATAGAACAAACTAATGTACTTTTTTATATTCTATTTTTCTAATTTCTAATTTTTGATTTCATTATTATAGGTTTACTGGTGGAAAATAAAGGAAAGGTAATGTTAGGCTTAATTTCCCCCCCCCCTAGTGTCAGCCATCATTAGGGAAATTAAAATGTTAAATGGCGCCCAATAACGACATCATTTTTTCGCCGTCTAGCATAATTCGTATCTGAAATTAACATAAGTATTGCTATACTTTTTCAGTTTATTAAAATACTATACATAATTAATTAAAAAAGAGCCTTTTAAATTTAATGCCCAAACCCTATACTTATTTTTGTAAAATTATATAATATTACCATCATAAATTATAAGTAATAGCTCACTGACAGCTTCATTTTTGCTTTCAAAAAATGAAACTCAAGAAAAATTAATTAAAAATTTCTCTTCTTGTATTTTTGCTGTGTGAAAATAATATAGGTGTGTTATAATTATTTGTCTATAGAAATTAAAGTTTGGAAATGAATTAAAAGTTTTCCAAGAATCCAATTTAAGAAAAGGAAAAATTATCCTTTATTACAACAGAAGGAAACAAAAAGGGCTAAATAATTAAAATTTATTTAGAATAAAATATTTTTTTCTGTTAGTTGCGAAATATTTAAAAATTAAAACAAATAAACAAAGGAAGTTAATTTGTTTTATTATGATTATACATTCAAACAATGCAACAAGAGGTCGTTTTTAGATTATTAGTAAGTCATAAAATTAATTTTGAATTTTTTTCCCAACACTATGAGCTTTAAAATTTTGTGAAAATAAATATGGTTACCGAACAGTTAAACCTTAAATTACTGGTAGCTTTAAATAATAATATCTAATCATTAAAAAACTTTTAGGGTGTTTTCTACTTTCATCTTAAGCAAAAATATTCAAGAAAACCTATACTGTGAAGCAGGCCGATGATAGTCGTAAAGATCCTCTGGGCATAATTTTTAATCAAGATCTACGACATTTTTTCGCTTAGTCTTCAGAAGAAAAATTTTAAAAGTTTTTTTGTAATACGATTTCCATTCTTCCGATGAATACTTCGACACATATCTAAGAACAAAATAAATACATAAATGGAAGCAGCTGCACAGCAATGATAAATATTATTTAGAGCTAACTTCCCCACGTATTGTATCTTAAAAACGGGAAATAAATATTTTATCTAAACAAACTCCTGATCGTTTCTTTTTCTAAGACGCTACATCTGTGCAGCCCAGAATGTGTGAATATCTTAGTCTGCAAGCAATAATTTGTAGCACCTTTTACTTACTGTGAAAGAAATTTTCAAATCTTAAAATTTTGCTAGTCGGAACAAACAATTACCAAAAATTAGGAAAAGTAGAGGATTTGTATAGTTAAATGAATAAAAAAACAAATCTAAAATATCTTCTTTTGGACAGATGTTGAATATATCAGATACAATATTTACAAAAATTTCAGACGATAGCCATATACCAACAAAAATAAATAAATAACAATGTCATGTTTGTTTTTTATTATCAATAGATGGCGCTACAAAAATCGATCTTTCGGTCTAATTTTTCAATCTATTTCAGTGGTGACACCTGTTGTTGATTTTTTTAAGTTCTAAATTTTTGTCTTTTCCTCTACATTACATATCTGATTGAAAATTGTTAGTGAATACGAATTAATTTTTTATTAATGCATTTTAACCAATAAGTGATTGAAAAGTTTTAATATATACAATTTTCCCCCTTACCTTAACTTTTGTCTTATAAATTTATATTTTACTATCGGCGCTCATTAATTTAGCAAGAGTAAGAGCATGTTTTATTTAGTATGTAGACAACATTAGCGTAAATATAATTACAATGCAAAATAATAATAATAATAAAATAAAAAATGAAGTACTATTTTTCAGATCGGTATTTTGGGAAATATATATTAAATTTTTATCAAAATAATTTAATCTTCGTAAGAAAAAGCTGTTGCCTCTGAGAATTTGGTAAAACTATTTTTATTCTGCAGAGGAAATGTCGATTTTTACTCATAAGAAAGGCAACATTAATTTTATACTGATGAGAAAATAGATCATATTAATATTTTAAATATTTATTAATGCCCTCCAATTGGTATAACACAGATAACAGAACTAATATAGTTAGTCAGAAAACTCTGATAATGATTGTAGGCAATCAATAAAAGGAAAGTTATATGAAAATTCATAATAATAAAGAAGGAAAAAACACCAATTAGAAAATTAACAAAGAAATATTTAAAAAATACTATACATAATTTGCATTAATAAATGTTTTTATTAATTTAAAATGCAAAACATTTTAAAAATGGTTTATGTACCAGAACCAGAAAATCAATATGAATTTTTTCAATGACATTTTAGTCTTAAAATAGTAGAATAACTAGATGACATAGAATGAAAATGCTATAATGGAACTAACAACAGAGCATTAAAGGGATTATAGATGTCCTCAGTACAAATTGATTACTAATTGAAAATATTTTGGTTAATTCATTATATAAATTTAAAACTCTGCTCACTCCCTAATTGCTTTAATTATTTACATATATGCATGCATTGTGTCATCAGAAAATTAATAATTCTTTAATTCAGTCAAAAATTTAAAGAAAGTGTTATAAGTGAATAACTACAACAAACATGTTTCTTCACAAGTTTGAAAATCCATCTGACTTGTATCAAATTTCCAAAATCTTGTTTAACTTTTTCATGTTACATTTTTCTACCAACATAATTTATTTTAAACTGAACTTTATTAGGGAAGGAAATGAATTTTTTTCATACACTATAGAACAATTATGCAGAATGATATTCTCACAAAATTTTCATTCATTGTGTGCACTGAATGCAGAGGGATACAATAATGTATAAAAGTATCATCAAAATAATAATAGAGTAACTAAAATGTCCATTAGGATTTGAACAAGTTTATTCCTTTTAAAAAAAATTATAGAACTCATACAATATATTTAAAGAATATTTAAAGGTTGGATTAAAAATGTTAACAATTTGTAAACATCTCAAAAGTAGAATTTAAATAATAATTCCACTTTCAACTTTATATCGTTTTAGCATCAACTTTAGAACCAGAATTTTATGCAAGAAAATTGAGTGTACTGTAGTTAGTTTTCAACCATATTCAAATGTTGTGGTTAATCATAGATAATGTATTTTTGGTATCATTTATTGTTTTTTTTATTAAAATATGTATTTCTGCATAGTAATTACAACAATTAAAGTTCTACAAGGTAAAGATACAGATTGAAATTTTTTAAATACGAAAAATCACATATAAATTACTATTCATAAAAATAAGTTATATATTGATTTAAAAAAATTAATGTATCATTATTAATAATTTTTTTAACTTTTACATTCTAAATTTTACAAAATACTTTTCAAGATTTTGAAAATCATATCTCAATTCCTTTATACAGTAATAGACTGTGTACACATTAACCTATCAATATTCATTTTCTACTCATAATAAAAATGAGAGTGTATAGCATTCAACAGGCAGGCCATTTTGATTTACAGTTGGCAGATTTAGAATAGATAAATCTTGGAATGTAGGAATGCAAACTTTAAAGTGATATCTTTTTGAAATTTTAATCATAATCGTAATTAAAAATTAAGCCGATTTTCCACAATAATTTTCGAAAATATCGTGCAAAAATAAATTTTTATACAACTGAAAACTATATTTTTAATAATATCAATTTAATAGTCATGAAACATTTTACTGTATTTTAGAAGTGTTTTAAAAAGTATTTTTTGTGTGTCTCATTCAGAATAATAGATGACAATTCTGCAAGGAGGTTTAGGCCACTTTCATTGTTTCATCACATATTAAATCCTAGCATTGTTGCATTATTGGAAACTAAAGACAAATATACTGTTAAAAATTCTTCTATTAAAGATTCTACATAATATTTGTATAGTTTAACTGGTCTCTATTAGAAAACTTCATCTATATAATGAACAGAAGATTTGTAAAGCAATTAAAGTAGCATCTTGATTGTCAGGAAGTTTCATGGTATAATGGGTATGAAATTATATCTGAATGTCTTAAATTATATTAATCATCAAGCAATAACCAATAATAATAAATTTTAACAGCAATCAATTTCAGAACAAATCTTATTCAGTATTTCAGTCACTAATATTAACATAAATCCTTTTTCATAAACAAGAATAACTGCTTTCATTAATTTGCTTTATTGTTAATATCTGCAGTGTTAAAAAAAATTCAGGCTCAATAATATTCAATCAATATTCTTTATGCAGGAAACACCAGCACATTAAAGAGTACAAAGAATAAACAAATCAAGAGTTCAATAGACTCAACTAAATTTTATTAACAAATGTACAGTTAAAACCATTGTATATAACTAACATAACTGCTTTTTTTTTTCTCTTTCAAATAAAACTTTTCTTGTTTAGTATCACAGTTAAAATAAAGATCTAAATATTATTCAAAAGTTAAAAACTATTGCTAATGAAGAGTGGTTTGTACTAAACATAATTATTATTGCTTAACCAATTGTCTGTACATCAGGAGGAGGACCGCAGATTCCAGTATTCTTCTGTTTGCATTTCTGTTAATCGGGAAACTGTGCGGTCAAATGCAAAGACCTCTTCTTCCCCACTGAAAAGACTTGCATCAGCATTTTCCTAAATGAACAAAGTCATTATTGAATTATGAATATTCTAAAATACAGAAAAATAATCAAACTAATATATTTTTACTTTAAAATGAATTTAATAAAGTTTGTTAAAGGTATTTGTATAGATGATGTCTTATTCAAAATATGAAAAAGGGCTGGTTTCAAACATATGAATAAATTAAAAATTACATGTTGTAACATTCAATAACAAGAAATTACAAATTTTTAATGCAGGGAAATATTTAATAATGTAATACTTTTTATTAAAAGTTACCTTAAAAATCTTTATTATTTTGTTTACTGAAGATTAACTTTAACAATATACTGAATTTAAAATTGCAGATTTAACTTAAGATTTCTATATCAAATCAAAAACTATTTATAACGAGGAAATTTGGAGGCATTAGAAATTATCACTTGCCAAAATATCATTTAATAATTGGAAAAATAAAGTTATTCTAATGAGCTAACCTCTTTAGCCATGAGATTAATTAGCGATTATCAAAGAAACTAAATTAATGAAAAGCAGATATAGAAAATTTATATTATATACATATATATAAAGATATCTCAACATCTAATTTAAATCCAAATTAATTTCTAAAATTTTATCTTAATTTAGCCCATAGTAACTTCATTCTATTCTCTTATTTTCTGATTCTATTCCAAGTTATCTACATTAATTCAAGAAATGCTTTGTAAAAATGCTTAGTCAGTGATTACCCTGCTGTGAGGGATTGATAAAAGTTGCTGACCAAAACAAATAATTTTTTCAAAAAGAACCCTCTGTTTCCATTGCTTTGAGATTCATATATGCAGAAATTCCAATGAGAAACTTAATCTATAAATACTGTAAACAAGATCCCTATCAAAAATGGTATATAAGATGAGGGTTAAAATGTTCAAGAGCTTTCTCTCATTGCCCTGTCTTATTTTGTGTTATGTGTGTATTCATTGCTCCCTACTTGAACATAAACATGCCTGCTTCTTCGCAATGAAATAAAACAATGTAAAAGCATTGAAAGTCTCTTTACTGTGTTCAAACCAGCCATATGTTTCGAAATTTTTTAATTTTCACAAACACACACACACACACACACACACTGCAATAATTGTAATAAAGATGGCTCTGCATAATACAGATATTAATAATAAAATAGAATTATAATTATTAATATTTTATTACAATAATTTCATTAACATTTAGAAAGTTCTATTCACAGGTTATTTGAATGGCTACACATATTGCTAGACACTAAGCCAAATGATTAAACAAAATTACAAAGACGAATACCACATATTTGACGTTAATTTAGGGATTGTTAATGTCTCAAGTACTGTAGTGAAAATCAAGTCTCACTTTCATAGTAATAATTACAGTTTTGAAAACATGTACTAATAGGTAAACTTCGTACATGGAAGTGTAGCTGGAAATATATCGTCTAATATACTTTCAACAAATAGATATATTATAATAAATTATAGTACATTTTAATACTTTTTTTTTTATAAATAATTCCTTTATATGATATTTTTGTATGACTTCATTTCTTTACAAAACCGTTTTCAGTGTCTTCTTTAATGATTTTTTAAAAGTATTTACAACAACTTAATCCTTAATATATTTCCTTGTTTATTAAAATAAATGATAAGGAACCTTAAAATAATTTTTCCTCATATTCCATGTCACCACTAATGGAATCAATAGTTAATATAATTAAGTGCTAAATATCTCAGAACTCAAGTAACACCAAGAAGTGAATGAAAAATGAACAAAATCCTCTTTTTTATAAAAAAAAAGTTATTCACAATTCACCAAAAACCTTTAAGAATAAATATATAATTATACTCATAAATTCAGAAAGCCAGTAGATTATTTAAGTGGAATGCCATATATTATGTGTAATAAATGTATTCAGATCAAAAAGAAAATTACTTACACTTCCTTTAGTAATATTCAGATCATCCATTAAAGCTCGGTTTTCATCTTCAAACAATACCGGGTTTGTAACAGCAGGTAGAAAAAGTTTTTTTAAGGGAACTTCTGCAGAACAAAGAATTCGAACCTAGATTTTAAAAAGTATATTTTATGATTAAAATTTGACCCAATTTTAATGAAATTAAAAAATAGATTCTTTTCAAATTAAAAATCTTTCCCTTTCTTCAATAAATAAAGCATATATCTTAATTCTGAAGATAAATGTCATCCAAGCATAATAAAATATATTTTAAGATTGATTAAAAAAAATTTTTTTAGCCGACTTTTAAAAATCAAGTTTAGGCTAAACTGATTTATTTCTTAAATAAGTACAAGAAATTGAAAATCCTGAAAGAGTGTTAAAAATAAGCTTTAAGATCCAAATTTTGCAAATGACACCTAGCCTAAAACTGAGATGCAAAATCAGGCCACTGGGGACAAAACCAATGATTTGTTTCTCTCAATACAAAATAATTTATTCAAAAATTAGAAATATTTTAGTTTAAATTATATAATTTACAAGTTGATTAAGATTCCACTAATTCCCAGAAAATAAGAAAAATCATTGCATTTTGGTAGTAAGAACTGGGCTGTATTATCAAATAAATAAAGCAAGCAACTGCCACAATTTTCAGAAAAACTTCTTTTAGGGGACCACAAGATTCCCCCCCCCCAAGAATGTTAAGGTTATCTTCAGTAAATGTGCAATCATTTAATTTACAAGGGCCATTTATTATAATTGATTTAAATTAAAATAAAAAATAATTTAAAATTCAGAATATTATTAGAATCCTCCCATACCCCTTCTTTTTAAAAAATTACTGACAAGTATAGTTTTTGGTACTGGCAAGCATTGCATGTTTTTTTCAAAATTCATTAATTGATTCTCTATTTAACATTCTATACAAACTCTAAATTAAAAAATTCAAATTGCATCTGAATTTCTTTGCAATTTTTTTTTTTTTTTAGCTATTTAGGTTAAATTCTCGTAAAGTTCTTTTTTTATAAATGAGACATTGAAATAATCTCTTTGACCTGGTGAACTGCATTTAAATGTTTTGTTATTTCAATTTCTTACAATAATATATTATATATGTATAATTAAAACTGCTTATACAAACAAAATAAAAAATCCAATATCTAGTTTTCTAATTCAGGGAGGTGAAAAATGATGGAATATGATTTAGATATAAAACAAGGAGTGTTAAGATTTAACCTGAACCCAGCAGACTCTATAAGGATAGAGATGTCATAATTATCTTCTAACTCCCCCACCTACCCCCATAAATTCATGCAGAATGGGGCAAGGGCTGAGATGCAAGTTTAGAGAGTGGGATGCCAATTCAAGTCTAAAGCTTATCATATGAAAATAGTTTAAAATTACTACATAAATTCTAAATTAGCTCTTGCAAAACTTTAAAAAAATTAGATTTTTCAGCTAATAAAACAAAATTTTTGAATGAAAAGAAAAATGATTACTTTGTTATCATATAAGGTATCAATTAATGTGATGAACCTCCTGGCTTGAGACTTCTGTCGCCGTGTCATTTGAGGAATGTCTCTTATGATGACCACATTAAATACTTGACTGATCATAAGGTAGTCGATGGCACCTAAAGGCTACAATGGATTTAAAAAAAACATCAGAAATATTTTTAATAACAAAAATAAGAAAAGTTTTTTGTTTTTTTTTAAGAAGAAGAAAAAAGAAAAAAAGCTGGGTTGAAAATATTCAAACAATGATTCAAATCAATAATTGCTTTTTGTTTGAAGTTGAAATGTTCCAAAATGAATGGATAAAGTACAAAACTTGATTAATTAAGGAAATGTAGCACCAAAACTGTAATACATCTCCAGATGGGATGATTGATTACTGCCTCAAGTGTACATTCTGCCAATTCCTGACACAGGAAATAGAGTATTTTCAGAATATTTTTCAATCTGTAATGGTTCCCTTGCTTGCATGTGAGGAACCCATGCTTACTTAAAGTATGTAATTTTTATAGAATTAGTTAATTAAAATTTCTTTTAAATTATTGCTTGACTAATCGCCATAGAAAGCAATTTCGATGACAGTCTGACATTTTTGATGAAAGCAGATTTTCAATGTTTTGTAAAAGTATTAATAAGCAAAGATATACATTTCTATATAATTGCTTCACCAATCACTTGTGCTTTATTGCTTAATCTTAATATTTTGAAATAAAGGAAAAATGCATGAAACTTTGTCTCAGCAAAAATATCAGATACTTATTAAAACAAAATTCTAATCAACAATTTTTTTTAATTATTAAAACAACTTTCTAATCAACAACAACAAAAAGAAAAAAAAACTTTCTAATTAACAAACAACAACAACAAAAAAATTAATGCAGGAACCATGCTGTTTGTTTGTTAATGTAATGTAACTATATAAGTTATATAATCAAAAAAGTAGCATAGCAAAAAAAGGAAGAAGGTACTTAAGTTCTGGACAGCATAAAAGCAAAACAGCAATTTTTCTTTTCTCAAAATCAAATAAAATGTTTAAATAAAATCATTCGTATATCCTGCAACCATGTAGTTTAATACTAATGTTGGAGAAGGGTTGGATTATAACAGTAAGTATTTTAAATACAAACTCCTTTTTACTTTCATAATTACCAATTACTAATATCGCTGAAATGAAATCCAAAATTAACAGTAATCATTAAAAACATTTTTTTTATAGCATAAAGCAATACATACTCTGTCACACAGTTCTTTAAAAGTGCAATCAGCAATACGACCACATGTTTTCTGTAAGGTGACATTACGATTTTTGATAGTCAGTGTTTTGGGACGGATGACTGAAATTGAAATGACAATACAAAGCTACTAATAATGATCAAATAATGTATATATTGTATGGAATAGGATATATTGAAAAAAATTACCATCATTTTCTCGACTAGCCAGAAGTTTAAATGCTTCGTCCAATTCCCTGGTAGCATTAGTTTCAGAATGACTGTAAAAAACAGGTAAAAAAAAAAAAGCTATTAAGGATTTAATTTTTTGAATTTTAACATTATATCACTCTTATTGGGAGTCTTTCTATGCAAGAATAAATTCAGGATCTTATAATTAACAATATCATTTATAAAGAAGGATTAAAATTTAATGAATAATTAAAATAATAGCAAATATTTCTATAAGAACCTTTTCTTTTTGAAAAAACACTATACACAAAAAGTAAAAGACTTTTATTGGCGAGTTTCAATAATCTGATTGTTATGCATCGATATTAATATTATAAATGTGAAAGTTTGGGTGGATGTTTGTAAGTCAATCACGCCAGGATGGAATTAGATGAAATTTAGCACAAAGATAGATTATAGCCAGGAATAGAACACAGGCTACTTTACATTTCGGTTAATTTTTTATTAATTAATTAATTTTCGCGCCAAAAGGCTGAGGTCAAATCCCACCAAAGATAAGTAAGGCTCCAGTTATTCTTTTCCCCCCCCCAACAGTAATCAGGTTAAATTTTGCAGAATTTCGACCGATTATTTGAAACGATTCTGTTTATTTTCTTAGTGTTTGATGCATTTAAAATAAATATTTTTAATGAATCAATCTGTCGGATTCATTCTGAAGTACTTTAAAATAAAAATAGAATAGAATAAAGGAAATAAAAAAAAAATTATAATCTGCATTGCGTTACCCCAACTGGCTTAGCACTTGCATTACGCCAACTGGCATTGAAAGTTCACAAGTGATTGTCGACAAATGATAACTGTGTTTTCATTTAAACTAAAAGTTTAAAAATTATATATATTATACCGTTGTAGCAATCTCAATAGTTAAATGAAATATACTTGATTTGATTTGATTTTGAGGAAACACGGAGTTGATTTGCTGTTTTGTTTTACTTCGGGTATACAATGTAAAATAAATTATTTTTAGGTTAATTGTGTTTTTGTTATTAAATTGTAAGTATATTATTTATATATATATTTTATACATGCTTCATAGTTTTCATTTCGCATATGTTTATCGTTTTTAAGTTAGATAATGACAAATAAAACAAAATTAAACTGAGTTTTTAGAAATGCCCAGAAAGCGCAAATCTAATCTTTCGAAGATGCGATTGCAGACTATCAAACCCCCTCCAGCTGTTGGATAAATACAAGGACGCTTTATCAGAAGATATGGTACTCGCAATGACCTAATCATTAACAGAATTTTGGTACATATAGAGGATAAAATGATTTCCATATATGGAAAATGTTTCACTGATTTCGGCCTACCTCCCACTGAGGATATTACAAGAGGGAAATTACAAGTGAAGTTATGAAGAAGATATGAAGTTCACTACGGCACCTCTGTTTTAGAAGCGCAGGTCAATGAAATTAAATTAAGGCCTTATCGCACGGTGAAATTTCGCCAGCACTTTTCCGTTTCTACCCTCAAAAACCGGTCCAGCAAGTTTCATAATCGACAACCTTTTCTATCCAGCTAGAAAATGCCGTCGGAAATATTGTCCACAAACGAAATTTAACCAATCATGTGAAACTTTAAAGTGACGTCACTTTCGTTGTCGTTTGCTGACGGTGAGTGCCGACGATATTTTGCCGTGTGATAAGGCCTTTAGAAACGCTGGTCAATGAAATTACATTACGATTACTTCCCAGCAATGTCAAGTCTGCCAAACGAGTCTGAACCGAGTAAATAATGGAAAGGTGGGATTATTTTTTCTTGACGCACCAAGAGGGTACAGATGAATCTCTTGCTAGCCCAACTCAGCAAGGACAGAAATATAATCTGGCTATAGCTTCCGCTGGCATTGCTACAACTTTGCTTAATGTTGGCCGGACTACACATTCCGTTTCCAAATTGCTGCTTAATTTTGCAGGCGGAGATACCTCAAAATGCAACATCACCAAAAACAGCGGCCTGGAAAATCTTTTGCAGTATGGGACTTAAACGTACCAGTGCAAGTTTGGCATATGTGTTGGCGGAATTGTGCCAATACGTAGGTTGAATCCCGCCAAGGATCGAACTTGCGATGTTCGGATTTGAAGTCCAGTAACTTATCCACTATACAAAAATGGCCACCAATGTTTAGTGGTAGTTACTGGCTTATTAAGATGTCACCACAATACTCCCCTACCAGTGAGTTCGCTAGAGAGAAGAACGATTTTATTGCGCCAAGCGTTATGGCTAGTGTATGAGCGTTGCTGCTGCGTCAAGTGAGTCTGACGACTTTGCGTTGCTGTTGGAGAGATGGCGCCAAGAGAGCTGTTGAAAATTCATCACGTCCGGGTCACTAATTTGGCGTAGGTGTTGGCGGAATTGTGCCAATACGTAGGTTGAATTCCGCCAAGGATCGTACCTGCGATGTTCGGGTTTGAAATCCAGTAACTTATCCACTAAACAAAAATGGCCACCACTGTTTAGTGGTAGTTACTGGCTTATTAAGATATCACCACAATGTTAAGATGTCACACAAGTTAACAGTATGGGACAAGAGAGTACATAGGCGTTAAGGTATCCGACTACGTTAAAAACACTGGTTATCGACCACGTTGGTGAATTTTTTAAAAATTGTTGCTTCTTGTAGCTCAGACTTTACTCTTTCCTAGGAAAAGGAAGGACTATCATCCAGGGGCACATATATTTCAGCTAAAATTGGTTTTTAGCTTCAATTTTCTCAAACTTTTAATTTTCACGAACTTTCTCCCCTATTAAACAAAAACTAATAGAGGTATTTAATTAGAAATGTCAGAGAATGTTTTAAGTAATATGGGCAATGAAATGAACCAAAAATTTTATCGTTGGCGAAATATTTTTTCATTTTTAAGTGTTTTTAGAAAAAATAAGTTGTGAATGTATGCAAAAAATACTCATACGTATATTTTTGTCCATAACTTCTTTGCATGTCAAGATTTTTCTTAGATTTTGGTTCATTTCATTCAAATCATATCCTATAGCTTGTGTAGAAAGAAAAAATAGGATGGCTGCATGACCATTTTGTGTAGAGTGTTAACCGTTTCGGTTAAATTTCATTAAAATTTACTACACAATTTCTTAAAATATACTATATTTTCGAAGAATTTTTTTGTATTCATAATAATTATAATAGACAATACAAGTACAAATCATTAATAGGTTTTAAAAAATCTTCAAAGTTCATCAAAAACTATCCTTCGAACGTAGTCGGATACCTTAAGCCACAGCCTGTTTAGACATTCGAGACAACCAGGTGGTGATGGACGGCGTTGTATTGCTTGCAGACGATTTTAGACAATCACTGTCGACTGCTAATCAGACCGTCAATTCTCATACATCAAAAATTTTAAGCGAATGAAGTAACGGGTAATAGCTTGTAGACAATAAAGAAGCTCGCTTTCTTGTTTGTCTTGAAAAAACAACACTCCATGAAACTTCCCACAAAAAAATTCGAAAAAATCTAAGCAAAAATACTTTTTCAAATAATTTAATACTATAGATATGTTCCACTCATTTTTTAATAGCATCAGGACAATATAATATTAGATTACCCAAAACTTAACATATTCACACATTTAAAAGTTGCTCTTTCAGATTTTTTAAAACTGCAGAATTTAATAATGTTTTGTATAGCCTAGATTGGAATTTATGTATAAATTTGTATATATGTAATTAGTTCTCTTTTTAAAATTTAATGTAACCACTTCACATAATTTTGCAGCTTAATCTGAAAATATTTGCTAATATTCATTTGGTTATGTTGAAAGTATCAAATGCTTGATTTCAACACAATTGCAGCTGTTTTTTTCTTGGGATTTATTTCTCCCTCCCACCTTCAACATCACCATCAGATTTGCAATTCATTGCTCTAACAAATCTTAAATACAGTGAATTACAATAGAGAAAAAGATAACAACATTGCTTATTGCAATAGTCACTTTTTAATACGTATTTTAACACTCATAAAGGCCTTATCACACGACGAAATGTCGTCCACACTTTTCGTCAGCAGTTTTCCGTTTCTACCCTCAAGAACCAGTCAAGCAAGTTTTTTGTAACCGAAAACTTTTTCTAAGCACTTTGAAAATGCCGACCATTGAGACGGAAATATTGTCTGCAAACGAAATTCAACCAATCATGTGAAACTTTGAAATGACGTCACACAAGTGACGTCACTTTCGTTATCGTTGCTGACGGAGAATGCCGACGATATTTTGCTATGTGATAAGGCCTAAAAGGAATTATTTTAAAGTCTGGAGGTTCTACTTTTTAAATGTCTTTCTCTTTTTTCTTTTATCTCATCTTATCATCATAAGATGAGATAAAAGAAAAAAAATCAGTTATGATGATAACTGATTTTTATCTTTTATTCATTTTTAAATAATGATATAATTGTTTCAAATTAATAAGATGTCTTATTCGATAAGAAAAGCGACTTTAAATACTATCCGAGATACAAATCTCCCCCCACTCCCATATCTTTGCAATGTCTTATACATTATTTAAGAAAAATAAGGGCATAAAAAAACTTTACTTCAAAAACTTTTTTTTTTTACTTTACTGCATTTATTTTGTCTAACCCATAAAGTAGTATAAATTTTATAATGTTTTGAAATAAACCTTTATATTATTAAGATTATAAAAAATTAGAATTTCAACTCAAATTCTAGTTTTTGAAATTTTTTTTTTGTTAACTTATTTAAATATGAAACTGAGAGTAAAATTATCAAATGTTTGAATAAAGATAATTTGGAAGTTAGGATCTAAAATTAGATTTCAAAAATATCTTACACATAGAATCTGTTCTTAGAACCAGAAAACTTTGTTCTGTAATCTACACCTGAATCCAACCACATGGGTAAACAACGTTCCTGAAAAAGTTTGCACAACAATTAGTTACACAAAATTCAACTTATTCCAGTTTAAAAGAATGCAAACATTTAATATCTCACCTTAAGAACAGAAATAAATGGCAAAAAGTTGCTGCGCTGCAAGCCATTTTTGTAAAGATCTGAAATTAAGAGTAAAATTTCATTTATGTTAGACCAAAATAAATTTAAATTTTTACAATGCAAAATATATTTTAAATTGTCTCAATTGCACTACTAGACATTTTGTTCAATAAAAAAATTTACCATTAATATTGTCAGTCAGCTAATTTCAAAAATCAATTCCATATAGCTTTCAATATATTTTTTCAAAAATAAAAAAAAAAAAAAAATCATCAGAGCATTTTGAAAAATATAAATAACTTCATTTCTATTTTATTCAGATTAAATTCATTCACACTTTAGAAAATTTGACTAAAAGCTCCTTTAGTTTAAGCATCTAAATTTACCTAAACTGTAATTTAATAACGAGTAATCAATGCAAATTTCAATAATATTATTCATTACCATTGTTATTAACTGCATTAGCATGCTTTTTAAACTTAAGAATTTAAAATTTTCATAGAAAGATTCCGAGAAATTTATATAATGCCATGTAGTAAATTTTTGCAGCTGTTCAAATTCAATTTTTTTTTTTTTAAATAATAAATAAAAAAAAGGCGGAGGAGAGAAAAAAAAGACTTTACTGAAGTTAAAAATACTTTTATATTATGTCATTAAGTGTTTAAACCGAAAAGCAATAAGTAAATTTTAAATACAGTAAATTTTTTTGTTATACCTTGGAATGAACTTAAATACACTACATGAATATGAACCCGATCGTTTGATAAAAATCTTTCATCATAAGTTAATGGAATTAAATCAATACATGTTAAAATAGTACTATACATAGAATTTTTTACAAGTTATCATAAAAAAGCATCAAATTAAACTTGATGCAACATTTTTTATTCTAATTATTTTATTTACTAAAAAAAGTGTTATAAGTGGATAAAAAAATTCTAATTTGAGATTCTAATGAATCTCCAAGGATCTTCCAAATCAAAGCGTTCATTGCTCAATTTTTAAAAAGAATTTTTTTCAAAAGAATTACAGAGAACAAAAATTTGCCCAATTTACTGGTACTGGTATTTTTCATAAAAAATAAAATTATACAATACAAAATTGGAAGAAATTTTATTAATTTTTTTTTTTTTTTTTAACAAATTATATTTACCATCAGGAGCTCGGTTTGAAGTAGCAAAAAGAACAGTTCCATTGTCAAAGATAGCAGTAAAAAGCCTTTTCAATATCATTGCATCCCCAATATCAGTGACCTAATGAATACTCAATTTTAAACAGAAATAAAACTAATTCATTTTTCAAATTAACAAAGGCTGAAACATATTACTTGTAAACATTTGTTTATTTATTTATCACAGACTAGAATACCAATTTAGTCTTTGGCAAAAAAAAAAAAAAAAAGTAGACAATATTTATTAAAACATATTATTAAGATACAAATTATTTATTTGATGAATTAGACAAATACTTAAATCAATGAACAAATGGTAATAACACAGAAAAATATTTAAAACTTCCTCATTTTCCTTAAAAATTTTTATTTTCAATTTCTTCTGTTGAAAAATAAAACTTTAAATGAATTTTCTCAATTCAATCATACAGCATAATTTATGAATTCAATGCTTGTAATAATATTTAATAAATTAGGATTTCAAACAATTTTTATGTCAGTTATCTAATTTATGGTCGAATTTTTAAATTTTGTACAAATCTAGGCAGCTGACAACACTTTCAAATTATAAGTATTCTAAATCGCACATATTCAGCAAAAATTTATTTGAACCCATATAAATCTTCTTAAATATTAAAAAAAAAAGTGAAATTGAATACCTGAAATTCATCTAAACACAACAGCCAGGTATCATCACATATAGATCTTGCAACTGGACCAATAGGATCATAATTGAGATTCTTTCTGCTACCAGAGGAAGAGGATTTCAGAGTTTGTTTTTTGTAAGTATGGATTCCTAAAATAAGAGATTTATGTATGTAAATTTTTATTTTAAAAGCTCTTACTACTCACTAGACGAAAAACATATATAATTAAAAAAATTAATTTAAAGTGTATCATGGGGAAGGAAAAATAATCTTTCACTTCAAAATCCTATAAAACTTTTTTTTTTTTTTTACAAAAAAAAAAAAAAAAAAAAAAGAAATTTAAACTTAAAAAAAAAAAAAAAAAAAGCTATGATTTTATAATTTTTTAAACATTTTTATGTATGTTCTTAAAAAAAGAATACATTATTATAACTTTTGTACAGTTCAATATCCTCAAAAATCTTTATGTTGCAAACACAATTATGAACACATTTACATATGCTAAAAAAGACACACGTTTTTGAAATTAAACATATTGGGATGTTGAATAACTTATTGCTGTTTTTTTGTAAAAAATTATGCTTTACTTAAAGAAGTCTTTAAAAAACAAGTTACTGAAAATATTGTCCATTACAAACCACTGCTTTTCCCCATCTTTCTGGCAGCATTTGAATTACATGTCGTAAAAATGACACATTTTTTAAGGCATTTTTTGGCATCTTCATAAAAACGGAAGTGCTGCTCACCAGTCGATGCGTCATTGACCGGAACAAATGGTAGTCGGAAGGGCCAACGTCTGGTGAATACGGAAGGTTGGGTAGGACTTCTCAAGTAAGTTTTTACCGATTTTGCATCATGTGAAAGGTTGTTATGCTGCAAAATGACCTTATGTCTCTGCTCGTATAGCGGCCATTTTCCCTTCAATATTCGGCTTAAACGCTACAGTTGTAGTTTGTAGCGATCCCCCGTGATGGTTTGAAAAGCTCATTAAAATCTATACCCATCTGATCTCATCAAATGCAGCGTAGAAGTTTAGAGCCATTGTAGTGTATACCTTTTTAATCGCCAGTTACAATACGATGCAAAAGTCCTTTCCTTTTCTGCCTTTGAAGCAGTTCATACTTGAAAAGACGCCGTCCGACGTCTCTCGGCTTCCACTCGTACGGCAACGAATGGCATTGCTTTTGAATCATTCCCACTACTTTCAAACGTTGCGAAACTGTTGTGCGATAAACTTCAACTGATTCTGCAAGTCCAGTTAGCGTTTGACATGAGTCTTCATGAAGTAATGCTTGAAACTGTTCATCGTCAAATTCTTTAGCTTTAAGATAAAAGTAATTATTTTTAAAGCGTCTATCTCGACAAGTTTTTTCAGACAGATCATTGTAGCCGTAAGTCTCCAACAAGAACTCTATGATCTTCAATTGCAGATTCTTTTTGAATAAATAGTGTAGTAATATTCCCCGCAAATGCTCTTTTTTTGGCGCGAAATTTAACATATTTAACGCAACGAAATGTTTCAGTTCCAGGAAATAAAATAATTTCAAGCTTACTTATAGAATTTGTAAATAGATGTCACTATCATAAACTAACGCAATTAGTTCCGGTAATGCCGTCCATTGGGAAACAGAGAGAACTTACTCAAACTATCCAATAATTTGATATCATACAAATTTGTTCTTCAAACTTTTCTTTTAATTTTAGAAAATTATGCATATCAAGAGAAAGAAATCATTTATGGGAAAATTATTAAAATTTAGTATTTTCTCTGGAAGGTTTAACTTAAGAGATTTAAAGTATGAAAAGAGAGAGGAAGACGTACGATACAACAAAATAAAAATTAGTGTGCCAGATTTTCAAAAAGAAATCAAAAGATTTTAACAGATCAGTTATTATTTTTTAAGGCTAAAAAATGTAACAAAGTAATGAATGTATGGGATTATCAATTACAATTTTTTTTTAGTAACCTGAGGAATATAAAGACTTTAACCCAATGTTCTACAATGCTTTATTACATTTGTAATTTACTGAATTCATTTTTTGAAACATTAAAAAACTGTAGATGAAATATATTTGCATAGTTTATCTTTAAATTAATGTCTACTGCACTTTTTAGAAAAAAAAATTTCTGTTATACAATGCTGAAATTAATTTTAATCCATGATAAAGAACTATAATCTGCTGTTTAAATTTTGCATGTCATATTGTAAATTTCATTTCCTTACAAATAATTATAATTAAATCAACTTGTAATAGTCACAATACAATGATATTAATGCTATTTTCTTATTATAATTTATGGTTAATTTTCATGTAGTATAACATAAATTAAATATGTTATGATAAAAGTAGGATTTCATTTACCATAACAAAAGCTCATACAGAAGGATGAAATTAGTAGAAAACCTCTGTTTGTTAAATAAGTTTGCCAGTTCAGAAAAACTACTTATTCATTTACTTGTAGGGAAACTTGTAATTTTTGATGCAATTTTGATATTACTTCCAATTTTTATTTAATTTTACACTAAAATGCGATTTCAGATACATGGTCAAGGATATATTAACTTAGATAGTGGTATTAGTAGAATTTCACTAATGATAATAATTTTCAATTTATTTTAAAACATTTTTTTTTCTCTTGTAAACAAATTATTATATGATCTTGAAAAATGAAAGGTTGTCAACCTCTTACAATGCATCTTCATTTATTACAGTTTTAGGAGTTTAAAAGTTTTACAGTTTTAAAAGTTTGCTATTAATAGAAGAAAACAATTGTTTAATGTTTCAGGGCTCATTTTTTCAGCTGCCTAATCTTAAAAACAATTTTTAAATATAGCTTTGTCTGCCATTTAACTAATATGTTATGTAACCCAATTGAAATGATAGAAAGAGGGAAAATAACATAATTTAAAAATATACAGATTAAATTAAAAAGCAAAACATAAATCATTATTTCAAACATGGAACATTAGCATATCTCTATCAGAGTACTTTTTATATATTTTTGGGGTCATTATATAGATTACAACACTGCATGATAAATTGAATTTTTTAATTGCATTGTTTTCAGCCATTATGAATTCAACTATTGGTAAGTGAAATAAATAGTAACAACAAATAAGAATAATTATAATAATAACAGGGAATCACTCAAATCTTTAAGAATTAAAAGAATATATTATTTCAACTTAATAAAACTACTTTAAAAGTATTTCTATGTTGGAAAAAGGAACTTACGAGAGTGAACATCCAGCATGAATGAATTAAAATGAGTTCTCTTCTTTTTATCAAGAGGGCAATTTTCATAAAATAAATCCATCAACATCGTTTTGCCACAACCTAGAAAAGAAAGTTAAAAAAGAAAAGAAAGAAGAAAAAAAAATTATACTTCCTTCCCTCCCCCACCCCCACAAAAAATCCCCAAAATATTCTATATTAACTTGATATAATGCTAATTAAATTAAATTATAAATTTTATAGTAAAACACTGACTAGTATTTCCTAAAAATTTAATTTAAATAAAATTTCTGCTGATTGATAGAGAAAATTTTATAATTACTTAATGTTATGGTTGCTTAAAAACAAATTTATTAATAAAATGAACAAAACTGCAACATTTTTTAAAATAAAAATCGATATTATGTTACAACCAGATTAAGATATGAAGCGCTGAAATAATAAATTCAACAGAACAAAAATTGACTTTAAAAAATAAATAAAGCAATACCCCACATTTATATTCACACTTTCTCCTGGTTTACAGCATATACTGTTAACCTTCTGAGACTTTTAGAACATTTTAATACCTATGCAGGAGATTCTATGACTTACACTTTCTCTTATTTCACATCATTATTGCACCCTGTAGAAGGGAAAGGGGAAGGAGATTACCCCAGGTAGGGGCATGAGAAAAATATGATCGTCCGGATTCTTATAACTTTGCTGGGCATAACAACAGCATGGGCTGAGTTACTTCCTGCTTGTAATGGGATGTGCCTCCAACAGAATGGGTTAGTGACAGTCATTAGGACTCATCTATATTTCCTGCCTCATTTCAATCACAGTGTGCCAAGACCATTAGCTAAATATTGCATGCCACGTTCACATTACTATTTCTCCGAAAATTATTAAAAATGGTGTAATTATTCAATTACATTTGATGGGCAGCATAAATAAATATGGTTGAGAATATGTTTAGTTTAAAGTTATATAAAATAATTTAATAACAATTATTCCATTGATAAAATAATTTTTAAAAATACTTTCCTAACATTTTATTTTAGATGGTTTCATGTATAAATGCATATATGCTCTTAAATATTAAGAAAGGAAATGCAAGAGAATCAAGACTAATCTTTGTAAATTTTATTCTATCTTTTCTTGTTTTAATTCCCTTTTAATATAATAGATAATTTTTAAGCAGTAAATAAAATTTAATTCTATCAGTGATATACTAATTTAAATAGTCTATAAATAGCCTGTCTTACCTACAGATCCAAATAGATAGATACCCTTTGGATACTTCTGTTTTTCTTTTCCAAAAAGCTTAAAAAAAAAAAAAAGCAAAAATACCATATAGTTAAAGTAGTAGGTATTTTGTAATAACATACATGAAAATATACATTTTGCTAATTTCAATCCTGAAGCAATTTTTAAAATACTATTTAGTTTTTAATTGCGAATTACTTTTTAAATTCACAAAAAAGTGAACAAAATTATCATTTCCAAAAGTCAACAGGATTTCATTTTTAATATATTTTTTTTATAAATAAGATAAAACATTTCATGAAAAAACATTTTTTTAAAATTTTTTATTTATTTCTAAAAATTTCAAAATATTCTTTATTGAAAATATTTTAATTCTTCTAACTTCACTTATTTGATAGAATTAAACCATAAAACAATACAGAAACTTATCAAATTCTGAGAACATAAGAATAATATTCTTATAAAAACATTACAAATTTAATTGTATAGGTAAACATGAAAAGAAAAATCTAAAAATCATCAGAATCTAAGATAATTTATCTCATCTATATATCAAGATTTGCAACATAGATCAGTAAAGAAGAGAAAAAACGATTTAACAAATAGTTGGAATTTTGAATCCATTTTAAACCTTAAATTAATACTATTAATTTTATTATTCAGAAAATTAATTCATTAAAGTTTTTTAAAAATGTCCTAATAAATGGCTTTTATATGAATATTATAACATTGTAACTTAAATATCAATGTAGTAAAACATTAATGATTTAAATTTTTCATTATCTAAATTATGCTTTTCTTATGGGATTGCACAAATAAAAAAAGACCCCTTAAATATACTTTAATAATCTAATAAATATTTTTTTGGTTTAAAAATATCCCTTCTATACTTTTTAAAGAATAAAATTGAACTAAATACCTTGGAAAACATGCTTGGTTTCTCCACAACATAAGTTTTCAACTTTTCCCTCAATTCTTCTAAGGTTTCGATGACTTTCAACTGAGTGTTATCAACAGTAATCTCATTATTGCGAACTTTATTCCAGTAAGCTCCTGTTACTGCACCTATATTTGAAAAGTAGAAATAGGAATATTGCACAAATATGACTGTATTAAAAAATAATAAATAAAAGCAGGTAATAGAGAGACAGTCATTATTCAGCTTAATTCATTAAATTAATATAGCTGTTAAAATTAAGAATATAACCATGCATATTTCCACAGAAGAGTTCTAGAGAGGTAGCAATGTATACTTTGAGAAAGAAGACGAATATCACCAATGATATGATGTAGTAAATTTTCACCTCTTATTTATAAGAAAAAAAGGAGCTATCATTACAGTTCAATTTTAAATATAATAATTAAATTTCTGCAACAAATAAAGACTTTAAAATTGATAGTACTGTAAACTTACAATAAACTTTATCATACACAATAAATAATTGATTTTACAATAATACAGAAATTAGCTTTATTCCAGAAGTGAAGAATTTTATCATTTTTAATTTCATTTTTTTTTGTTTGAAGGCAAAATTTAATCCCCCAAATTTTAATTACATCAACAGGTAAACCTGAGGTTTAAAAGCTCAGTGATCAATCATACCTCAAACCATGTAGATGACAGCTTCTGTCACTTCCAGAACAATTACCAATCTCCATATCTTTGCAATTAGATAAACTACCTATTAAACAATAGAACATTATTACAGTTATTAACAATATTAACAATTTTCTTAGCATTACAGAAAATGTTTTACTAAAAATAGAGGCAATAATAATGAATAAAAACTATTTAAGTGAAGGACAGCATTTTATTTTAATATGTAAAAAATTGGATAAAAATAAGTTAATTAAAAAAATCAAACTAAATTTCATACACCTATATTTGGGAACTAATTTTCTGTTGCTTATCCATACCATTCTGTATTACAATTAACTAATATTTAAACCAAATCCAATCCACTTGTTTATTAGAAAAATGCTCATTCAAATTTAAAAACTCCCTCGAAATGTCACAAAAAATAAATGTGTAAATTAATAATTGTCCATATGTTTCAAATAAAAAATAATCAGCCAATTTTCAATCCATTTTTTTATTACAGGGTTACGCTATCGACCGTGGATGACATTTAAGGTCATTTAACATCATATCTAGAACGATAATTGTGACATTAGATAAGAGACCCTGTTTTGTAAAAACACACACGTGTATAATATCTGAAGTAAGAGATCTTAAGTGCATAACCTAAGAAAAAAAATGACTAAAAAGTTAATTATTTACCTGTTTGAACACTCTTGTGCCGCACGGAATTTAAAATTAATTTGTAATTTATAAATTTGAGCATCATTTTAAAATAATAAATTAAAATTATTTAACGAATTTAGCATGCATGATTAGTTTTTCCTAGAAAATTATTTTTAAACGCGCAGGCGAAAGCCGTCCGTGGAAGAAACGGATCTTTAAAGGATCTTAATCAGCGTCATAAATCCTAAAGAAACTAACCTGTCCCCTAAATTAACCAATCAAAGTGTAGGGCGGGGTTTCGCAACTTCTTTCTGTAAAGTCTCAAAGCCATTGCCAATCATCAAAGATAAATCTTATTCTTAAAATTTACTGGGATTGAAAAGAAATATTGGTGTATAAATGCATAATTACGATTAATTAACTTTTTATATTTAAATATTTCAAAGTAATATATAAAATGGGATCCTCTTATTATATATATTTATTTTTATATCGAGAAAATCATTTGTCTTTTTTCACTACTACTTCAATTATAGTAATGCTTTATTTTGATTTGGTAACCACATGTTTGTGTATTGGATTTTACCGAACATGTGTTAGACAAAATTTAGGATGTACGCGAAGAGTATATGAAATCCTGTTTATTAATTGGAATCAACTGATCGGAATTTAAAATGCAAATCCAAACGGATAATAATGTGAAAATTTACAATCTCAGTTGCGGGAAATCTTTGCCAGATTGGTTATCTGAAAGAAAGAGACGTTTGCTCCAAAAGAAAAATGTGGATATCAGACGCCGGATTGAACTTATTCAGGATTTCGAGATGCCTGGAGTCAGCACTGGCATCAAAATATCTCGAGATGGGAATTTTATTTTTGCGACTGGTATTTACAAACCACGCATTCGCTGTTTTGATGTAAATAATTTATCGATGAAATTTGAGCGATGCTTTGATGCAGAAGCAGTACAATTTGAAATACTGGGTGATGATTATAAGAAGGTAAAATTAAACAAATTTTTATCATTTTTTTTGTATGTGTGATTGGTTAATATTATTTTTTCTGTTTGATATCGCATAATGGCTTTATTTATTGGTGTATACCTTTTAGCTTTCAATATATATATGTATATAATGTAATGATATCCCTGAATTAAATCCTAATTATCTTCATTTCCATATTGACTTCATTCTAAAATGTTCTCTTATTTCCTGATCCAATTCCGCCTTTATTTATTTAATTAATTGAACGAGTTCTGTAAAACTGCTGCAATTGGCAATTCCCACACTCTGTGTAAGCTAAAAATCTGTCAGTCTAAGCAAATTCTTTTAAAAACTACCTATTTCCCCCTTACTTAAATCAACATGTGTAAGGATCTCCCTATCAAAATCTCATGGTATATAACCATTAGGAAAATATTTTTACAACTCTTTTCACTTTTGTGTTATGATGTAGATTGATGTATTTTGTCTCTTCTTGCTCGTACATAAATTATCCCTCTTAAGATAAAATAAAGCAAAGTTAAAAATTAAAAGTGTCTTCTCTCTCTTTAGTCATAAAACTCCTTGAAAATATATGTTTTATACACTTACACATATATATGCATGCACACAAATACACATATATATATATATATATATATATATATATACTCACACACACATATGTAGATACATACACACTTTTTGTTTGTCTTGTGCATATGTATTTGTGGTTTTTATATTACCAAGCTATTAAATGTTATTGTAGCATATTCGGCACAGGCTGCAAGAGAATTTCTATGCCAATTTTTAAACTGAAATTAATGATTACTGGAGCTTAGGAAAGATGTGAGTAGTTCTTTAAGATAGATTATATAAAGAAGAATTTCAAAGGGGTTTCTTTGGAACCATTAAGATTACTATTAAAATGAACTATTTAAGATATACCATAAGCTTTAAAATTTAAGAGTCTGCTTGTATGATGTAATTATTATTTAAACTGTACCTATGGCTTTAACAGTGTTGCTATGCCACTGGGAAAACACAGGGGGAAAAAAATGAGGAAATTACAGGGAATTTTAAGTTTCTTCCAAAAACAAAACAATAACATTTGCAATTCTGTAATGCAGAGACTCACTCATTTTCTGATGTCTTTCCTTTTTTTATATGTAGATCAATCTAGTATTGATTAGCAAGATAGTTACTCTTTTTCCATGAGATTCCAGAATTTGAGTTAATAAGCATACACAAGACTCTTTGAAAGAATGGAATACATTTCTGGCAGAAATATTCAATTTGCAGAAGCAAAATTTATAGATATTTATTAAGTTTATATTCTGAATTTCTTCCATTGATGTGGCATGCGAGTTGAAGAGAAGATGCTGCTTGAGATATCGTCATTATCTTTTTGCCCATGGTTCAGAATTACTAGCTTAATCCTGAAATTGCCCTTGTATTGCTTGAGAATAGGTTGTAATTACAGGATAACTTCAATAAGATATCACTCTGTTTGTTATTTTTCTTTGGTCTCAATGAAACTCGTGCATAATAATGTAAAATAACATTCCTTTATCCATCACAAAATTTTCTAATGCGGATAAATCGTTCATCCACAGAAAATGAGCAAGAGCTTCATTTTGCATTACCTCATGCAAAATCAGCCCCTTCCTTAACTTTAAGAAAGTCAAACTTCCATGTGGAATTAATGATCACACTTGTTGTTTCACTTGTAGGTCATTATTGTTGTTAAGTATTCCTTTTCATAAAATATCCATTTTGGAGATTTAGGTTCTTGGGATTTCACTATACATGGCACCACACTGACTGCTATTTAAAACACATTTATCGGGACTTTGTTGTATGCAAATGATTTCCTGGACCATTTTTAAATGTAACTTCATTTAATAAAGAGTAAGCTACACTATAGGGGCTATTTTTTCCTCTTCCAATATTGTGGCTCTATAATGTTTTTATGTTTCTGTCAGGGAAATGAAAACTTTAAAGAATGACAATTTAATTACACTTGTTGAAAAATCAAATGTTTCAATAACATAATATTGATAAAGAACACCATGCTCCATAAATAAATTCGATAAAGAACACCTCACTCCTAAGATGACATTAAACGATAGTCTTTCCTCAAAAGAAATTATTGAAGAAGAAAAGATCAAAGATAGAAAATGAGGAAAATGAAGTCTGCAAAACAAAGAAGGTTTTAGTTCAATGGCTGAAAAATGCTAGTGCACAAATTGTTCTGATTTCTACCAGGATTCCCCCCTGTGTCCCCCCTCCTAAAAAAAACATGGAAATTAGTGATAAGTTGAACCTTAAAGGTTTCGGCAGCAGCAATCATTGGCTGGAATGCTTCAAAAGCAGGCATTGCCTTACTTTTAAAATGATTTCAAAAGAAACAGCATCTGTTGATGGTGTTGCTGCAGAAGGGAAGAACAGTGTTCACAAGAAATCTTTTCTTGCTTTGAAGCATCAAATGCTTTTAATCATGGAGTATATGGCTTATTTTAACATCCTTTTCCTGATGTAACTCGTTATTTAAGGGTGAAAAGTGCATGTGCAAGCATAAAATGTAATTATCAGTTTTCACTTCAGAAAAGAAATGTTGCCTTCATTGTCGACAATCGTACTGCACACGATCAACCAGGAAATTTAAAAGCCATTGAATATTTCAAAGCAAAGAAAGTTTCAGAAAAATTTCAAAGAGATCAATGTTTTTCATCCTCTAGATGTAACATTCAAATTTTAGATCAAGGAATAATCGGTGATTTTAAATGATAGCTTAAGGGGGAGAAAATGCCCTTAAAGGATCTAATAAAAGCTATAGATAGAAATGAAATTTAAAAGTTTTTATTTTAGATATGATTGACTAAGCTCATAAAGTTGCATTTCATTACAAACTCTTTCAAATTGTTATTGAGATGTAAGAATTATAGCAAATTCAGAAACAGTCAACATTCCTATCAAATTTTTTGCTACAAATTGCAGATGGAAAAGAATACTGTATTAATGACATTTACACATATATTTCACTGTGCTTAGCATCAATTCAAGGTATATCAGATTGAGAAGTTAAAATCTGAAGTATTTTGTAAAAAAAAAAAAAAAAAAATTCCACTACTTTGCATTTTTAACAATCAACACTCAGATTATTTTCATATTCCAAACTATTTGAAAGAAAATTAAATGTGATAACTATAAAAAGTTTTTATTTCCCATTTTTAAAATTTTCTACTAAACTTTCTATATTAAAAAGTTTTTATCCTCTAATTTAATTGCAGCTATTGCTCTCTGAAAATTTTATTTTTGACATCAAAACCTACAGCAATTTAAGAAAATATTTCAGAGTCCCGCCTTCTCCTTAATTTCTACTCTGCTGGAGTTATAAAAAATGCATTTTATTAGCTTTGTTATTTATTTGACAATCATTATCTGTTGTATTTTGCTAAGCAAACTATGTGAAATAAAGTTGATAAAAAACCCATCCATTTGCCTTATATAATTTTTTTTTTTGATAAACATATCTGCTGCTGGTTAATTATGTCATCGAAAATTTTATATAATACTAGCCGCCTTTGGCGACCAGCTGGTTCGCCATGAGTAATGCTTTCTAAAATTTTCAATTAAATCACATTTTCATTAGCCTAGAAGTAATTCCGGGAATTGATTGGCCTGAAAGCAATATTTTCTTTAAGATGATGGACGAAAAGTCCTAAAAGAACACCTTTTCCTAATAATATTCTTTAATTTTATAAATCAATCAGTTTTAACTATCGGTTATGCTTCCAAAATATTAAAAATGTTTTTTTCGATAATGTTGCCAAAATAAGAAATATGTTTTTTTTTTCAAAGAAAGCGAGAAAGGGAAAAAAGTATTGAATTAATGATACAGATATTGCAAACGATTACATAAATATGCCATTAAGTCGCGATTTCAATGCATATCCTGTCTAAATTCAATCAGGTTTACTGTAAATAAAGATAATTTATGGAATTAATGATACAGATATTGCAAAAGATCATAGAATCATTTGCATTTATTTTTTAAAGAAAATATCACATTTTATATTTATTTTATTTTATCCTGTCACGTGCTGACAGTTGCATTTGTGTAAATTTATTTTGCGATGATAATTTTTTTTTATTTGAATTTCCGGCATTCTTTTATTTTATCCAGTCACGTGATAAAAACATGGTTAAAATATTTTTTAAAAATTCGTTAAAAATAGAAGCTTACGTTATAAATTAAAAAAACTGATATCGTTAGAAAGCTAATTTTTTTTATCTTTAAATTGATGTAAAAATCATGTTTGTCCAATGATATTTTCGGAAGTTATAACGGAAAAACGTCGAAATTTCGCTTAAATTTTAATTAATTCAAATTCTAATTAAAAATTCGAAAAAAGGGCTCCGAGGGGCACATTCCGAACCTCCAAGGTATGCATGTACCAAATTTGGTAGTTGTAGGTCCAACGGTCTGGCCTGTAGAGCGCCAACACACACACGCACACACACACACACATTGAGCTTTATTATAAGTATAGATAAACGTATACACATAGACACACTTATGTACATGCACACACAAGAAGTTGTTGAACCTAAAATTTAATGTATGCAATATATTAATATGAGCTATAAATATTCCAAAATTGAAACTATAAGAATTTCATCTTCAACTTACATAATTTTATATGAATGTAGATTAGTGTTCATGTAATTTTAAATTTAGAAATAGCAGCAATCTGAAATAAAACTCATTTTTTGCATAGATTTTTTTTGTATCTAATTATTATTATTATTTTTTCATTGCAGTTAGCTTTACTTCAATGTGATAGAACTATTGAATTACATGTGCAACATGGAAGTTACTTCAAACTTAGGATACCCAAATTTGGCCGTGACTTGAAATATCATAAAGCTTCTTGTGACCTATTAACATGTGGAGCTGGGTAAAACTTTACATTTTTAATTCATTATAAATTATTAGTCATCTAATTATGAAAAAATATTTCAAACTTAATCTTAGCATCTTACTCCCCCCCCCTTTATTTACTTACATTTTTTATGGAACTTTACAAAAATATTTAGGTAAAGTTCAAAATATGGAAATAAGATAGAGGGTACTAATAAACTTTTATTATTTGTTTTAATATAATTGCTTCGAGAAGTACAAATATTATATTTGTTTCTTAAGAAATATTATAGTAAATATTTTGGTTTATTATAAAAATATTATTTTATGATTACATCTATTTTCAGTTTTAAAATATAAAGGCGTAGGCAGAGATTAGTAAAAGAGATTATCACAATGTTTACCACAGAAAACTTGTAGATGTTCTAAGTGTGAATGATCAGATCTTATGACTTATTTGTGTCTTGGTTTTTAATTACTTTATCCGTATGACGTTGATTCTGTACATCTTTGTGTAAAGTTCTTATTTAATATTGTTCTGCTATACTACCTTCAGTCTTTTCTTTGCATTACTTTTATAAAAATGGGAGAAAATATTTAATTTTTACTTTTGAATAAGAAGCATTTGTAGAGAATTTTGTAATTTGGTTTGTATGTAATGTTAAAGAACATACTGAAATTATGCATTTTAATAAATTATTTTTAAATATCTTAATTTTCAGTATGAAGACTTTGAAAATTTTACATGAAATCAGCTGATTAAAGAAAAAATAATTAGCTACCATGAAGTTCAAAAGAGTTGAATTTCTTAAAAAAACCTTATTTCAAAATTTTAATTTCATTATATGTTCTGATTCTAATAATTATGTCACATCTGTAATGAAGGCTTGAAGAATGCATTATAATTAGTTCAGTGTATTAAGATATAGTTAAGAATGTTAAAACAAGTTTTGGGGACAGCAATTTATGCACGTAAACTATTAAGTGAGGACAAGACAAGAAATAAACATGAGAGTTAAAGTAAATTAGTTAGCAATAACATTAGTTATAATTTTTTTTATAATAGCTAAAAATTTGGTCAGTTATAGTATTGTGTATTTTGGATAAAAAGATAAACCAGTACTTTTGGTTTCTGCTAAAGAAGTTTTTTATGGCCTTTTTTCATCTAAATAGGATTCTCAGATATATTTATTTGAAAGTATCAGACTTGAAGAATTCATCAAGAAATTATATTATTTCTATCATGCCTTAAAATGCAATTTCATATTATTTATTTTAGATCTGAAATATATCGTTTAAACCTTGAGCAAGGAAGGTTTCTACATCCATATCAGACTGAGGCTAGGTAACAAATCTTTTTTGTTATTGTTATTATTAATAAATTTACTCTTATTTTGCATGTCCATGATATATTTAACCTTTTGTTTTGTTAATACTATATATATATAATGCACAATTATAACCAAGGTTAAAGTTAAAATGGTACTTTACTGTTATACGGACGTAAATGTCACCACTGTGAACCAAATACAAGCCAAGTTGTCAAATAAAGTAAATGACAAAACAAAACAAAAACACATGCTGCCTAATTTGGCAGAATTCTACATTATTTTGGCGATTTCTCGCTGCACCTGACTAATGAAAAAGTACCATTTAAATAACAAAAAAAAAAAAAAAACAGATATCAAATAAAGCCATTAGACAGAGAAGCTTCTCCATTTTTTAAAATTTTATTTAAATTACATTAGTGAGAAAGATTAAAATAGAAGAAATGTCAAAGACAAAAAAAAAGAAGAAATGTGAAATATACGCTAGTATATGTGGCAATGTAATTATTAATTACATTAAATAGTAAATGTATTTGAAGATTTGATATTCAAATTATTTGACTTGATATTTATATTATTTGATTACTATGCATTCCTTTATATTGTTATACATAGCTTGAAATCCTAATATAAATCGTTTTATTTAAATATTTGTCTAAAAAAATTTCTATTTGTCAATTATTGAAATAAACCATTTACTAATTAACACCTAAAAAAAACTCAGTTGATAACATTTTGTATTTACACAACTTTTAATTTATTTGTTGAAATTTTAGTTAAGTTTTTTTACTTATTTGGAGGATAAATTTATTTTTAACATTTATGTATAAATGTTTGAAGTGTGATATTTCAAATGATTTCTTTTTTTTTCCCATTTCATATATATGTTTTGTATTTTTTTAGACAAATCAAAAACATAAAACTTTTGAATAAAATGAATGTGATGAAATGATAACAAAATGCATAAATATTATTTATTGAACGATAAACAAAGCTCTTAAGTTATTAAGCATGAATTTAGATTTTTAAAATTTGATGTAAATTAATTCTAAATGAATCAAGCACATTTATATATGTTTTGATTTAGCTATATAATTTTTTTTCTAACTACAGCTTCTTATTTGATTTTCAGCTCATTGAATAAATTAGCTATACATGAATACTATGACATTATTGCTTGTGGAACAATGGAGGTAAAAAAAATTCTCCTTATATATGCTATATTTTTAGTTCTTTATTTTAAGACAAGAATATCCAATAATTTTTAACTAATATTTATTGACAAAAATTGCATTTTGCTTCTAAATTCTTGCCTCTCATATGTATGCTATTGTCAATATTATCCAAGATGATAAGATATAAAAGTGCTTCTAGAGCTGCATTACTGGTAAAATATGTGTTTCTCTGGCTGCAAGGTAAATGGTCATCATGAAACTAGCTAACATTAATTTGAAACATAAATTTTATTACATAGAACATCAATATTTAAGTAATATTCTGACAAAATACATTGATTTTTTTTCTATGTATCAAAATAATTTTTAAAATAGTTTAACTAGAATATGTTTCGGATAGTGTCAGTTTCCATTGTTGTTTACAGTAATTTGTACGAAAATTTCTCAACTGAAGGGAAAATTATTGTAATTTTATTTACCACACTTTTATTTCTTAAACTATTATATTTCATAACTAAATAAAATTAAAATAACATGAGTTGAATTGTGTGCTTCAGATAAATGAAATTTTTTTTATTCGGTCAGAACTGAAAAATCAGATATATGGAGAACACCTCTGTTTCTAATTTCTGACAGTTTCATTTGCTTTTTCTTTTACAAGTTATCTATCTTGGATTTTAATTGTGTTGATTATTTGAATAGATGCTGAATATTTCTTTTGTTCCTGAAAAGATTTAATTTTAATATTTTTCATCCAAAATTTTAAATAGGACCAGCCTGTATTCCTACTAGAAATAAAGATGAATGTATTATTGGTACTTTCTAGGCCAGACTATTTGACTTACAATTACTAAATTTGTTGTTTATAATTCTATTTAAAGATGAGAATATGTATCTTGGAACAATTTTTTATTAAATTAAACATTGGATTATGTTAGTTTTGACATTTTTTTACAATTTCTGAAAATATTACTATAAAATATGAATTTCACACTATTTTGAAATTAAAAATATTATCTTTTTAAAAATAAAATTTTACTGATTGGGTCATTTAAATTGGAGATTATTTTTTATTTAAAATACTTTGTATTTTACATTAAATGATATCTTTTGTAAATATAGAAAGCTGGTTAGTTGGAGGGAGGAAAAGTATATAACTATAAATTACTCAGTTATCTGTTTCTAAAACAATAAAATACCTTCAAAATGAAATTATTTAGACAAAACAGTTAAATTTACTATTCTTATAACCTACCATCTTTTAAAAATACCACCTATGTACTTGAGTCTTACGTATACAGTTTATTTTTTAAAGTTGCTCCATTTAATTATTTTTATGAGTTATTTTAATACCAATGCTTTCACTTCACGATTTTTCAAATTCATCTTTGAAATAATAGTGATTTTATTTTTATCTGTAGCAATTAAATAGTTATTGGAAAGTAAAAAAATGAGAATGACATGGAATTATTAAAATACACACAAAATAGCAAAAGTCAATACCCTTGACTTTCAATGATACAGAGATCAACTTCATTTTTCCTTTTAAATTTATTAGTACTTGAACTATATTTTTTTTCATTAATAATTTTAAAATTGTGTGAAATTGATGCCAGTTATACTGATAATTTAATTGATGTTAGTTAATAAGGTAACTGCCTAATATATAAAAAAATCACAAAGCAAATGTCTGAAATAATGCACTCTTTATTCCAAAATATAATTAATAAAGAAAATATTTAGAATTTGTATAATGAATCATGTTTACAATGATTAATTTCATTTACAGTGATGCAGCTCCATTATTTAAGATATTTTGCTTTTTGTGAATTGAATTTTTGCTGCAAAATATAAATCAATTAATTTTTTTCTAGTCCTAGTCCATTAAATTCATTTTGAAAAAAAAAAATTGAATTCAATGAATTAGTCATTATTAAAATACTGAAAATAATCTAGAAATTGTTAAAAAAATAAATTAAGAAAATACTTAAATTAGCCAAAGTGATTAATTTTTTTAATTTAAATTCTAATTCAGTGAGGTTCTAACTGAAGGATTTTTGCTTGACATTTTTTTTTGTCAGATTTTACTGAAATGTCAACAATCCATTTTTCAAATTTTTTCCTTTATGAAATTTTTATATTGTAGGGCAAGGTAGAAGCATGGGATCCTCGTCAGCGTGACAGAATTGCAACATTGGACTGTGCGCTGGCTGTACCAGATTATGAAAAGTAAGAATTTGAATTTTGTTGAATTTACTGAATTTGATGACATAATGCATATTTTAACATTCATAATTTGTTTCTAATAATCTGATTCTAAAAGATAACCACTTTTGGAAGATAAGAATCCTTGTAAACATTAAATGTAATTCACAGCTCTATTTTAACTGGAGATAAATGTTTTAAACATATTGATAAGATTATTATTTTAGCAATTATCAATTCTTTTTTTCTCTTTTTACTTTCAATGCAGTTTCTGAAGTAAGAAATCTTTTTTTTTAGAAAAGGCATTTAAAGATAAGTTTTTATTAATTAATTATATTGTATTTTTACTTCCTTGTGTACAAAGTATAAAGAAAGTATTGTAATCCTCAAAAAACTTGAACTCAATATTTTTTTTTCATTTCACTTTTGCTTTTTTCTCATTAATTTCTGACATAAAGATATTAAAAGGCTAAAACTTAAGAAGATTCGAACATTTCCAGATGAATTTTGAAATATATATTTGAAGTTTGATTTTTTGTGTTTCCCAATAACAATTTCTAAAACTATGATTGGATTGTAAATCAAAAATGTTATTAGTGATTGCTTTTAACGATATATCACAGGTTATTTTTGATGTACAATTATTTTTAGTAATAATATTTTTCATAATATCTTACATCAGTTCAGTTTTAAAGGAAGTAATTTGCACAGAAAAATAATATTAAGAACTTCTTATTTTAAATCAAAAAATTTTTCTTGAAGGCTATTTTTTTTTAACCAGAAGAATACCCCTAAGTTAAGATAAAATTTAAATAATTGCAATAGAATTTTATGCTCTTTTTTTTTAAATACAATATTTTTTTACATGATGCAGAATTAGAATTGGAGTTTTGTATTGATTCTCTATGATCTCTATTAATAACAATCTCTTTATAAAATTTTATTTGTTTATAAATAGCTTTCTTTCTGTATATTCCAGTTATAATAAATAAATATTTCTCCAATTGTTGGCAGAAGTTTTCAGCTGATTTCATTTTAGCAGTCTGTAATGAGGGCATTTAATCTGGTTTTCAATCTGAGCTATAATTCCAATTTCTAAATAAATTTAAATAAGTTAAAAAAGTTGCTTAAAGTTAAACTAAATCTTTTAAAAATTGGAACACAACGGGAATTAAAACTGTTATGAAAAGTGCACTGTGGATATCAAACTTTAGATGACACACAATGAAACTAAAAAGGAAACATATAGTCATGAATTAGTGGGAATATTACCAAAAATTCTTAATTCCATTATATTGTTACCATTAGTTGTGACATTTAACATTAAAAATAACTTTTCTGGTCCAATATTATTGGAAGTAATTGCCAAAAAACTATAAATGTTGAGCTCCTGAATTTTTTCACAAGAAGCAGCATAGTGATCTTTTTTAGAAAATGATGAAGAATGAAAATTTTGTATTTTGATGCTAATTAATTGACAATCTGGATATTAGTATTATTCAATGAGACAATTTAAAATTGTCCAGTCTATGCTAAATTCCTGGAAATCTTTTAAATGTGTATTTGAATAAATTAGCTTTTAATAGCTTATTATATTCCATAATTCTTTTATTATTAATTGCACAATTTTAAGTGGACTGTTTAACTGATACTAGTTTCCACTAGTATCATCACTAGTCTAGTGATCCACTAGTTTCAGAATATATGCTTTTATTTAAATTTTATTTTCAAAATATTGACCCCATTTGCTTGTTTTATTTATATATTATTTAAGAATTATTCAGTTATATTCTGAGGATTATTATGTTGAAGTTCTCTAGTTTTCAGTTACTTAATTTTGAGATACGTTCTTTATACTTTATAAAGTTATATTAGATACTTAATATTTGCTTAATCTTTTTATTATCTTTTTATGTGCATATTTGTGTTTATAATTAAATTTACTGAATAAAATTTGTATTTTATTGATCGTTTTATTAACCGAATTTATAGTGCCCTTCCATATTTAATATTTTTAAAACAAAAAGACCAATATAATATCAAGATATTTATGCATATATTGGCATACATTTCTGTATTCTGTACTTGTATGTGCAATTTTATTTTGTTTTAGTAATAAAAATTTGATTTTTGTATGTTTGTTTGTTTAATGTATTAGTATAATAATAAATATTTCTTTCAGCATTGAAGGTTTTCCATCTATAACAGCACTATCCTTTAAAGGGGATTTAACAATGGCCGTAGGAACATTTACCGGACAAGTATGTATAACTTAAATTATAATTATTTAATTTCCCATGTTATCGTAATAAGATTACAACACTAATTCATTGGTTTGAAATATTTTTTTAAAAATGAATTATTCGATTCATAGCCATTTAAAGAATAACATTATTCCTTTTGTGTTAATATTTATTCATGAATATTTTCATCTAAAAATATTCCATGTTTCTTTCCTTTTTAAAAATTAAGGCTTAATTTATATTTTGGGAACTTGGAAAGGCTTAAGACAATAATTTGGAATAAAATGAGTAATTGATAATTCAAATTTTTTAAATCAAATTTATATTTTCGAGAACATTGTACCACTTTCTTTTTTTTCTTTTTGCATGCATTTTTTTTGAGGGGGGAAAGTGAGACAGTGCTTGTTTATTAATCATTTAGAATCTTAAAAAAACATTTCGTAGTAAATTGTGTTTTTCTATAGGTAATGTTATATGATATTCGTGCCAATAAGCCTTTCTTTGTAAAAACTCATGATTTACATCAACCTGTGAAATGCATTGAGTTTGTACCGAATGAAGAACTCTTAGTATCAATGAATCCTACCTCTGTGAAATTCTGGAAACCAAATACGGTATATATTTTATGTATATGCATTTTGAAATAAATTCAATAGATTGATTTGTTAATATGTTTAAATTGAAATATCATTTTAATGTGTTTTATATTTTTTATTTCTAATAAATAATATTGTTGAGGAATTTTAGAATATTTTTCAATGCTAATAAAAATTCCGTGATTTATTTTATGTATGATGCTATTGTTGTATTTTGGAAATAAAATAGTATGTATTTTTAAATTTTGTATTTATTTCAATATTATTTGTATTTATGTAATAATCTTTAAGCCTTTCATTTTATATTTAAAAAAAAATTAGATTTATGTTAATTGCTTTCAACAACCAGCTGCTCATTCATCATATAACAGTAATAATTTGATGATGTCAAATAGTTTTGATCAATTACATCTTAATAAAAACAGCAGAAAGTACTGTACTTGCAAAATAAGCAGAGATTAATTTGATAGATTAGCTGTGATTTTAAAGTAGCAAACTTTATTCGTGAATAAAATTAAGTGAAATCAATCCTATTATTAAAGCTGGAGTTTGCCCTTTTTTTAACAATATTTTTCTAAATAATGATTTAAAAGTCAGGATTTTCCCATGTGGCACTTCTGCTAGAAAAAAAATTATACTGACACCAGCAATGAGACCACATTGTATTTACAGGATTAGCTGCTGGTTCTGCCAGGGCCGCGATGCTCTGATGGTAAGGTCTCGGCTTCGGAACCGAAGGTTTTCAGGTTCGAGACTCGATTCCACTGAAGAACCGTCGTGTAAAGGGGTCTCTTGCACGTTAAATCTGTCAGGCCAAATGTCCTCCTGCTGGTGTGGCCTGGAGAGGGGTTGAAAATGACGAGGCTTGTCCCAAAATAGCCCTAGAGTTGCTTTAAAACGGGACATTAATCTAACCAAACCAAACTGGTGGTTCTGCCAAAGAAGACCATGGGGTTAACTGAATTCTTAACAATGTGCAGTGAAATAGTGTTTTATGATTCCTTTAGAAATAACAGTGGGGATCACAGAATCATCGAAGCTGTATTTAGGTATTATTAAATTTTTTAAGAAAGTAAAATTTGGCTTAATTGGATTTAAATGTTGGGAATAGGTGATTGGCTCTTTGATATATACATTAAAAAATATTTTTTTAAATATCTAGATATAATTTTAAGTCTTTTAACTGCATTAAAACAAGCTAAAAAAATAATTTTTTGGTAATTATTTGAAACCATTTCATTTTCCAGGATGAATTTTATTTCAGTGTTGCTTCACCTGTTCGTCTGAATGATTTATGCATTGTTCCTAATTCAGGTAACTTATGTAGGCTTTATGAATATTTCTAGTTTATTTTTGCATATTCTTATCATTAACTGAATATATGCTTTTCCCCTAGGTCTTTTCTTTTTGGCAAACGAAGACAAAAAGATTTTATCATATTTTGTACCTGTAAGTATTTGATTTTTCTTAATTTTTATCTTGTCCACGGTTTTTTATTTTTGTGAGTATAATATTTCCACTTAAAAGGTGTTAAAGTGTTTTAAAGCTGTAAAGAATTTCTTTTTTTTAAAACATTTTGGTGAGAGTGATTTCATTATTCATTTTTATACTTAATTTAGAAATATTTTCTATGCCTGTAGTGTTCTTGATCATATAAATATGAGATTGTTATAACTAAAACATTGCAGGAGTTTTAAAAATACCATAGTATTGCTTTGTTTCTTTCCTTTGTCAAAAAGCATGTCAATACATTTTTTTAAAAATTTATAAATTATTACAGTTTTTGAGGGATATTTGAGTTATAGGAAATTAGGAAATCTAAAATTTTAATTTTTAAATTTAACTTTTTAATTTTTTTGTAAAGTTTTGTAATTTTTTTTTTAGACTATTGGTCCTGCACCCAAATGGTGTTGCTTCTTGGATAACATTACAGAGGAACTTGAAGAATCCAAACAAGATGCAGGTAAGAAATGAGACAAAATCATATATTTTGTTTGCTTAAAAGCCTGAAAATTATGATATAACCTTTTTATTGAAATAAATTATATAAAATATTGTATATTTCAAACTTAATTTTTGGAATGTCTTTTATAATGCATATTATTGTTGTTTGATATCACAATAGATATTTCTAAATCTACTTCTGCTACTTTGATCATGTTATTTTAGAAAAGTTATCTTAAGTTTATCAGTTTAAGATCTATCAGTTTGTATTAGAAAGGTTATTGTTAAGTTTTCTTAAATGCATTGTTAAAATAGTTCTAAGTTCATTTAGTTCAGTTGCTTGTGGCAGCCAAACAATATTGTTGAATTAGATGATATGCATCTAAAATATGATAATCTTTTGTCACATTTTCCAATGTTTTTATGCAAAAAACATTGGAAAAAATTAAAGTTAAAAAAAGGTTTAAAAAATTAAAATTTTCTTTTAAAAATTTCTTAAAGTAGTTTTGTATGGTAGTTTTTATTTTAATTTTGATTGCAACAAAATTTAAATAAATAATATTTTATTTTATAACTATGATTTTTTAGTGTGTGCAGTTTCAAATAAAATCATCCATTGTAAATTTTTTTTTTTTGACTTAAGAATTAAATTTGATGAAAATGGCTAATTTTAATTACTTTTTTATTGCTTTGCATAGACTTATGGTCATAGTTGGAAGTTTATTCTAGATTTTTTCTCTAGCTTCTGTTATAATAATAGCATTTCATATATTATCTATACTTATAATAAAGCTCAATGTGTGTGTGTGCGTGTGTGTGTTGGCGCTCTACAGGCCAGACCGTTGGACCTACAGCTACCAAATTTGGTATATGTATACCTTGGAGGTCGGGAATGTGCACCTCGGAGCCCTTTTTTCGAATTTTTAATTAGAATTTGAATTAATTAAAATTTAAGCGAAATTTCGACGTTTTTCCGCTATAACTTCCAAAAATTCCATTTTTTACATCCATTTAAAGATTAAAAAATTAGATTTCTAATGGTATCAGTGTTTTAATGTATAACTTAAACCTCTATTTTTAACGAATTTTTAAAGAAATATTTTAACTATGTTTTTTTGATCACGTGACCGGATAAAAGAAAAGAAAACAATGACGGAAGTTCAAATAATAATAATAAAAATACTATCATCCTAAATCAAGTCTAAAGAAATGATACTTTCAGCACGGGACCATAGAGCTGATCTGTATCCCAGCTCTATGCACGGGACTGGATAAAATAACATAAATATAAAAAGTGATACTTTCTAAAAAAATAAATACAAGGCAAAGGATTCTATAATCGTTTGCAATATCTAAATGATTAATTCAATAAATCTTCTTTATTTATGGTAAACCTGATTGAATTTAGACAGGATATGCATTGAACTCCCGACCTAATGGCATATTTCTATTATCGTTTGCAATATCTTTATCATGAATTCAATATTTTTTTCCCCTTTTCGCTATCTTTAAAAAAACATATTTAATATTTTGGCAACATCACCGAAAAATACATTTTTAATATTTTGGAAGCATAACCGATAATTAAAACTGACTGATTTATAAAATTAAAGAATATTATCAAGAAAACGGGTTCTTTTAGAACTTTCCGACCATCATCTTAAAGAAAATATTAATTTCAGGCCAATAAATGCCTGGAATTACTTCAAGGCTAATGAATATGGGATTTAATTGAAAATTTTAGAACGCATTACTCATGGCGAACCAGCTGGTCGCCAAAGGCGGCTAGTGATCAATAAACTTTTTCAGCATTGCTAACAATTTAATCAATTTTGTGTGTGTAAAATCTGTCTTTTATCAACATTTAATTGTCTACTAAAAAAGAAAAAAAAACATTAATGTAATTTCCTCCTTCTGCTATCTTTGTTTATTGTTCTGACCACATGTTGTTAACTGTAGAATAATATTCTAATTCATAACTAATGTATAATGAAGTATGATATTTACAAGTTAATGAAAAATTGTTATAATTTCTTATATAGATAAAATATTAAAATTTAACATAATGCTTGTAATTCAGTGCTTTTTTAGTTAAAGTAAACTAATTATCTTGATACATTTTTCTTTTAGTATATGATGATTACAAATTTGTTACTGAGAAAGAACTTCAGCAGCTGCATTTAGACCATTTAATTGGAACCAATTTGCTTCGAGGTTATATGCATGGTTATTTCATGGATGTACGATTATATAATAAGGTATGTTATTCATGCAGTTGAAGATAACGTGCTATTTATTTTTCTGTATTTTAGTTGTAATTTTTATTATATTCATTTATTTTTGAAGGCTCGAGCAATAGTGCAACCAGAAGCTTACCAGGATTTCAAGAAAAAGATGGTACAGAGTAAAATTGAAAAAGAAAGAAATTCGAAACGAATTCAAGTTAAGGTAATTTTATTTTTTAAAAATTCAAATTCAAATAATTAAATTTAAAAAGTATATAAAAACATTCAATTATGAAATTATAAATTTAATAAGGAAGTCATTAAGTAAAAATTTAACAATTTTATTTTGTTGCTTTGGATGTATAATAAAAGTTACAAAAAAATATTAAAAAAATTAATTATTATCCTACATAAGCTTAATATTACTACTTGTTTCTTTTTAATTCACCAAGAAACCAAACCTTAAAAAAAAGGTAGCTATTTTGTATTTATTCATAATAATCTTTTAAAAGTATTCTTGGTTCAAAATTCTTTGGGTCGATCCTATTTTAGCCCACCTCTGACGCCAATTTAAAAACTCGCCAAATTATCAGCGATAATGATTTTAAAATGGCAACCCTACAACATCTGAAAAGAAATGCGGCAACCCTACGGAACCTCATTGGTTGATTTAAACTCCGTTAGAAAACCATTTAATCTTAATGGTACTTTCGATTACTTTCAAATACTTTCAGTTTGGCGGGATTTTGAAAAATTGGCGAAATTTTGAAAAAGTCGCCAGAGGTGGGCTAAAATAGAATTTTACCAATTCTTTTTGTTCCAAATTTTTAATTTATCTAAACAAACAAACAACAATAACAACAAAATATGTTTAGACATTTCATAATTTACTATTTGGAGGAGACATTTCATAATTTACTTCAAGCATTAGGTCTATAATTAGTTTTCTTAATTATATATTTATGAGTTTATTTCAAAAATCTGTAGAATTGGTTTTTAACTTTTGTGCTTGTAGTGTTTTGATTTAATATGTTATTTCTAATTCATCCTGATTTATAAAATTCTAAATACCTCAGACAGATTTTTTTACATCTTAGAAACAATTTTAGCTAGAAAATTAGAAACTTATTATTAATATAACTAAAGCAGCTAATTTATATCCTAATATTGAGTTTAAAAATATCTATAAAGTAGATAAATTTGTTAGTACAGAAATTTCCAATATTTTGCTGTATATTTTTTTCTAATTATATTTTATGATTTCTTAATTGCCAATTATCTTTTGCAGCAATTACCAAGCATTAATAAGGATTATGCACAGAAACTTCTGGAAAAGAAAGCAAATAGCAACGAAGAGGTTTTATTATTTATTCCTATCAATTTTTTTCATAAGTTTATTAGCTAATAAATTCATTAAATAGTTAATTTTTAGCTATTAGAGTTAAATGATTTGTTAAATCTTTTCGTACATCTTTTAATTACCTTATAGCTAGATGTTATTGAATTTTCTATGCAGTAAAAGATCTTTATTCGCGGGGTATATGTTCCATAAATATGCCCCGAATATGGAAACCGTGAATATAGAATGGTCATTTATAGGGGATACGTTCCTAGGTGACAAAAAAAATCCATTTAATTGAAGTTTTTGAACATTTTGATTCGTTCTCTTAAGGCTTAGGCAACGGTTTGAAGAATTTTGTCATTTTCTCATGTTTGGCAGTTTTTAAAAGCTCCTTCCATTCAGACTGATACGCAGCAGTCGCACTAGCAATTTTTCTTCTTAAAAATAAGACTTCGTTCCATAGGCTGATCATAAAGAAATCGCAAAGCTCATTTGCCATTCACTAAGATTTTTCAAATGAAATGTCACGTTTCCAGTGCTTGTTGAAGACTCTTCTTCAATGGGCTGTGAATTTAACATTAGTTCATTTTTCAGTCAGATCATCTTGTGATTCAAGCCATTCCTGATAGTCACTTGATTCTATCAGTTCGAACTCATCTCGTCCAATTCCACTCGCGATTTCGGCTATGTTTGCAGTTTACATTTAACAACATACTTTCGGCAAAGTTGTAATACGATCTGCTTTACTTTTTTTATTAGTCCATTTGACAGGCATTTACAAAGGATATTGGGTTGGAATCCTTTTATGATGATGCATGTACTTATTAGATCCGAGAATAAAAAAATGTTTAGTCGCGAATAAGGAATTCGGTCGCATTTTTTAAATCCGCGAATAGTGAAAACGCGAATGAAGAAAGCACGAATAAGGAACTTTTAACTGTATATGGTTGTTGTTGTGTCCGTGTTTTTTTTTCACAGAAAGGGGTTGCAGTAGCTTCTGAGGGTAAAGACCCCTGAGCACCCAGAGGGCAGAAGTCCGACTTCTAGCTCACACATACGACACAACCCTTTTTAGGGGGTGGTCGAATTCATTCATACACTCATTCATCCATCAGCAAGTCGGTATTTAGATCCAAATCAGAAATCAACTCATCCCTGATTCAGTACCTCCAGAGGTATCGTTTTGTTATGGGAACTTAGAGGACTTTGCAGTCTCGACATATTTAACGTGCCCCAACCGCCATGAGCCAACACGGCGGTCTTTGGCCAAGACGAGGACAGAACCCGCGACCTTTCGGTTACGAGATTGACGCTCTACCAACCAGGCTACCGCGGCCTCACTGTATATGGTTATATGTTTATAATTTAACTCTGTTGAAGGTTGTCAATCCATTCATTAAATAAGTAATTTTTTGTAAGTCGAGCTAATTGATTTGTTAAATCTTTTCATACATCTTTAAATTGCTTTATATCTAGAAGTTATTGAATTTTCTAAATATGGTTATATGCTTATAACTTAATTCTGTTGAAGGTTGTCAATCCATTTGAGGATGATCGCTTCAAAGATCTTTTTGAGAATCCTGATTTTGAAATCAAACAAACGGACGAGGAATATGCACGTATCAAAGCAACTGTTGAAAGAGCCAACAAGAATAAAGTTACTATTGTTCCAGAATCTGAACCAATGGACTTACTTGAGGTAAATAAGTTATAAAAATATGAAAATAATTGTTTTGTTGAAATTATCTATATATATATTAAGTAGTCTACATTGTGCATGTTTCATTATTTAGGAAGAAAACAATTACAAAAGTTCTTCTGAAAGTGAAGATGAAGAAGAAGAATCGGAAGATTCTGAAGTGGAACTTCCTGCTGATAAGAAACGAAGAGGAACACTGAAAGCTGTTGATTCCGAAAGATTTAAATTGCTGTATAAAAATGATGAGAATGAAGATGAATCGTAAGTATTACTTCATTATTTTAAGGTACTTTTGTATGTATTAATAAAATTATTCTAAAGAATGATTGATCTTATTTGCGTGTTGTCATTTGCAATAGTAAAATTCTGAATAAAAGAATTGGATGAATGTATAAGAAAACAAACTAAAACAATTTTAATTGACTTAACTTAAATATTAGGTTGGTGCGTATGAAATGTCGGATTCTTAAGTGATTGTATAAAACTGCATATCTTTCTTCAAAAGCTGTTTATTCAATCAAAGTATGCTCCATTCGCTTCAATACACTTCTCCCAACGAGATTTTAAAGCGTAGATGCCTGTCTTTAAAAAATTTTGGTCTTTAGAATTAATAAACTCTGATATCGAGTTTTTTAGACTGTCTTCATTTTCATAGTGTTTGCCCCTTAAAAACAGCTCTAAATGCTTGAAAAAATGAAAATCGGTCGGCGAGAGATCCGGTGAATAGGGTGGATGCTGCAAAACTTCATATTCCAGTTCGTTCCAGCTTATTTCGCTCTGTCAGTGCGTGCGATACCCACTTGTCCATCTTCTTAACCTTGCCAATCTCAGAAAGGTGTCTCAATATCGTTGTATGGTCAACTTTCATCCTGATAGCAAGTTCCCTCGTGGATACGGCTGGATCCACTAGAGCCTTCAGGTCATCATTCTTCACAGACGTTTTGGGTCTTCCGCGCGGCTCATTTTGCAGTGAAAAATCGCCGAAATTTTTCGAACCAACGCTGCACTTTCCGATCGTTAACCGTATTCTCCCCAAACGCTTGGTTTATTTTGCGTGCAGCTTTTGCAGCACTATTACCAAGTTTGTACTCATATAAGAAAATGACGTCGGCAGAATTCATATCGGCAGTAAACTCAAAAGAAATAACAAAAGGGAAGACCTTCGAGAAAACCTATTTTGCTGAAATGAGTCTCTGGCAATGGACAATACGACTATGAATGAGGTTATGCCAAAGACAAAAGTATAACGAAAACAGGGAGACAAACGTCCGCATGTAAAGAGAATCCGACATTTCATACGCACCAACCTAATAGAATTGTTATGAAAGCTTAGCGCAACCTTTTACTTATTTCTATGCTTATTTCTGTTAATTTTTAAAGCTAATACTTGCTAATAATTGCATTGTTGGTATTATTATTTATTATGTATTTTGCGCTTTTATCACATTTATTATTTCCTGTTTGGAATAAAAACCTGTTGTATTCACATCCTCCTCCACAAATATGTTTATAGCAGATGGATAAATAAGGTGAACATGGGAAGATCATGTGTTGCTTTCATTTGTATATGTTACAGCCAAAGCCGGAAGTCGGCCAGTTAACGAATTGGCCGGCCAAATCACGAAGCAGCCAATATCGCCTCACAATGATCGGCCAGTGTCCGATCTTTCCTTGATGTCGGAGTTAAGACCTTATCACACGGCGCAAAAATCGTCGGCACTTTCTGTCAGCAACGACAACGAAAGTGACGTCACTTGTGTGGCGTCACTTTAAAGTTTCACATGATTGGTTGAATTTCGTTTGCAGACAATATTTCTATCACTATCGTCAGCATTTTCAAATTGGTTAGAAAAAGTTGTCGATTACGGAAAATTTGCTTAACTGGGTTTTGAGGGTAGAAACGGAAAACTGCTGACGAAAAGTGCGGACGATACTTCGCCGTGTGATAAGGCCTTTAGGCCAGCCAGTTCGCGAAATGGCATGGGGCGATTGGCCAAAGTCAGATGAAAAATGTCACGAACAAATTTCGAGTGTTTGTATACCGTAATGCTAACGATAATCACATTATAGCTGCCGCAGAAGAGTTTTCCGACAAATCCGCCCCTCTTAGGATCGTCCTTCGGAACAAAGGCCCAGGAGGTACAGTGGCTCTAGGTGGGCTGTTGTCTGAAGGGAGAAGTTTGAGAGAGTAAGGATCCCACAGTACCAAAAACCTCCTGGTGTCTTACGAAAATTTCCTCTCCCTTGGAGAAAATAAACCAGCAAAAAGATAATCATATTATCTACTGAATGAGTTTATTACAGAAAATTATCAGTATCATTGTTACGGCCAGTTCCCGAATTGGCCGGCCATTTCGCACATTGGCCAGGGAGTTCGGGGCACTTCGGGAAGTGGCCGGCCAATGTCGCATATACGCTGTTCATTTCCAGTACATCGGACATTGGCCACACTCCCCGGCCAATGTGCGGTTTGGCCGGCCAGTTCGGGAACTGGCCAAACTTCTGGCTTTGGCCGTAACATATATATTTCTGATCGTCTATTAGCAGAGGGTTTGCTACGTCTTGTGCTGATAATCTTTAACCTTTGTTGCCAACACTTGAATTGGAGCTATATTTTGATTGAAGCTAAATAGTAGGCTATGATTACTATGTGTTGGCAACTGTGACTGGATGGGGAGGGAGGCTCTTCTTTTTTCTATTTTAATGTTTTTTTTTCTTTATATTTTAATGTCTTTTTCTTTTTTTCTTTTCTATTTTAATGTCTTTTTCTTTTTTTTTCTATTTTAATGTCTTTTCCCCCTTTTTTCTATTTTAATGTAGTTTTCTTTTTTTTTTCTATTTTAATGTCTTTCCCCCCTTTTTTCTATTTTAATGTAGTTTTCTTTTTTTTTTCTATTTTAATGTCTTTCCCCCTTTTTTCTATTTTAATGTAGTTTTCTTTTTTTTTCTGTTTTAATGTCTTTCCCCCTTTTTTCTATTTTAATGTAGTTTTCTTTTTTTTCTATTTTAATGTCTTTCCCCCCTTTTTTCTATTTTAATT
>JAPMOQ010053064.1:87005-133954 GCA_026543055.1 Argiope trifasciata | reverse complement strand
GTCTTTCCCCCCTTTTTTCTATTTTAATGTAGTTTTCTTTTTTTTCTATTTTAATGTCTTTCCCCCCTTTTTTCTATTTTAATGTAGTTTTCTTTTTTTTCTATTTTAATGTCTTTCCCCCCTTTTTTCTATTTTAATGTAGTTTTCTTTTTTTTCTATTTTAATGTCTTTTCTTTTTCTTTCTATTTTAATGTCTTTTTTTCTATTTTAATGTCTTTTTCTTTTTTTTCTATTTTAATGTTTTTTTCTTTTTTTTTCTATTTTAATGTCTTTCCCCCTTTTTTCTATTTTAATGTAGTTTTCTTTTTTTTCTATTTTAATGTCTTTCCCCCCTTTTTTCTATTTTAATGTAGTTTTCTTTTTTTTTTCTTCTATTTTAATGTCTTTCCCCCCTTTTTTCTATCTTAATGTAGTTTTCTTTTTTTTTCTATTTTAATGTCTTTCCCCCCTTTTTTCTATTTTAATGTAGTTTTCTTTTTTTTTCTTTTTTAATGTTTTTCCCCCTTTTTTTTGTCGATTTTAATGTGTATTTATTTCAATAAATTGATTGAAAATATCATAATTTATCCAGCAAGGTGAATTATTCTTTGTCTTATTTTTTAAAAATAAAAGTTTAAAATAAAATATAAATGCTCATAAATTGTTCTTTCAATTAAAGCAATTATTTTCACTAAGTGTAAGTTTATTACTGTTATCTGATGTTATAAATCGAATAATATAGAAATAAAATTTTGATAATATCTTGTTTTGATTTGAGGGATTTTTAGAATTTTATTTTTAAATCATTTTGTTGTATTACCAAACTTTAAAATGTTTGAAATTAATATTTTAGTAATAATAAAATTTGAATTTGTAAAAACTTAAATATATATATTTATGGAATTTTTTTAAAATCAACACTTGGATGTTAAAGCTACTGTCTGCAAAATTAATATTGTTAAATAAAATGCTTTTTTTTTTTTCCTTTAAAAAAAAAAGAAATAATATATGAGGGTTGGAAAAAAAAGAGAGAATATACTAATTGTGGAATTGTTTAAAATTAAATTTGAGCATTGAAGCATTAAAGAGAGAGCCGTAAAGAATTTTTAAAGAAAAGTTTCTATGAGAGGAAAAATCATAGCTTACATACCCACATAAATAATTCAAGGGTTTTTTTTTTTTTAAGTCAGAAGAAAAAAATTACACTAGTGATTATCATATTTATTAATTATCATAAGTTTATATAGTAATTATTATAAGTTTATTTTTTGCAGACAATTGAAAAATTGCTTCCATAATTATTTTTGACTAAAGGGAAATTTAAAAAAAAATGAAAGAAAAAAAAATGCTTTTTCAAATCTGTATCTAAAATATATATATCAAATTTGTATTTCCAAACTGTCTTCCAAAAAAAAAAAAAAAAAGCATTAAAAAAAGCAATGAACTTGTTTGTATTTTGATTGAAAAAAAATATGAAAGTATGATATTTTCGTTTTGAACACTGCTTAGAAAGTATTTTCTCTTGGTTTCCTTAAGTTTAATGTATTGGATACATATTTATAAAACTATATATTTTATCAAAGTGTTTGTATTCATTTGTATGTTTTTAGACAGCACATTTTAAAAATAAATCTATTGTATCAATTCTTACCCCAATTTTGCTTGAGTGGAATTTCGTGAAGATTAAAAGTTTTATTTCTCTGATTTTTTTCTAGAATTCCTGTTGAAGAGAGATTGAAAAAAACTCATGAATCATTTAAAGAATCAAATGCTGCTGCTGGAAATAAAATTGTAACATGGACAACAGGCAAGGTAAATAGGCCTTTTATTGTTCATTTTGAACTTGCTTAAAAGTAGGCCTTAGATTTTTTTTTTTTTTTTTTTTGTCTTTAAAGATTTTTTTTTTGATAAGCATTTTCTTAAAATAGCATATTGGCTACATATTTATGGATCGATATATTTTAACAAAATGTTTCAAGGAGGTGGGAAGTAAAGTTGTTGGAAAGTACTTCTTAAATTAGATTGCAATGGAAAGTGGATATTGTCTAATATAATATTCTAATAATTTATAAAGTAATAATAATAATGATATTCTTTCAATAAAATGATTCTGAAAAGCATCCTAGCTTAAAATGTTTAATAGGAATTCATCAAAAACTGGATTTCTTTCCAATTGCTGCATTTTGAAATTTTATTTTCTAAAATTGGTGCTATAGTTTTATTTTTTTTTTAACTATTTGGAATATTGTTACAAAAATTTCCAACTCCTAAATGAAAAAAAAAAAAAAAAATGTGAATTTTATTCCAGTTTTTATTGTTTGAATAGGATAAAATGCAACTTATTGAAAAACATCAATATTATTTAAGTTTTTTAAATTCTAATAATAATATATGAAAATGACTTGGGAAGAGGAAGAAGCATTTTATTCTCTGATTAGCCAGATATTTTCATATTTTCTCCGAGTAAAATTTTATAGTTGCTCAGAGGATATTTATGGTGTTACTATGCAAAGAAAGGTTGGGTTTCAAAAGTTAAAAAAAATAAAATAAAGTGAGGGGACTTTCCAAATTGCGGCTAATTAAAATAATGTGCAAAAGTTAATAATAATTAAAATGGTATCTAATAAAAGAAACTGTAACACATGAATTGTATTGCAGATCTAAAATAATTATTTAATCTGTCTTCCATCATTGGTCCAATACATGTTAAATGTTTCCTATTTGAATTCAAAATTATTAAGATATAAACGTATTTTTAAATATTCGAAAGAAATATAAGATAATATTTAACCATTTATAGAGATTTCATATCTTTGACTTTACAATATCCATGCATGAGGTCGTCCATAATGTTGTAATTTTATTTCCTATACCAAGGAGTTACTTGAAAAATTCAGACGAAATATCTTGTCAAATACTTTTTTCTGTACATGTGTTTATGTCAGGATTTTGATGATCTTTAAAATATTAAAATTTATCCCAATTTATATAATATGCTAAAACTAAAAACAAAGTATGAATGGCATGTTACAATCTATTAAGTAAGTTCTATCACTTTTAAAAAATAGTTATCCTTTTTTTACTGATATAAATTTGATCCTACAATTTAGTTTTATGGGAATTTAAATATATCTCTATAACAGTATTATATAGAACCAATCTTGAAAACATTAATCTTCATTTTACTAAGAATTTGTATTTTATTTCCAGTCTGAGAAGGCAAGTAAGAGAGAAGAGGAAAGAAAAGCGCACATGAAAGAAAGAGCGAAATGTAGAAGACCAGCAAAGTATATCAAGAAATGAATTTTAGTAGTCTTATGTAAATAAAAATTTTAATATTTTTATGTGTGAAATCTTTTTGAGTCTGTATTATCACTTTTTTTCTCTTCTCAAAAGTTCCTATTTTCTTAATTTTTGAATATTTAATCCAGTATGATTTTCTGCTTGAGTCTCTTTTTAATGCTCTGAAATTGAATATATATATATATATACACCGAAGAGCCATTACATTATGACCACCCTGCTAATAACATGTAGGGCCACCTTTAGCCCTCAAAACTGATAGTACTTGCCGTGACATTGATTCCACAAGGTGCTGATAGGTAGTCTGAGGTATCTGGTACCAAGCGCTCACCAACTGGTCCTGCAATTCCATCACATTGCGAGGATGTGGCGTGACAGCACGAATTTGGTTTTCCAAGTAGGACCACAAATTCTCTATTGGATTAATGTCAGGTGAGTTTGGGAGTTGCAAAGACATGACTTGAAAGTCACTGGAATGTTCCTCGAACCAATCCATGATGATTCGACTTTTATTACATGGTGCGTTCTCCTTTTGGTACACGCCATCCTCCGCCGGAAACACTGTTCCCATGAATGAGTGAACCTGGTCTGCAACCATGTTCATGTACCTTCCAGACGGCAAGGATTGTTCTATGGGGATTATGGGTCCTATTATGCTCCATGAAAACATTGCCCACACCATAATACCCCCACCACCGGCTTGTCTCCGTCCAACTGTGCATCCGGGAGCAAGGGATTCATTTGGAAATCGGCGTATTCTCACACGCCCGTCGAGGTGATGGGCCAGAAAACGTGATTCGTCGGACCATGCAACCTTCTTCCATTCCTCTGGTGTCCAATCCCGATGTTTCTTGGCCCATAGCAGACGCATTTGGTGATGACGTTCCGTTAGTGCAGGAGCATGCTTCGGCCTCCGGCAGCGTATGCCCATACGCAGCAATGTACGCTGCACAGTGTGTTGAGAAACACTGCCTGGGTCACCACTGTTGTAGCTGGTGGTGATTTCGGCTGTTGTAGCCCTTCGGTCACGGCGAACAGTGCATAGCAATCTCCACTCTCCTCTGGAATCAATGCGGCGTGGACGACGCACTTTTGGCCGGCGACTTGCCGTTTCACCATCCCTGCACCACCTTTGATATGTGCTCACAACAACTGCACGTGAACAGCCCACTAAACACGCCGTTTCTGATATTGATGTTCCAAGTCGCCGAGCCATAACGATTTGACCTTTATCAAAGTCTGATAAATCCGCTGCTTTTCCCATTATGTGGCTAATCGCACTATGTTTAGAAAGACACTGCATTCCCATTTTATATACTCCAATATCAACCATGCACGCGCAGTGGTTCTGCTCCTGGACGAGCCCATTCTCATAGATGGAGGGTGGTCATAATGTAATGGCTCTTCGGTGTATATATATATATATGCTCCACATTTACTTCTAAATAACCAGACAGATTTCAATTTAACTTTGCACATTCAAAAATTTCCAACTCTTAAATGACAAAATATGTTGATTTTAAGCCATTTTTTTTTATTGTTTTAATAGGATAAAAAGCAACTTATTAAAAAATATATTATTTAAATTTTTTAATAGTGATTTATAAATAATTTAATATTAGGGAAAGAACATAATTAATTTTCAGAAGAGCAAAAATTCATTAAATATTTACTTAGTAAGAAAATAACTGGTTTGCCTCTTCCCCCCCCCCCCCTCTTTTTTTTCAGTAACTGTGGAAGAAATACTCTTATTGAAAATATTTTAGTAGCCATTTAGAATTCAAAATTATGCTTTTTCAATGATATCCAATTCATTTTTGTGCAGTATTTTTCTTAATAATGAATATACACAATAAATTTAATTACTTTACCACTATTTTTTTAAAGTTTGTTTTATTTTAATAACTATCTGTTTACTATATTTTCTCTCACTTCAAAACCGTTATTCAACAATGCTAAAATGAGGCATGATCGCTTAAACGGAGGTAAGAAATGTAAAGCCGTGTCTAACAAATGTATGCCAAGAGCAATGACTTCCATCTTTGAAATATTAATAAATATTTCCTACAGAAGAAATTATTTCGAAAAAAACCCAATATTATCATAATTAAAATTTTATTTTTAATGATCTCACAAAAATAGAATTTGTGAAATTTTTCTTTCAATTGCTATTTATTATTTTAAAAAATTAATGCCAATAATTTTGAAAAAAGGAACTTTGATGATACTTCTTTGCTGGGAACATTAAAATTTTCGAACTACTCTGCCAATATTTTTTTTCAATTGTTACTTTTTAAATAAATTCATCATTTATATTTCTGTGTAATTATTTAAGTCATTACAACTTTTTAATAAAAATCAATGCAAAGGATTCTGAAACCAAGGAATTTATAAATATTCCTTTGTTAATTAAAATTAAAACTTTGAATAATCACCCATTATTTTTTTATAATTTGTATTCTTTTTACTTGTTTTAAAGTAGCAAAGATAGTGTTTTTATTGAAAAGGATAAATTGGAGGTTATTAGCATCAAAGACTCATCCCTATTGTTAGAAGGTCAGAATTAATAGATGTTAGAATGTTTCAGTAAACGAAGAAAAAAGTGTAGCAAAATGCTTACAAAAGTTTTTATTGAATTAGAGGCGAACTTTTTTGGCGGTTGAATCTGGGAGGGCTTGCTACAAAGGCTTATCCCATGAGTTGAATATTTCAAATGTGCATGAGAGAGATTATATTCAATGTTATTTACTTGGTTACTGGAGAAACAATCAAGCAGGCATCCTGACATAGGGGTAGCATGTCTTCCTAGTGTTCTGGGCGTCCCGATTCGGGCATGGTTGTTATTCCGTGTTCTGTCTGTGAGTAGTGTGAATGTGCCCAGTAAAAAGGGGTTGTGGAAGTGAATGTGATGCATGAATTATCTTAGTCGTACTCTTGACCCTATTTGGCACTACTGACAAAAAAAAAAAAAAAAACGAGGCGCTTCATTTTGGCTTAAATTGCCGACAGTATCTGTCAGAGGAATCCTGTCGATACTGCTACGTTCAGTGGTGGTGGGGTGGTCGGCTGTATGCAAGAAGTATCTGTCAGAGGGCTTGTAAAGTGCCAAAAGTCACAACAGAAAGCATCAAGGTTGTTATAAATTCCAGGTTTATTTAGTAGAATTAAGGCCTTATCATACGGTGAAATTTCGTCAGCATTTTTCCGTTTCTACCCTCAAAAACCGGTCAAGCGAGTTTCATAATCGACAACTTTTTCTAACCAGATAGTGAATGCCGTCGGAAATATTGTCCGCAAACGAAATTCAACCAATCATGTGAAACTTTGAAGTGACGTCACTTTCGTTGTCGTTTGCTGACGGGAAGTGCCGACGATATTTTGCCGTGTGATAAGGCCTTTAGGCAATTAGATGTGTTATCACATTTTCTATTTTTAAGGTATAAAATTAAATAAGAATGAAAAAGGATGTAAGAACGGAATACATGAATTACATGTAAGTAATATATTCCATTATTTGAGTAATTTATTCCATTCTTATGTTCCACCCATTAAAGTAAGGGATAGAATAGATAGAATATCTCAAAGTGTTTCTTGGAATTTGCTATTTTGATAAATTTGGTATATGTTTTTAAACGATATTTTTTGATGATACTAGATTATGTCTACTACAGAACAAACTCAAAGCATGGATTCCATTGGATGGACTCCGTTCTTTGCAAGTTAATTCATCTTCTCATTCCAATCAATATTTGAATGCCCTTGAATCCAAACCAATACGATTTTCTTAGAATTTTGTTTAAAGCAATTCTATGAGTGTCTCCGGAATTTCGTCGTTAAACTTTTCAAGTCTTGAAGGTGGAAATAAGTCACTTAAAAACAGTGCCCCTCTTTCTGGAATTCAATTAGGATACAAAGATGGTACTAATAGGATGAATTTCATAACCGACCGATTGTATGTTTGGTAAGCCTGTGACAGAAGTGATAAATTACTATTTAGATGCATCTGTCGCAATGATAAAATAATCTTGAAATTCTTTGTTGAGAGTTTCTTAAAAGAGATCTTTGGTGATAGAAGTTTACCTTATTTTGAAAACTGAATTCACAGAGGAATATTTTGCATATTTCACTCCGACAAGTAGAAGATTCACTCCACAAAAATTATAATTGTGCTGGAATGTAGATTATTATGATCTGTGCAGGAAGTAACAAGACTTATGTTTTCAGGAACATTTCTTTAATAACCACATTTACACACTGAACAAAGACAAGACATTCACCCGAGCAGCTTAACAGTGCAGTACCGCGTCTCATTCTGATTATACTCGCAATGCATTATGGGATGACATGGGATAGCCTATCAGGCATCGCCATCTAGTATCCAAAAAAGAAGAGAAGAGGTATGTAACTGCTACATAATTTAATTTAAAGAAATGACCCGTTTTTGAAACTTACTGATAAATGCAGTTCCGTCTTTTTTAATCAATTGAATACCAATGTTAAACTTTGATCATGTATAGGTGGCTGAGTACCATTTGTGATTTGCTTGTTAAATAACCACGAAGCTATAATTTTGAAACTCTGTTAGAAATTCTTTAGCAGCAGTTTTCACCAAGACAACGTTTGAAGTCCGTTTGAAAAGAGCAAGAGTAGTTCTGAGGAACATTGTTGGAATAGTTCTGAAAATTTTGAACTGGGTCTCAAAAAATTTATTAATAATGGCAGAACTATAAAAAATGTCATGTGGATAGGACTTAAGAAGACACAGGAAGTAGAGTTAAATCAGTTTATTAACTCAACTCTGAACTAGGAGCACTGCGACTGAGAGATCTTCAGCTTTCATACAGGTAGGGAAAGTTCCAGAATACCTTTCTGGAGACAGTAAGAAGTGTCCAGAGCACCTATCTGGTAAATTAAAGAGAGGTCCAGAATTTTCTGGAACAAGAAAAAAAGGAAAAACAAATAATGGAAAAGTATTTAAACAAATTTTAAGTTTACTGGGATTCGAACACATGATCTCATGAGTATGATTCCAACGTCATAACCATTCAGCTATGCAGACTCAGAAATGTTTCGTTTCAATGTGGTAATATCAAAAAATAGGTATTCTTATTGCAGATATTGAATTGTTCCTTTATTCTGGTTTCATATGTTTTATAAGCTATAGATTACTGTGTTGACCTTTTTTTAAGGATTTGGGTTCAGAATCTGTTTAAAATAATCCCATTTTGGTTTATTTTGTACAAAAGTTAAATTTAACTGTTGAATAGTTTACTATTCAAAACTCTTAACTGACATTTTTCATAAAATTAGTTAAAAGGTTGTGGTGATATCTTAATAAGACATATAACATCAACGGGAGATGAGCATGCTTTTGTCCTGTGGTTATGTTATCGGCCTTCTAATCCAAAGGTCCTAGGCTCTATTCTGAGCCAACATCTACCTTCCCACAATGGTGAACCGGACGTGATGAACCTTCAAGCAACTGATGTGTGGCGCCATCTACCCGCAACCAGAGTCGTCAGACTCACTTAACGCAACAATTCACGCACGCTCGCCATAACGCTTGGCGTAACTAAAAAAAAAGTTCTCCGATCGCCAAAACAAAAATTGGGTACGGCGCAGTAGACACAGCAGCAGCCTCTCACTCAACAAACCAATTCATCATCACTCAACAACGACTCATATCGTTCGTCTAACTCACTGGTGGGTGAGTCTGTGGTGATATCTTAATAAGACAGATAACATCTGCGGGAGATGAGCATGCTTTTGTCCTGTGGTTATGTTATCGGCCTTCTAATCCAAAGGTCCCAGGTTGTGTTCCGAGAGCACATTTCGCCTCCCACAAAGTAATAAGTTTTATCAGAAAATGCGCGAAGTAACTAAGACTCTAAAGGCCTTATCACACGGCAAGATATCTCCGGCACTTTCCGTCAGCAAACGAGAAGGAAAGTGATGTCACTTGTGTGACGTCACTTCAAAGTTTCACATGATTGGCTGAATTTCGTTTGCGGACAGTATTTCCGACGACATTTTCGAACTGGTTAGAAAAAGTTGTCGGTTATGAAACTTGCTTGACCGGTTTTTAAGGGTAGAAATGGAAAAGTACTGATGAAATTTCATCTTGTGATAAGGCCTTAAATGTACCGAAAAAACGGACAAACAAAGGTTACAATATTAAAATGGTAAAAGACATAAGAAGAAGAAACATATTTCAGATTATCTAAATGATTTAAAATCAAAAAGGGAAAACACTAAAGAAATAATATTTTTTTTTCTACAGAAATTTACGAGCAAATCAACTGAAATACAGAAGGGAATAAACAATACACAATAGAATAAAATAGTTGCAAAAAGTACAGTTTTAATTGAATAATTTAAAATGTAAAATTAATGCATACGTTCCCAATTCGTTTGTTTAACAGTAAATAAAGATTTCTTGATTTGTATTGCATTTCCTTCCTCATTCTACCAAGTTCTGATCGAAATAGTCAATATTTTCTTGATATTTACGTTTTTTATGCAATTAATTTTGTTTCAATTAAACTGTGAATGTGTTTGTAAAATCATAGCATTAGAATAAATTGTAAAATTTAAACATTTACAGCCAAGGAATCAGAAGTAATAAAGAATCCGGCATGAGGACTTTCTCAAGGGTCACCTTCAGACAGGGATTCAGACCAGGGTTTTTTTCTGTGAGGGGCTTGACTTTCGTCAAAAATTGACCCCTCCTGATCTGAAAATTCCAGAATATTGAGGTTTTTGAGATACAAACCTCAAACGAAAGTCAGACCTCTCACCCTGGTTTGAATCCCTGTCTGAGGGTGACCCTTGAGAAAGTCCTCAGGTCGAATTCTTTATTACTTCTGATTCCTTTTCTGTAAATGTTTAAATTTTACTAATATTTTTTCTAATGTTCAGTTCATTTGTGTTTTAGTTGTAGCAGCATTAGCGCTCTCTAAATATAATGTATATTTATTCTAAAAGTTCAATAAATTCCGTAAGTAAAGTTCATACATTTTTTTGTTTTGGGAGTGATTTGCAAAATCAGAATCCTTTAATAAACTGTTAGAAATAAGCTTCCAATAGTTTTTGATGGCAGTTAATTTATAAGGAGCTATAGCCCACTTTGAACTATAAGTATTGAAATATAATTTGAAATGAACATAATAACTGTTTCAAAATTCTTCCCTTAAACATTTAGAAGTTGATGACAAGAATGTAATGCATTTGAAAACAATAGTGAAAATATTTTGAATAAAATTTATTAATTGCATTTTTATATCACAAGTGTGAAATTATCTGATAATTGACTAAAAAAAAATCCCTGAAGATTTTTTCTTTAGTAACAGTGGAACCCAGGTTCCAACACGATTATCACTTTCATAATTATCTTGGGAAAAAAAAAAATCCAATAATTTGAAAAGTAAAATATTTAGGTAAATAAGAAGAGAAGCAAAATCCTAAGAAGAAAAAATAAAATTGATATAGAAAATGATTCCTGATACATAAACGACAGTAAAAACATATGCATTATCTTCGATAACCAGGAAACTCTAAGAGGAGAAATGATAAATTGAATATAATAAACAAAACTGAATAGTAAAAAAAATAGAAAAAAATACACATGATGTTTAGTTGCTATAGTTAGAATTTTTTATTTTTGGTTTGATAAGAGATTTCGATCTTGTGAAATAAATTAAAAATTTTATTTGCTTTGAATTTTTTAATCTCAGTATTGTCTCTGAGATTTAATTTGCTTTTATTCAACAAACATAGATGGCAGCACAATATGAGAATCGCAATTATTTCAGCCGATGTTCAATAACGAATAAATAAAGCAGGTATCAATTAAAATAGATGTATAGATAATTATAGAAACTGCAAGAATAATATATTAGGTTTCCATAGATTCTAATTCATGCTCACATTTTATATTTTTATATTTACATTTACTTAAGTCAATATCAAGTGTTGACTTATTATAGTTCTGAAACTTTGGCTCTAAGTTTTACCTGAACACAATTAATTTTAATACAGCATTTTCATAGAAAGCTGTAGAACAGTTTATGCACATAAGTTTTACATTATGGACTCATAATTTTAATTTTTACCATCGCCTCGAAAGAACAAGAATTCAGAATCACTTCAATATCTATTATTAGCCAATTGAATAATTATTAATGGTTTTTAAACTAATAAAGTATATCAATATATGCCTCATGTTTTAAATAAAATCCAAATATTTATATAACGAGTTTTGGAGCATGCTTTTTTATTTCTCTCCTTTACTACAAGTTTCTCTGATTTCAGATTTGAAATCTATTTAATTTGATTTGAAGTGAAGAACAGACACATGGCATATCTTTGTTGATTGTTTACCAAATGTGTTCTGAGGGATACGAACAGATGTAATGATGATTTGTCTTATAAGCTATTGTTATACACATCTTTCAGAAATGTTAGGAAGCTCTCCTTTTATTCAATGGTTTATTAATCTATAAAATTTATAGGAATAAATTATATGAACATTTCTCATTTCATTTTTAGCCGCACTATGAATAGTTACTTAAAAATTGATTTACGTAATATTTATTAAATTGTTCTGTGAAAGTAATTTTTACGATCTTCTTATTTTTATTACACTCTGATCTGCACCTACTATAGGTTTATTAACCTACAAAATTCATTGGAATAAATAATTTGAAAATTTCTCATTGCATTTTTAGTCGCACTATGAATGGTTACTTAATTGTTCTGTGGAAGTAATTTTTAAGATCTTCTTAATTTTATTATCTTCTGACCTGCATCAAGTAATTAATTGACAATGGAAAAGCCGTTTGTGTGTACAGTTTGTAATAAAGCATTCACTCGTTTACATTCGCTTAAGACACACTGCCTTACACATTCAGGGGATCAACCATATGAATGTAACATTTGCAATCAAAAATTTACATTATTATCAAAACTTAAGAAACATAGTATTGTGCATTCCGATGAAAGGCCGTATGTGTGTGAAGTATGCAATAAAGGATTTTCAAGAGCTGATTCTCTTAAAGATCATTTAGTGACTCATACGGGAGAGAAAACATATGCTTGTAATTATTGCAATAAGAAGTTTGTTAATTCATCTCATCTTCGACGTCATATGAACACTCATGAGGGAATAAAACCATATGTATGTAATGTGTGTGAGGCTCGTTTTACTCAATCTGCCCATTTGAAAATACACCAAGTAGTACACGAAGAAGATTCTAAAAAGAACATTCATACATGTGATGTTTGTGGAAAGTGTTTTGGACGAAAAGGTACACTTAAAAGACATAAGGAAGTCCATACAAATAATAAGTTTCACGAATGTGAATTCTGTGGAAAATCTTATTCTCGCTCCAGCACTTTGAAAGCTCATTATTTAACACATACAAAAGAGGTGCCTTTTGCTTGTGACTTATGCCCTAAAAGATATGCATCCCAAACAAGTTTGCGATTTCATTATCGAAAACATTCCCAAGAGTTGCCTTATGTTTGTAGTATTTGTGGTAAAGGTTTTACCATAAAGAGTGTTATGATGAGACATGAACTTATACATAACAGTGAAAAAGTTCCATGTACTGTGTGCAATAAAATCTTTTCTGGTCCTTCGTCTTTGAAAATACACATTTATCGTAAGCATTCAGTGAAAAATGAACCTCATCAATCTTTGAATACAATAACTTCGTTATGCAATTAAAAAAGTTTATTTTATAATACTATGAGTCTTATAAATTTTTTAAATTACATTTTAAATAGTGTCTTTTTATAGTCTTTTCACTGCCACATTTTTTTTTTTACTATGTTTCAAAACTATGTAATTTTTTCAAAAGTTACAAATGAGTTACATTCTAATTTTTAATATCTTATTTTTGTCATGAAATATCAGTAATATTTCATGAGCCGTATAAAAAGTCTAATTATATTTTAATTTCTATGTTGTTTTTATTGATTTTCACTTTCATAAATCTTTTTTACCATGCATGTTCCAGAATTTTTTTTTAAAAATCATGTATACATAATGTTCTAATTTTTAATGCCTTATTTTTTGTTATGAAAACATTTTTATAATATTGAGAAAAGCATTTGTTTATAATCCAATGTTAAAAGAATTTGAAACTAGGAAATCACACAAAAATACAGTTAGTTAAAATAACTGCAAATTATATTATTGAGTAGTCTTTCTACTCTAAGTTGTTATATTATTTGTTTTCTTTTCATTTTATTAGTAAATAAATTTAATGCAGGAAGGAAAAAGGAATTATTCTTACAATTGTGATAAATAATTTTAAAATTATATATATTTTAATCATATGTTTATTTATGTTGAGAATCTTTGTACTTATGGCGAATTGTTCCTTTAAATTTGTATATAAAATTGGTGATTAACATGAAAATAAAGTACTTATATTTTGAATTGTTATTATTTAGTAAAGTGCATTATCTTAATTAGTATTTGTATTTATCATTTTGTATGCATCATTTATATGAATTTTTCTAGTGCAAATTACTTTTTGTTATGAAGTTGATTTTTCGAGAAGTAAAATATAAAATTGGGGATTAACATGGAAATAAATTACTTATATTTTGAATTGTTAGCATTTACTAAAGAGTATTATCTTAATTTTTTTATGAATTTTTCTAGTGCAAATTCATTTTTGTGATGAAGTTGATTTTTTGAAAAGTAAAAATTCAAATAATTTACTGCATGAAAATTTGTTATATAGAGAAATATGTTGTTAAAAATGCATTACTATGAGGTTCCAAAAATTCTTCTCCTCTTAGTATCATATTTACATTAGTTTTGACTGGGATTTCATATGATTCCAAATTATTAACAATGTTTCCGCAGCAATAATTGCAGTTAACAAAACTATGAAAAGTGAAAATATTTTCTATTAATTAGAATATATAAATGTTTATTATTAAGATATATACTATAAAGTTATTAATTTTAGAAAGATTGAATTATATAGCACTGATTACTCATTATAACTTTTAATGCAAATTTGCTTTGTATAATAGTTTTAAAGTTAAATAATCATACTGTTTTTTAAAATTAAATTGTTAAAATAACTTTATTATTGTCCTTTATAACATATATGGCATAGATCATCATTCTATCTATTGTCACAAATCTTACCAGTCTCAAACTATATTTGTTATATTTTTTCATCTTGAATTTCTTGCTAGATTATTTTCTTTTGTTTAGGCTCCTTATTTTAAAATGATTAAATAGTTTATTTTTGATTAGATAGATGTTCTGTGTTATTTTTTGTATTATTTTGAAGTAAATCTTGACATTTGAGTTACTAAAAATTAAAAATGCAATCCTGATAAACATTGATATTTTTAAAAACATCTCTGACTTATATTTTAATCACCACAGATAATTTAAATTAGGACAGAAAATCATTGACTTCAAATATTTTATACTTCTGTTGCTTAATCATACTTGCTTCAGTAATTTTTATTTTGGTAAATTAAGTAAAAAAATATTACTGCTATTTTTCTTTTATATTTTTGAAGGTTTAAAAATGAATTAGCAGAAGCATATGAATACAGGATATACCACATTAGTTATGCGTTACTATTATTCTGCTATATATAATAACTGCCACTAGTTACAGTATGGATTGTAGATTTGGTAATATTCCATGACTTATATAAAATTGTTCATGATGAATGAGATGCTTATAGATTCATTATGAGGATATTCTTAAAATTTTAAATGAATCTTCAGTTCTGGGTTACCAAAATTCTTGATGTTTATTTTAATAATACAAATTCAGTGCAATTCACTTTAAACAACTTGTAAATGGATGTGTGATGGAATCATTTTTAAAAATTTATATTAAATCTAGCTGCTTTTGGCGACCAGTCAGTTCACCAATCTTATTACTCTTTAAAATGATCAGTTAAAAAATACTTTATGTAATGCCATTGTCAGTTAAATACTTTATGTAATTTGTCATTATCCATTAAATAATTTATGTAATGGCTTTTAATAGCTATTTCATCTAAATATTTTGGATGTTAAAATTTTGATAGTCATATAATTCACTCAAGTAGTTATAAAAGCCTTAAGCCTATAATGCACTATGTATCTCTCTAATTATCTGTCAGCTCCTGCAAAATTTCAATTTTATATTAAAGTGGAAATGTTTAAACTGCAAATTGATTTTAAAACATTTTTATTGAAGTCAAGCATTTTTTTTTGAAAAAAAAGTACTGAAAAGAGAATCATTATGTGTACTACAGAATAATTTCAATAATTTATGTAATATTTCAAGAATTATTTAAAATTTCTTAGATTCATCATAAAATTCAGTTAATAGTTTTACTTTCAAAAGGATTTAAATAATGCAGTTGATGAAGTGGTTTAAAATTATCCTCATTTATTGAATCGTGATATTCAAATATTCATAAATCAGTTAATTTTAGAGACTGACTTAGTTAATTGAAGTTTATCTCTTTTTATTTAAAATATTAGTGTCTGAAAAATATCTTGTTAAATATGATTCACAGAGCATACTATGGTTTTTGAATTAATACAAAAGTCATCTACCACTACTCCGTTGCTACTAGTGAAATTTTGATTCCTTTAGAAAATTTGTTGCCTATTATTTACAGTTATTTATTCTCTCAATTGGTAACTTGCTAAAATATTGGTAAAAGTAGAATTTAAGGTACGGACCCTCGCCAAACTGCTCCAAAATATCGCTAAATTCTACAAAATTCGCCAATTGTTCTCCATCTTGGATCCCTTGACCCCTCCTGAACAGACCACTTTAGGGTTACGATAAGATAGCCACCAGTCAAGCAGGGGTTACCATATTCGGCGATATATCGCCAAAAAAAATTCAAATTTGGCGCCGTACCTTAAACTTTATTTTAGCCAAAATATTTGTTAACAGTTTGAAAACAATTATAAATTGATTTTGATGCTAAATAAATCGGGTCGATCCTATTTTAGCCCACCTCTGACGCCAATTTAAAAACTCGCCAAATTATCAGCGATAATGATTTTAAAATGGCAACCCTGACAACATTTGAAGAGAAATGCGGCAACCCTACGGAACCTTATTGGTTGATTTAAACTCCGTTAGAAAACTATTTAATCTTATTGGTACTTTCGATTACTTTCAAATACTTTCGACTTGGTGTGATTTTGAAAAAGTCGCCAGAGGTGGGCTAAAATAGGATTTTACCAATAAATCATTAAAAGAAAGGGTGAAGGGTAAGAAACAACTAGTTTTTGTATTAGGTTGTTCGGAAAGTAATTTCGTTTTTTCCCGACAGAGGATTTAATTGTATTTTTCGCACTCAATTTCATACTTAAACCGCAAAATCATTTTATTTGTTCTAGAAGTGTTGTTCTTTTAAATGTGTAACAAACCGAGTTTAAAAATATCAAATGCCTAAATTATTCCGGCGTTTCTTTTGTTTAATTTAATAATTCATACCTGCTGGAATCAACAATATTTATCGCTTAAACTATTAGGTTGTTCGGAAAGTAATTTCGTTTTTTCCCGACAAAGGATTTAATTGCATTTTTCGCACCCGATTTCATACTTAAACCGCAAAATCATTTTATGTTTTAAGAGCTGATATAGCAAGGCTTGAGTGTGAAAAAGTGCAGCTGATTCTTCGCAGTAGTTTTTGGGTGGTGCCCTTTTAAATATGGAGAGCAATAAACAGCATTTTCGTCATTTTTTTCTTTTTTGCTATAAAAGGTAAAAATGCTGTTCAAGCCAGAAATAAATTAGCCAATATGTGTGGAGAAGATGTGTTAACAGTACATCAGTACCAGAACTGATTTTCAAAATTTTTCCTTCAAATGAGGAGGCCAAAAACCACCTCGATCAGTTTTTTTTTACAGCAAAGACCAAAACTTTTATGAGCGTGTAATCATGTTACTACCAAAAATATGGCAAAAGGTATTAGACCAGAATGGCAATTTTATAATTTAATAAATAATTTATTCATTAAACGAAAATTTCTTTTCATTTTGACAAAAAAATACGAAATGACTTTCCGAACAACCCAATAATATGAGAAAAGAATGGTTTTAATGGTAGAAATATAAATTGACATTGATTAAATTGATAAATTTATGCCTTTTATAGCCAGATTAAACATTATATCAGTAGGCAATGCAATATTTGGAGCTCACTTTCTTTTCTTCAAAAGCAAAAGTTACGTTTTATTTAATATGTAAATTGTAAGTTTTCAAATAGCAAATATTATGAAGAATTAAAATGGGCGAATATTTCATTGCGCCTTCTTCAAGAAAAGGAAATATTTATTATTATTATATATAATTATATTTCGAATTTAAAAAATAAGATAATATTTAACAAAATAGCTAAAAATTGATAGTTTTTTAAAAATCCTTTCTATATACGCTACTATAGAGTGTTTGTTATTGTTGAGTTAATTTGGAACTGAAAAAAATACACATCTGATATCATTAAAATACAAAGATTTTATAGACTGTAACTGCAAGCATGCAACGATACAATGCAACATCAAGCAAAAAATTGATGAAATCTGTATCAACTGTCACCAAACTGGGCACATCGCCTCTTGGCGAGGCTGCAAGGCTTTTCCAATCATCAAAACCAACCCCGAAAATAGAAAATCTTACACTGAAGCCGCCAGAAATAAATTTCAAAATCATCATAAAATACCACTTGAACCTCCCAAGGAAACAAAATCTACCGCTACTGAATTGATGTCAACTCAAGATCTCTTAGACTCCCTCAGAGAAATTAAAGCTATGCTTGCAGAATTTCCTGGAATTCTCATGGCGGCAAAGAAAATAAAACTAGCCAAGACTAGAGAAGAAAAGAAGTTAATTCGCATTAACGCGCTCCTTGAATAGTTGCACTTCATGCATTCTGAGCTTTCACGCCTCCTGCAGTTACATCGTCTCCTGATTGGTCCAGACAACTCACTCCCAGTATCTAGACAACGCCGTCTTCTTTGTTTCCTCACTTTATTAAGACTTTTCGTTACTTGTTGAACTTTCTTTCATCATTTTGCTGATTTCACGAACTATTAAGTGTATTTTTCATTCATCCCAAAGTGTATCAACTACTAGATTTACAGATGGTGGGGCCTGCGGCCCCAATGAGCTGTAACCCACTCGTTCAAATTAAATAGATTGTAACTGATTATGATTTATTTGCATAAATTCCAATGCAGGGTTATTATAAAGGAAATGAAATTATAATAATTATATAATTTTTATAATAATATTATTCTATAATAATGTTATATTTTTAATTTAATTTTTATATTAATTTTTTATTTATATTATTATATAATTGTTATTTATTTATATATTTTAATTATATATTTTTTATTTAATATTTTAATTTAATAATAATTTTTATAATAATATAATTTTTTATTAAAAAAACCCTTGAAATATTGGGAGCTTTTTGGTAGTTGCTTATTTGATAATGGCATCCTGTGTTGTTTGCATAAAAAATACTGTCATTCAAAAAATTTAATTCAAAACACTCAAGCATTTTCTTTTAATTTATGAAATTTATTCAAATGTTAACATTCATAATGGTTGGCACAAGAAAAAAAAATGTTTCAAACTACTTCATAAATGGCACTATTAAAATGAATTTTAATTTTTTTTTACGATGAATGAAACACATTCTTTTATATTTTCGAGAATTGAAAGACAAACCACAAAATTTTTTCTGAAGCAACTTATGTTCAGAAAGGATTTCCAAGAGCAACAATCCATTAGTTCTTTGGTTTTCTCTTGAACCAGAAACAAGTGAAATTGGCAACTGTCTCAATGTTCTATGCAACAGGTAATTTCTGGATTTGTTACTTTTCCATTATACCGGCGCAGGCGAAAAGTCGCCAATAATGATGCAACAAGCACCAAACGGAATATCGCCACCAGTAGCCTTTTACCGCTACATTTTTAACCCCTTACGTACCATGTAACCACTAGTGGATGCATGCTATGTATAGGGCAAAATCCCATTGTAACCTCATGTGGATACATGGCTCCTTTAGGTGTACAACCAGAGTAATCAGCACAGGAAACATCATAAGGTAGATTTTCTTTTATTGGGATTGTATAAAAACATTTTGGATTCATTTTGTCTGCAGTTAACTGAAGGGTGGAAACAGGAGGAGGGGGGGGGTGCAAAATGTCTGTGTTACAAAAATTTGAAAAAATGGGAAAATTAAAATTACAAATCTTTGTGAAATTTCTCGAAATGTTCCTTGGAACAAAAATCTTTTTTACATGCATTACATGAGTGTATTGTCATTAGTTTTTTTTTCTTTTTCAACTTTGTAGCATACCCAACAGCGTGGTAACGTCAAGATCAGTATCCCCAGAAATCTGGGATTTGCGTGTGCGCTAGAGAACGCTGTGTGGTACGCAAGGGGTTAAAGAAAGTCACAGCCATTTTGTCGCCTGCGCCAAAATGCGATTCTGTGCTGTTGTCAAAATGTTAGCTTGGCGATATTTGCGCCGGAAAAGTACCCTGGAATTCACCAAAAATCATGAAATCAGCTTCAAGACAATAAAAGCAAAACCACATCACAATGGTAAGAGTTGGTTTTACACCATATTTTGGAGATCTGGCGGTCCCTTGACGCTTTTGGTCTTGATGGAGTCGTTCGTGAATTTGACCATGGATGAGACTGTCCCTTGTCTCATTGTCCTCTTGCTGCTTTGTCTTTGGGAGGCGCGGGATTGCCACAACGAGTTGCTTCTCGATCTGTCGATGGATTTCTGAGTCTTCCAGCGCCCGAAATGATGTTTTAAAGAATTCTGGACCTGTTAAAAAGGCAAGAAAAACAAAATTTCAATCACTTTTATGAGAAGGTCGATATGCAAAGGTTATACAGTAAAAGTTTCTTATTCGCGCTTCCTTCATTCGCGTTTTCACTATTCGCGGATTAAAAAAATGCGACTCAATTCCTCTATTCGCGGCTAAAAATTTCTTTATTCGCGGATCTAATAAGTACATATATCATAATAAAAGGATTTCAATAGGTATCCAACCCAATATCCTTTGTAAATGCCGTCAAATGGACTCATAAAAAAAGTAAAATCGGTCTTATTACAACTTTGCCTAAAATATGTTGTTAAATGCTAACTGCAAACACAGCCGAAATCGCGAATGGAATAGGACGAGATGGGTTCGAACAGATAGAATCAAGTGACATTGAGGAATTGTTTGAACCGCAAGATGAAGATCTGACTGAAACCGACTTGGAGGAAATGTTAAATTCACAGCCCATTGAAGAAGAGGCTTCAACAAGCACTGGAAACGTGACATTTGAAAAGTCTTAGTGAAGGTTTAAGAATGGCAAATGAGCTTTGCGATTTCTTTAATGAGTATTGATCCGTCCATGGAATGAAGTTGTATTTTTAAGAAGCAAACTGCTAATACGACTTCTGCTTATCAATCTGAATGGAAGGAGCTTTTAAAAAAACTGCCAAGCAAGAGAAAATGACAAAATTCTTCAAACCACTGCCTAAGCCTTAAGAAAATTAATCAAAATGTTCAAAAACTTCAGTTAAATTGATTTATATATATATATATATATATATATATATATATATATATATATATATTCGCGGCATATTTATGGAACATATACCCCGCGAATAAAGAGCTTTTACTGAATATTAACCTATAATCTGAATTTTTTCCTAAGTCATAACTTCTTAAAAGTTAAACATAATTATTTAAAAAAATACGCTTGATGATTTACGCAGATTAAGCAGTAAATACTGAGAAAATTATTTAAAGTCGAGCGGTGGTGCGGAACATAAACTCCATGAAATCATCCTGGTTTATAATAGTTTACGAATGAATTGATTTACCGTATAACAAGCAATACTAAAATTCAAAATAATTTTTTAGCAATCACAATTAATGCAGCGTAAAATATTATATAATCCAAAGAAAGGAAAAAAAGAATTATCAAAGACATTTTTTTCTTTCAAACTTAACCAGGAAACTATAATTCACTTTTAATTAATTCCTCTTGTTTCGTTGTTAAGCTCCTTAATTAAGCTTCTTTTAAAACTATAGTCATTTTTTTTTTGTAAAATTAATTGTTAAAAGTGACATACCTTTTTTTAGTAAAATGAAAACTTTGATTTAATTAAGAAATATACAATTTTTAAAAAGAACTTTGAAAAGGACCATTTTGTTCTGTCTGAATTACAATCGTAATTCAACTTAGTTAAGTTGGATGAAAATTATATGAGAAAGTTTAATTCGTTGGGCGAAAGTAAATTTTGTTAAATTAAGAGTATTCTTTTTATTTTCTCGTATAGAGAAAGTATAGTAATAGTAAAAAAAAAATTAATTTGATTTGAGATTTTGACGAATTTCTATGTTTTAGAATCCCCTGAGTTCCAAAATCACATTTTTTGGAAATCTGTCTGTCTGTCAAATAGATAAATCAAAACGCTTTGAGATAGAAACACACAACACCGCTTCATGCCCCTACAACTGTAACCCTCTAGTTATCTAAGGTATCCGACTACGCTCAAAAGGGAAAATTTTTAAAAAAATGGATTTTTAAATCTATTTATGATTTTTAGATGTACTGCCAATTATAAACACTTTAAATACAAAAAATATATTTGATAATATAATGCATTTTGAGTAAAAGGAAAATTTGTTGTAAATTTTAATGAAATTTAACCGAAACGGTTAACACTCTACACACAATGGTAATACAGCAATCCTATTTTTCTTAGCATACGAGTTATAGAATATTATCTATATTTATAATAAAGCTCAATGTGTGTGTCTGTGTGTTGGCGCTCTACAGGCAAGGCTGTTGGATCTACAGCTACTAAATTTGGTACATGTATACCTTGGAGGTAGGGAATGTGCACATCGGAGCCCTTTTTTCGAATTTTTAATTAGAAATTGAATAAATTAAAATTTAAGCGAAATTTCGACGTTTTTCTGCTATAACTTCCGAAAATATTATCGCACAAATATCAATTTTACATCAATTTAAAGATAAAATAAATTAGCTTCCTAATGGTATTGGTGTTTTAATGCATGACTTAAGCTTCTATTTTTAAAGAAAACCATGTTTTTTTTTTAGCACGTGATTGGATAAAATAAAAGAAAACAATTACGGAAGTTGAAAAAAAAACAGCTATCATCGCAAATTAAATCTAAAGAAATGCAACTTTTAGTATGTGACTGGATAAAATAAAATAAATATAAAATGTGATATTTTCTAAAAAAATTAATTCAATGCAAAGGTTTCTATAATCGCTTGCAACATCTAAATCATTTAATCAATACTTTTTTTTCCCTTTTTCGCTTTTTTTAAAAAAAAACCTATTTAATATTTTGGCAACATCACCGAAAAAAACATTTTTAATATTTTGGAAGCATAGCCGATAAATTATTAGAGCATTAAACTCAAAAAGTTTTTCCGAATAAAGTTACCGACCCTTTAACTACCAATAACTGAATCGTTTAAACTCTTTCTTAAATTTTGGCTAATGAATATGTGATTTAATTGAAAATTTTCGTACGCATTACTCATCACGGACAAGCTGGTCGCCAAAGGCGGCTAGTGATGAATAAAATGAACCAAAATCTAAAAAAACTTTTGAATTGCAAAGAAGTTATGGGTAAGAAAAGTTTTTATACATTTTTTTTCCATAAATTCACCAAATTAATTTTTCTAAAATCACCTGTAAATGAGAAAGTATTTCACCAACAATAAAACTTGGTTCATTTCATTGCGAATATTATTTAAAACATACCTCTATTAGCTCTAAATACCTCTATTAAATTTTGAGATATCATGTTAACGGTGCAGAATTTTTATGAAATTTTAAGTTTTGAGAAAATTGAAGGTAAATTTTAGCTGAAAAAATATGTTTTGCTTAAAATTACCCCTATAAACGAAAACGTATTTGACCAACAATAAAACTTTTATTTCATTTCATTTCCCGTATTATTTAAAACAAGCGCTGAAATTTTTATGTAAATATTGTAATTACTTTTTGAAATATTATGTTAATTGTGCAGAATTTTTATGAAAATTAAAGTCTTGTGAAAACCGAAGTTAAAGACAAATTTGAGCTGGAAAAACATGTGACCCTGGATGATAGGTCAGGCTTTCCTTTGCCTAGAAAAAATGAACTGTTTGGGAAAGAGAAAAGTCTGTACAGTAAAAGCTCCTTATTCGCACTTCCTTCATTCGCGTTTTCACTATTTGCGGATTAAAAAAATGCGACTCAATTCCTATATTCGCGGCTAAAAATTTCTTTATTCGCGGATTAAATAAGTACATACATGATAATAAAAGGATTCCAACCCAATATTCTTTGTAAATGCCCTCAAATGGACTAATGAAAAAGAGTAAAATAGATCTTATTGCAACTTTGCCGAAAGTATGTTGTTAAATGCAAACTGTAAACACAGCCGAAATCGCGAATGGAATAGGACGAGATGGGTTCGAACTGATAGAATCAAGTGACATTCAGGAATTGCTTGAACCGCAAGTTGAAGATCTGACTGAAACCGACTTGGAGGAAATGTGAAATTCACAGCCCATTGAAGAAGATGCTTCAACAAGCACTGGAAATGTGATATTTAATTTGAAAAATCTTAGTGAAGGTTTAAGAATGGCAAATGAGCTTCTTTATGAACATTGATCCGTATATGGAACGAAGTCTTATTTTTAAGAGGCAAATTGCTAATGCGACTGCTGCGTATCAGTCTGAATGGAAGGAGCTTTTAAAAACTGCCAAGCAAGAGAAAACGACAAAATTCTTCAAACCATTGCCTAAGCCTTAAGATAATGAATCAAAATGTTCAAAAACTCCAGTTAAATTGATTTTTTATATATTTGTTTTTTTATTTTTATTTTGTCACCTAGGAACGTATCTCCTATAATCCCGTATAAATGACCATTCCGTGTTCACGGTTTCTGTATTCGCGGCATATTTATGGAACATATACCCCGCGAATAAAGAGTTTTTACTGTACTACAAGAAATAACAATGAAAAAAAAAATCGTCAATGTGGTCGATAACCAGTATTTTTAACGTAGTCGGATACCTGAAACAGTGTCATGAGCATAAAGTGAGAGAGACATTTAAATATACTTCTGTTCTATCCATCCCTGTGACTAGTGTTCGACTTCTGACATTTATTGATTGAAATAGGGTTCGGGATTTTAATATCGGATAAAGCAAAGCCGAAGGAAATGAGCTTTTTGAAGTTCAGATGGGAAATGGATTTGGCTTATTAAGCTAAATATCATGCAGGGATTGAAAACTTGCGCCGATGTACAAAAAAAGATTGGTAGTTTGTTTGTGATAAGAAGATTCTGAAAAATACTAATAAAAATATTTACAAAAAAACTAGAAACGTGGACAGAAAAAAAAGAGAGCAACACACACACACACACACACACACACACACACACAGAGAGAGAGAGAGAGAGGGAGAGAGAGAGAAATACAAATAAACGCTATGTACAAACTTTGAGATAGACCGATGTAATTTTGCATTCTGTCTTTACATCGAATTTGCAGGTTTCTTTTAAATTTTGAATAAAACTTTTTTAGTCCATCTGTCAAACTGTTTGAATATAGTTGGTTTTGAATATAGTTTGAATATACATAACTACAAAACGAAGAGAGCTAGATAGGTAAAATTTGGCTCACATATTTAACATTTATAGTGTAGATGCTTGCAAAATTTTGTGCCAAGTCCAACAACGGGTTAATTGTCTGTCTGTCGCCTATCCTTTCAGAAGCATGTAAACACAATGATTAAAATATACCAAATTTGGTTTGGAAATTTGTAACTACAAGTATAATTTCGTATCCAATTGCTGTGGTGGATCTAATACCACTTGGTCATACCAAGCTGAATGATAGTAGCTCTTTCGATTCAAGTCAGAGGTGTGCGCCTTTCATTGTCAACGAGCACCGTTCAGGTGAAAGGACCACTTTGCTCGAACACACAACCCTTTTTAGGGGGCGGTCGAACTCATTCATCCATCCGCAAGTCAGAATTGCGATCCCAATAAGAGACCGACTCATCCCTGATTCAATACCCCCAGAAGTATCATTTGTTATGGGAACTTGGAGGACCTATTGAACGTGCCCCAACTGTCATTAGCCAACACGGCGATCTTTGGCCGAAACGAGGATAGAACTCGCTACCTTTCGGTTATGAGACTGACGCGCTACCAGCCAGGCTACCGCGATCCCGAATTGTTGTTTAAATCGTTTTATAAAGAGATGTTAAAACACTAATATTATTTTTGGTACTGTTAACCACAGGCAAAGAATTAACCGTCAGAATACTCGCTTGATCGATTCAATAAAAAAGCCAAAAGTTAATACTTCGTAACTATAGTACGCCATGTGAGGCATTCTCTGGCATGACATATTTGCTAGAAAATTTAAAAGAAAGATTTGGGGAGATAACTCTTATTGGTAATTTTACTCGATTCATGTTTATGTTATGTACTTTAATTTGATTTTAGAATATATTGCTCTTCCTACAGGAGTAAAAATTTCTTGATATTATAAAAAACAAAACAAAATGTGCAATTAAACGATTAATAGATACAAATTCATTATAGTAGTGTCATTTTTTCATTTTGAAATTCCTCTCTGTAGAGTTTAGGACATTTTTTGATGAGGATATTCAAGTTTCCACTAATAAACATATGACAGGCAGACAATCTATGGATTGATATAAAAATTGTGATAAATTCCTGCGATTTTGATGATAAAATTCTTGTTAAATTTCACGCATCTGGCTCATTGTGTTTTAAGGTTAAAGAGCACTAGAAGACATCTCATTTATAGATTTCGCCTTAGAATTAGAGCAATTCTGCAGTTTCGGTGCCAACAAAAATTTCTAAATTTTATTTGTCTAATTTGTTTCGTTTATGATTATTGCGATTTCAGACCAGCTGAAGGTGGAGACAAACTTCTTGTCTAAATTTTAATTTTCTTGTTTAAAAAACAGACAAAGAGAAAAAACATTATGATCATCCAAAGGTTCAACCTTGGGCGAAACCTCACATTTCAGACAAGCCTAATGCGGAAAAAATTTAAAAAAAAAAAATGTTTTTCAGGCTGTGACAAAGATAAAAGTACTTTGAGTTAGATGGATGAAATTCAACGTACGATCTTTGCACCAAATAGTAAATCGCTATTAAATTTTCCATTACCAGAAAGTATGTCTGCCTGGCTATTCAAATATATGTTAACACGATAATTACAAAATGAAGAGAACCGTATTGATAAAATTACGTACACATATATAACACTTATTGTATAGACACGTATCAAAATTTGAGCCAAATCCAACAAGAGTTTGTTGTCTGTCTGTATTTTCTAAAGCAGATAAAAGCGATACTTCAAAAACACAATCACTTTAATATATCAAATTTGTTAAATGATTTTATGCTTCCAAATGCAGTCCTATGTCAAATTTTGATTTCAATTGGTTGAAGAAAAAAAAACACCGAGTCTAAAATGCAAATTTGATTTTGGGGGCCATGGTGGCCTGATGGTAACATCTCGGCTTCGGAACAGGAGAGTTTCCGGTCCGAGACCCGATTCCACAGAAGAACTTTCGTGTAAGCGGGTATGGTGCACGTTAAAAGTTCGAACTAAATGTCCTCCCGCTGATGTGGGGAGGGAGGTGCCAGCTCAGATGTCATCTTCGTCATCTGACCGCGGTTCAAAATGACGAGGTCCGTCCCAATATAGCCTTAGTGTATCAATGAAACGGGACGTTAATATAACTAAACTAAACTAAATTCAATTTTTGGATACTGTTAATGGCGGCATGTCAGTGACTAATCACAAATAACTCGAAAACGATGGCAGGATAGATTCATTGCAAATGTTATATTCGTGATAAAGGCTAATATTTCGTTACTATTGTACACTAATGTATTGTACAATTTGTAACTACTAATCCTTCTCTTGGGAAACATCTTTATTAGAGATTATGAGGGAAAGTTTTGGGAAGAACACTTCCTCTTTTGGGAATTAAGTTTGCCAGAAAAAGCTTTGAGTTATTTGGTAAATGGTTTTTACATCAAATTTGTAGATTTTTATTATTTTGAAAGAAATCTATTAACGAGATGAAAGTCTGTCTAAGTGCAAGCGAATATAATTACTACAAAATTTAAAGAATTAGATGGTTGAAATTTGGCTAATAATCTTTGCCTCCAAAATGTAGATTTATATCAAATTTTGAATAATTCGATCAACGAGCTGACTGACTTTTGGAATATGCATATTCTTGCATATAAATACGAAAACTCAGAAACGCAACGACTTAGATCAATGAATTTTAGTAGTTATTTAAATTGCAATTTGGCATTAAATTTTTTTTGAATCGATCCAAAAAAGGTGTTCAAAATACATACTTGATTTTCTGCAGTGAAGCACACTCCAAGAAAAACTCACAGCAGGATCTGTTTTCCGCAGCTACAATACTCTGACCAATTTTGCCAATTTTTATTTCATTTGGAAATTCATTAATCGAAATATTTCGGCAATTGTTGCTTTTTCTCCACCGATTTCTATTTTCGAGTGATATCATAAATCAATTTCCTAATACAATTTCTGACCTCAACAAATGGAGAGATTTTTGCCAATTTCATTCGCCTCTTTTTTCGCCAAAGCAGACCAATCAATTTGCTTTATGTTTTTTGTGCCAATATAATTTCAAAGAATACTTTCATTTAGAGTGATACGATATAGTTCATTAAAAATTGGTTGGCATTACTAAATTAATTTTATTAACATGATAAACGAATAGTTGGTCTAAGAAGGCGGCTAGTACACTTTTTATTTAATGAAAGAACATCGAAATCAACTTACCTCTCCATTCAAGAAACAGTATAAAATCGCCACCATAAACCCCTGAAAATATAAGAAACATGGATATAGAATGATTTTGATTCGAAATGCCCAATTTCTAATCAGTGAATGTCTTAAAAGTTGAAATTGCTCCTTAAATTTCCCGATTTGTAATGTGCCTGGTATAATTGAAACTTTAATTGGATTTGGTAACCGATTATTTATTTTCATCTTTTTTGTAAATAGAAAAAAATATAATTAATATTATGGCAAATTCAACAGAATTAAAAAAAAGAACGAAATAAAGAAGAACAAGATTGAAATGGAGCACGATGTCTCAACTGACATATTTGAGTCGATAAGAATTGTGGAAATATGGATTTTGATATGGATTCTTGATATGGATTTTACGGCATTCGACTATATCAATATCCTGGTATTTTGCTTGTTTTAGCTTCAGATAATAGTGAAGAACGATGCCAGTTAATAGCTGAATGTTGTTGTGAGTTCGGCCATGACATTTTATTAGAAGCTGAAACATCGAATCTATTGTTTGGCCTTCATGCTCGCCAGATCTTAATCCGTTGAACTTCTTCCTTCGAAATCATTTATAAGATATTTACTTAAAACACTTGAAAACTTCAGGAAGTAAAACATCGTCGTTTGGGTTGGCATGCCCAAATGATGAGATGCGTTTTGATGCTTTCAAAAAATGAAAGATGCTTTCTATGATTTCTATGATATTAGATGCTTTCCTGATGTCTCTGAACGATTTCTGACATGATTTTTACGTCATTCGAATAATATCAGTATTCTGGTAAATTCCCTGTCCTGAATTGGTTTTTACGGCATTCGACGATATCAGTATTTCGATGCCTTTGATAGTAGCTTGTGATGTTTTTTACGTCAGTCAATGACATTAATATCCTTATGTCTCACAGCGCGTCCTGATATGGTTTTTGCGGCTTTCAACGACAGCAGCAGTCCGGTATCTTTGAACCAATTTTAAAATAGTGTAATGACTTGATCTCGATACATCAAAGAATACTCATAATTTTTTGACACTTCTTTATTTTACAGCCCTATATATGTACAAAGAACCACTCGTTCTTATCTTTATTAAATAGTTCGCTATTCCCATCACAACAATCCAAGTTGAAGGGTTTTACTTAAAGATAAGCTCACCATTAACCCCTTAACGGTCACATCATTTTGAAGAAAATGGTCATAAAAGTGTCAATTTTTTGTTCAAGAAAATTATATAAAACTGAGTGTATAATTTAAAATAAATTAGCTCTCTTTAAAAACATTGCAAACAGTCTAGGGCAGCCATCTGGTGTATATGTTGAGTAATAAATATGATTCTGAGCATAAGAAATAGATTGTTTTAATATTTTTGGCGCCTTACTTTTGAATACGCCAGCCCGGAAATATCACGGGAGCGAGAAATAGAGGTAGAAATTTCACCCCGTCATTTTCACGTTAGCGAGAAGGAAGGGGTTAAATAGTAAACATAACACCACGGGAATTCACGGGTTGGTCAGTCAGTGATCATTTCAGGCGGTGCTTCAAATCTACTGTACTCGTGGGCGTACTCCAACTGTCTCCCAGAAACCCTTCTCTACTTCCGAAAAGACTCTGCGTATTTTATCTTAGCGAAAATCTCCGCCTCCTCTTCTTCAGTGGCTACTGATCTTCTCTTCCGGCCAATCATGTCCATCAAAGGGACCTTTCAGTGATGCCAGTCCGTTGTCGGAAGGTAATTAAGGCGCGCCGAAAAGTCTGGAACATGGGGTCCGCTTACAATAGGGTAATTCGGCATCCAGATGTTTGAATGTTCAATTGTCACTGAAAGCGATATCACTGTCTTCTGGGCGAGGAATTTCCAAGTGTGTTCTTTCAGCTATAGGTGCCTCAGGTCCCGAAAGGAGATCATCTGCAACATCTGGTTATCTCAAGGTGTCTAGCAAACACAAAGGCAACACAGCTGGTTGAAATATTTCATCACTAAAGGGAGACGGGGAATGTTACAACTATGTTTACGGCTGTGTTTAGACTTCAGTGTCCTGTTGTCATCCATCGGGTCTGGATGTGATTTTTACGGCATATGATAATATCAGCATCATGGGTCCTTCAAACGTGTTCTGGTGTCTTTGAATGAGTCCCGAGTTGGTTTTTACGGCATTCGACGTCATCAGTATCCTGATGTCTTCTAACAAGAACTGAGTTGTGCAGTATGAAAGGACGCCATGAGATTCAATCTGAGCAATGTATTTCAATTCCGTCACTGTATTACATGTCGTAAAGCACCTCGTGTTTTCCATTATATCTTATATACAACTATACTTTTCTGTTTTGTCTTATATTGTAACTGTAATTTACGTTCATTTGTCAAGTGTTCCGTAACTATATTATCAGGATTTAGAATGCTATCCACTTATGTTTTGTAGGTCAAAATTATTTTTAATTTTTTTCACGTCTCATATATAAATAAAAACAGGTTTAGAAACATAAATTTTATTACATTTTTAATAACAGATGAGAAGAAATGGTTGAAATTTGTTGATTCGACTTAAAAAATAGTAGTTGCAAGTCATGAAAATATATTAATCCTTTATTTTTTCTTCATCATTATGCACAGGTGAAGCATTTATTTCTTTGCAATTTTTACCTTCACGAAATATGATGAATTTGAATGGCTATTCCTCTCTAAGATATTATATCTTTTTTACAGAGTCTTTTACGCTATGAGGCACGTTAAAAAAAACTTCATTTCTATTTTTATAAAGCGATTCGATTTGCACTATTTTAATTTTATAAAATCAACAAATCATTGAGGAATAAAATTTTATCACTGTCATCACCGCAATGATTCTTTGGAATTTATTGCTAATTTGTCTATTTGTATCTTCTCTTTTAGTTATAAGCTTTCGGTCTGATAAACAACATTAAAAAGGGTTCAATGATCAAACTATCCAAAGCTTCCTTTTGTGTTTTGCATAATGTTTTCAAACACATGATTCATTTAAAATAATTAATCACTACTAATATTATAAATGTGACAGTTTGGATGGATGGATGTTTGTTACTCCATCAAGCCAGAACAGCTGAACAGAATTGGATGAAATTTAGCACAAAGATAGATTATAATCAGGAATAGAATATAGGCTGCTTTTTATTTCGAATCATTGAGTGGTTCATTTTTCGTTAAATAAAAACTGACTTTTGCTCCAGAAAGCTGTGGTCAAATCCCGACAAAGATGACCAAGGCTCCAGTCTTTTTTCCTCAATAGTAATCAGGTTAGAGTTAAGCAGAATTTCGACTGATTATTTCAAACAATACTGTTCATTTTCTTTGTGTTTGATTTATTTAAAATCAAATGTTGTTGATTAATCGATCTTTCGGATACAATCTGAAGTACTTTTAAATGAAAAGAAAACAGAATAAAGGAAATAAAAAATTTCTAATCTGCATCGCGTTATCCCAACTGGCGTAGAAAAGTCAGACTTATGCTTTACCCCTACTGGCTTTGAAAGTTCGTGCGTGATTGTCGTGACATCAACTGTGTTTGCGCGTGATGACAACTGTGTTTTCATTTAAATTAAAAGTTTAAACATTGTGTGTATAATACTATTGCAGCTATCTCAATTTCGATCAATAAATAAGATGGATTTGACAGGACTTGATTTACTGTTTTGTTTTATTTCGGGTATACAATTAAATAAATTATTTTTACGTCAGTTGTGTGTTTTTGTAATTAAATTGTATTTAAGTTATATATTTTTCGTATATGCTTATACTTTTAAATGTATCGCATTTAGGTTAGGTTCAAATTTTTTATTTGTCATCGTTTGGTAGTTTTTCGTACATATACATCAAAATTTCCAAGCGAATAAAGTCGCGGTGTTATAGCTGGTATTATAAATATAATCTCTCTGAAAACTATGAATTTTGTAGCCGTTGGACCTACCTGTATCGACAAGAAGGTGGCTTGTATGTAGATGAAGACCACTTCTGCGACTGGATCGCTGGGGGTTGCTATGACAATGATGTACGTCACGCCGAGGAGAGGGATGAGAACGAGGAGGGCTTTGGCAGCTTTTCTGAAACATGCGAAACAAATGCTCCAGATTACAATGATAAACTAATAACCTGCAAGGGTCATTATGTGGTGACATCTTAATAAGCCAGCAACAACCACTAGACACCAGCGTGCGCTTTTGTCGAATAGATAAGTTACTGGATTTCTAACCGAAACACCCCAGGTTCGATCCTTGGCGAATAACCTTCAGCATTAGCACAATCCAGCCAACTCCTTCGCCACATTGGTGACCTGGACGTGATTTGAACACGCAACCTTCTGATACCGAATGACTCTCTTCGCTTGCCATAACGCTTGGCGGTATCAAAACAGGAACTACTTTGATATACCCCCCCCCCCTAAATCAGAAATTTGGTGACTTTTTTTCTTGCCAAGCAAAATACCTGTTTTGGGCGCCTTTTTTTCTCGCCAAGATGGATTCTCGCTAAATATCAAATAAGAAACAGCAACCCTAAAAAGTCCTTAGGGAGTGCCAGATTTGGCGCATACTTTTTTGGGGGGGTATATCAAAGTTGTACCCCAAAACACTCTTTTCGCTTGCCATTATGCTTGGCGGTATCGAAATACTCTCTTCGGTCGCCATAATGTTTGGGGCTATAAAAATCATTCATCTCTACAGACTCACTGGTAGTGGAGTATTGTAGTGATATCTTTATAAGCCAGTAACAGCCACTAGACACTAGCGATCGCTTTTGTCGAATGGATAAGTTACTGGACTTCAAACCCAAACATCGCAGGTTCGATCCTTGGCGCTTCAGCATTGGCACAGTCCAGCCAACTCCTTCGCAAAAATTAGATGTGGGCGAAAAAATTGAACTGAAATCCTCCTCAGTTCTTAGTGCTGATCTTTTATACCATTCTGTTTGCATTTTATGACTCAGCACGTTGACTGGGGGGGGGGGCACAAAAATAAGGATTAGAAGCTTCCGTTATGGTGTAGGTCCTGGTCTCTTTGGAAGGTACAGAAAGAGGTTGGAGCTGGCTACCTTCCATCGATGACGGGAGATGCTTAAAAAAGGAAGGGTTATACGGTGGCTGGTGATTGCTCTTAGGACTCAACCACAATTCCTAACAGTGTTGTTGTAACGGCGGTCCAGTCACTCAGTTTTATTCATATGCCTCCGGGCTGGTGGTAGAAATCAGTTGGAGTAGCGGTTAGGATTTTATGACACGTCAGAACTTTAAAGTCTCATAATTCAATAATTTTAAAACCTATTATTTATTTTACTTAAAAATACTCACTCTGAAGAGGGGAGGGGGAGAAATCAGAAAATTTTAAATAAGCGCCAAAATTAAATTGTCCTTTGCTTGCCCTGTGTGTATTAGAAATACGCACTCTGTAAATTTCGGCAACAATTTTACTGCTGTTATGTGTCATTTCTACCCGTCGGGTCCGTTTACGTGTAGTGGGGTGTTTAGAGTAGAAAACAAACAATAATCAATAGTCCTTCAGTAGACAAACAACTAGACGCTTATTTACAGGACGAAGACAAAACAGAACAAAGACGACAACTATTTATATACGACAACTACATACAGCCGAAACGAACACACAGGACAGCACACAGCAATACTCTACAGTAGACAGTAACCCACACATATAAATCCAATAGTGACAACGTCCACAGCTCACAAAGTGGCCAGACAGGATTCAGCAGGAGAGGGAATCTTTGTAGATCCTGTCTACGCTCACGTGTCTCTAGAACAGGTTGAAACTACTCCTCTGTCTCTTCTTGCTTCCGCTGCCGACTCACTACTTCACACAACAGGTTACGACTGGCAGCAATTCAGCATTCCGCCGTTACTTCGGTATTCTCTCGGCGACCCCTCCGTTCAGGACTCCTGTCCACGACCAATTGAGGGCCATTCGATTGATCACCCAATTCAACTTCAGATTGTCGGCTTTTATAGCTTCCGGGAGGCGGGGCTAAAAGTTTATGGACCAATCAGGAGCATTCTGGACTTTTTGGTTCCTAATGGACGGATCGGGAAATTTCTCGCTGCTTCGGGTATTATCCATTTTGTCGCTAAATGCTCGCCAAGTTTGTTGCCAAGCTCTGGGCTCTCTGATGAGACACCCGGACATTGTCCAATACAGATTACTGTAAATCATTCCTTTTTTTGAAGTCATCATTTGTGCAATATTACTGGTTCGTAACAATACATAAATGAAATTGAAAGATATACCTTCATAACAAACCTTTCACAATAAACTTTAAAAAATTATTGATAAAAATAACAAAAATAATAATATAATAAATGAAATAAGTTTAGATTAGTCTAGTTATATTAAGATCCTGTTTTCAAGCAACACTAGGGCTATTTTGGGACGGACCTCGTAATTTTGAACCGCGGTCAGATGATGAGGATGATACCTGAGCTAACACCCCCTTCTCCAAGCTTCCACATGACACCAAAGGGAGGATGTTTGACCCCGACTAACTTGTACCAGACCCGCTTACACAGCGGTTCTTCGGTGGAATAGGGCCTCGAACCGACAAACCTCCGGTTCCAAAGCCAAAACTTTACCACCAGGCCACCACGACCCAATAAATGAAACAAGAATTTATAATAAAATTATATCTGCGTAAAACATTTCAGTAAAAAAGATATGTACTTACTTATATTGCCTCGATTCCACGGAATTCGAGGCTCGTAGTTTTGTTATCAGTACCCACATGATCCTCGTGAGAAAGAATATGTTGATCTAGAACAATAAAGAGAATTTATTTTAATGCATCTTAAATTTTTTTGGAAGTTTGAAATATCAAAAATGAAGTAAAATAAAGTGTTTTTTTTAAATATTCAAGAAAGAAAGTTTAGATTGAAATAAAATCTAGATATCAATTCATAAGATTGAAATAAACTTACTAGCAATACCACCATGACTGGGCAGCTAAAAACATAGTCGTAATAATCTTTATTTTGCCAAGGACAACTGTAAAGAAAAATAATTCTTAGGCTTCGTCATACACAAAGTCTTTAGTTTTTCATATGGAAAACTATAGTGCAGATATTTGACACAATAATCTTATACTATAATAAGAGGAATGGTTGCCAAGTCGAAAATCGCCCCAGAATTAATAAACTCCGGTAAACTTGGGGGTCTGGGGTTTTTGGCCACGAGGAATCGATTGGCGGCGGTTTTGAAGCGCTACGGTCGAGCAGTTCGGAGTTACAGATAGGATATTTTCAAACTTTATTAGTTCGCCATAATGGCTATCGATGGCAGCACTTAAATTTTCTTTGTCTATTGCCTAATAGGTTTCAAGCGGTAACGTTCCGGTTATTTTTTCACCAATGGTTTCACAAATTTTCTTATGGCATGTATTGTTTTGATAAATCACAATTGAAAATTTAAATCTTCGAGTTAGCTTCGATACCTGTTTTCTCCGAGCGGAGCTCGGTCACCCGCTGGTATTTTTAAATTTTGAGGCCTTCAAAATGTCAGGAGATAAAGTTTTGATTCATTTGAGCTGATCGCATCAGCCATTTCATTCTGCATAACGGTTTTTACGTCAAGCAATTTACAGAAATAATACAAGCCTAAAACAATATTGTAATAATAAAGGCGAAAATAAGAATTTTGTCCCGAAATTACTGCACAAAGAAACAATTCAGTCCAGCTTTAATACTAACAAAAACTTATAAGCAAAAAATTTGGCGGAAAGATTTAAATTGTTTTTGTTTTACTACCGCAACAACAAAAAAACTTTTAACAAATTGTGTATAAAAGTATAATTGAAAATATTATTAATTTTAAAGAAAAATTTCATAGAAATAAAATTGCTATGATTGAAAAGTTAATTCTTTGAATTTCAAATGTGTGCAAAAGTGGTTTTTGAGAGATAATATGCTCCAAAGTTAGAAAAAATTCCATTAATTTTTAATTTAATAAAAATCTATGGAATACATTACGATTTAAATTAAGCGGTATTAACTTCATTATTTCATATAAATTTATGAAAAGGCTTTGAATTTAAAAGAAAATCTAATTTAATTGTTTCTTAATTAATTAATTAAATTTTCTTCATAATTTAAAATTGTTATTTTAAATATTATATTATTATAATCAAAGAACGAATTTACATTTTATCCGTACAAATTATCTTCCTCGTATTACGAGTTTACTAGGCCAAATACTTTCAAATTAATTATTTTATTTTCAGATAAAATTTTATCCTCAACTCATATAAAATGCCAATCAGAAGAAGTTTTCTTTTTAGTTGTTGCAAGATTATAGCTTGAAGGAGAATATTTTCTGATATTAAATTCAGTTTTGAAGAGTTCGATATTATGTTTTTTTAAATGAAGTATTTCATATGATTAGTATAAAATAAATATTATAGTCCACTAACTATATTTTTTAATATTTCTGTTATCAAAATAAGATTAAAGAATTAAAAAACTTTTAAAAAAAGGACAAAATAATTTTTTAAAGAAAATGCACTATCTTTGCACTTTTCTGAAAAGTATAAAATTTATCTTTGCCCTAGAGTTATTTTGCATTGATAAATAAAAATCCATCAATTATGTGGCGAAATAGAGGCATATTGACAAAAACATCGAATTGGCAGAATTTTTATACCCCATAATATTATAAAAACATCTATTTATATTTAAAAAAGTATAATATTTGTGATGTAAAATATTAGAAAATATATTTTAAACACTATATTAAAAATTTATTATAGAAAAAAAGTTTAGTATAGTTTCAGAATATAGATGAAATGAGTAATTGAAAATTTCTACAGATAAATTTATTTCTACAGAAAGACTAAAAAAAATAATAATTTTTTTTTAATAAATTTTAAAATAAATTTTGAAATGGCGAAATTAATTACTGATAATCATATATAATATGCTTTAAGAATACATATACTTTTAAAATGAATAAATCACGAACTTAAAAGGTACAGCGAATAAAATTATTCCAAAAATTATCTTATCTTATTCTATTGTCCATTGCCAAATTATTCCATTAGTGTGAAAAAATTCTTTTGAGATAAAAAAAAAATCAAAAGTAATAATACTTAGTTATTGAATAAATCTTACTAGTAGGGTCTTGAAATGTAAAAGAAAAATGATGAAATATTTACTTAAATGTTTAGTTACATTTTTTACATTTCGGGGCCCTATTCAATATTAATTCATCATTTTACTAGAGGAATTTCTTTTATTACTAAACATTTAAGTAAATAATTCACCTTTTTTCTTTTTACATTTAAGAAAATAATTTATTTTATTGGAGGAATTTCTTTTATAACTACACATTTAAGTAAATAATTCATCATTTTTCTTTTTACATTTAAGTAAATAATTCCTCATTTTTCTTTTTACTTTTAAGTAAATAATTCATCTTTTTTCTTTTTTTACTTTTAAGTAAATAATTCCTTTTATTGGAGAAATTTCTTTTATAACTAAACGTTTAAGTAAATAATTCATCATTTTTTCTCTTTAAGTAAATAATTCACCATTTTTCTTTTTAACTTTTAAGTAAATGATTCACCCTTTTTCTTTTTAACATTTAAGTAAATAATTCACCATTTTTCTTTTTAACATTTAAGTAAATGATTCACCCTTTTTCTTTTTAACATTTAAGTAAATAATTCACCATTTTTCTTTTTCCATTTAAGTAAATAATTCATTTTATTGGAGGAATTTCTTTTATAACTAAACATTTAAGTAAATAATTCATCATTTTTCTTTTTTCGTTTAAGAAAATAATTCACATTTTTTCCTTTTTACATTTAAGTAAATAATTCATCATTTTTCTTTTTTTACTTTTAAGTAAATAATTCATCCTTTTTCTTTTTACATTTAAGAAAATAACTCACAATTTTTCTTTTCACATTTAAGTAAATAATTCACCATTTTTCTTTATACATTTAAGTAAATAATTCATCATTTTTTTACATTTAAGTAAAAAATTCATTTTATTGGAGGAATTTCTCTTATAACTAAATTCTAAAATATGAAAATCCTATTGCCAAGAGTTTCTAATTTCATCTGTATTATAATACCAATAATTAATTTATATGTTTTTATCGTATACAAATAACAATTCTGATCTTGACAAAATAGTTCTCATAACTTGAATGTAATCAAGCGACCTTTATTTAATTTGTGCATTCATTAATTTAGTTCAAACTTTTTTACCTTAATATAATGTAGCATTCGACTCACCTACTTTGAGTTAAAGGACCGTCCGGTGCTCCACTGGCCAACACTTTAGTGATAGCCCAGGCAGCGGCAATGATTGCTGGTATTCCTGGAAAGCAATTAGAATCATAAGATTTGTTGCAATCTGACTTTGTTGTGTGCTTACATCTAAAAGAAATGAAGGTAGCAGTTCTTGTGAGCTAGAAGGCATTTTGTGTTTTATATGATTTTATTTTTTTTATATCGAATGTCTGCAATTTCGAAAACGCTCACTTGTTTTTATTATATTTCTTTCGTAAATTTTTTTAAAGCTAAGAAATATTTAATTTTTTGCTTTATAAAATATTTTAATTTTGCATATTGTCAGATTTTGCCATGTTTTAAACAAACAAACAAACAAAAGAAGTAAAGAAGAGATTTTTATTATTATTAGTTACTACTAATAATTATTATGAAGTTATCTAATATACTCTATGAAGTACTAATTACTTGAAAAAAAAAACTTGCAAAGCATTTTTACTCCAAAAATAATACAGCAGTTTTGAATTAAAAAGATATTTTAGTACTCTTTCAAATGTGTAGCTTTTAAATTTCGAATAATATAGGGTTAGGCTAAAATGAATGGCTTTTTTTTTCTTGAATTATTACTATTCTTTTCACGAATTTTACTGTGATTTATTCGAAAGCAATTTCTTTTAACTTAATTAAATCTTTGTTGTTGTTGCTACCCATGGCATTTTACAAGCCCGCCGACCCATAGCTGCCAGCAATTTAAGCCTAAACGAGCGCCTCTTGTTTTTTCAGTAGCGCCAACTAGGGCCAAGAGTACAACTTAGCGAATACATGCTTCGCATTCGCTTGCACAACCCCTTTTTACAGGGGTTTGGCACTTTTACACTACTCACAGATAGAGTGCAGAATAAAAACCATGTCCTAACCGGGACGGCTAGATCACGGGGAAGATACGCTACCCGTATGCCAGGACGCCGGCCTAATTAAATCTTCCATACGTTTATGATATATTCCAACAATACTTGACGACTTCACAATTTTAGGATTTTTTAAACAGTTAAGGTATCCGACTACTTTCACAGGAAATTTTTTTGAAAATTGGATTTTTTAAAAACTATTTATGGATTCTAGATGTATTGTCTACAATAAATACTATAAATACCAAAACAATTTTTGAAAATATATTTTGAGAAAAACAAAAATATGTAGTAAATTTTAATGAAATTAAACAAAACTGTTAACTCTCTACACAAAATGGTAATTCAGCAATCCTATTTTTTCTTTGTACTCAAGTTATAGAATACATTGATGAATGAAATGAACCAGAGTCTAAGAAACATTTGGAGAAACAAAGAAGTTATGGGTAAAATTATACGTATAAATGCATTTTTTCCAGTAATTCTCACCTTAATTTTTCTAAAAACACCTATTAATGAAAAAGTATTCCAGTAACAATAAAACTTTTGGTACATTTCATTAACCCTATTATTTGAAACATATACTGAAATTTTTATGTGAACACCTCTGTTAGTTTTTCAAATATCATTTTTACGGTGGATTTTATTTTAACAGAATATTTATGAAAATTAAAGTTTTGATAGCATTGAAGTGAAAGACAAATTTCAGCTGAAAAATATTTGACCCCAGAGGATAGGTCAGACCTTCTTTTTCTAAGAAAAGATAAATTGTTTTGGAAAGAGGAAAGTCTCAACTACAAGAAATAATAAAAGAAATACGCCAATATGGTCAATAAACAGTGTTTTTAACGTAGTCGCATACCTTAACACTTCTGCTGCCATAAACTAATTCCTGTGATTCATATATTCTATCTAATAAGATAATCTCTTCTTTTCCATCTCTTAATTGCTATAGATGGGTCTGAATGGTAAGGCTTCGGAGTCGGCAGGCCACAAGTTCGAGACCCTATTCGATTCTTATATATCTGGTATACATCAAGACTTTTACAGTCAGATGTTGTATCTTGGTGTGTCGCGGAAATTTGGTGCAGGAGTGGGGGATGGCATCTACTCAGATGTCGCAATAATCGTTTGATTTCGCATTAAAAATTATAAGGCCCATCCCAGAAAAAAATGGACATCGGTGGGCAGGTCTCGGCTTCGGAATCGGAGGGCTTCTGGTTTGAGACCCGGTTTCACCGAAGTACCGCCACGTAAAGAACTCTGGTGCAATCTAAATCCATCAGGGCCAAACGCTGGTGTGGTGCGGAAGTCTGGAAAAGGGGGTGCCAGCTCCAATATCCTTCTAATTATTTGACTACAGTTCAAAATTACGGGTCCATCTCAAGATAGTTATAGTGTTGCTTCAAAACGGGACGTTAATATAAAATAAAATTTCAGAAAAGACCTTATATTGCTTCGAAACTTGATTTATATGCAATTAAAACTTGTGGTGACATCTTAATAAGCCGGTAACAGCCGCTAAACCCCAGCGTACGCTTTTGTCGAATGGATAAGTGACTGGACCTCAAACCCAAATATCGCAGGTTCGATCCTTGGCGGAGTTCAACCTAAACAGTGGCACAATTTCCGCCACAATCTAATTTAATTTAAAGAAAAAGGATTATCTAATTACATAATACATGCAAGTGTGAATCAAATAGCATCAGCAGCAATTATCCATGGCACTTTACCGATAATTATCAGCGATTTAAGCCTAAATTAGCGTATTTTCAGTAGTGCCAACAAAGAGTATCGATTAGCTACTTCATGCTTCACATTCGCTTGCACAGCCCCCCCTTTTTACAGGGGGAGGGACAGTCACGCTATTCACAGATAAAACACAGAATAACAACTATGCTCCAATCGGGACTCGAACGCGGGAAGCCCAGATCACGGGGCAGACGCGCTACCCCTACGCCAAGATGCCAGCTCTGCAGCACTTAATGTAACTAGTAAATACATTTAATCAATCAAATCAATCAACGCATTTAACCAATCAAATCTTTCTTACGTTCTGAAAATGAAGGCATTATTTTAAGATATTTTGCAATTAATGAATAAATTTTGGCAATTTTAAAAGCGAATTCAATATCTGATATGAATATAATGTCGCTACCATTGGAAAACAACACCAAGAATTCTTTTTTTAAGAAAAAAACAAACAAACTGTAAAATTTAATGTTTGTCAAAAATTTATTCTTCTTCATTGGAAAACATAAAAACCTTCTTGTTTCTTCTCTAACTCCTGGTGGTAAACCAATTGACGCATATTTTGAAATTATTGCATAACTCCTCATAATACATGAATCATACTCTTTTCAAAACTATGCATATCTATGCAGCATTAATATTTATAAGCAGTTTTAGTCCAAACACTAGAACAGAATAACACACACCCACATCCACAAGATAAGAGAAATTTCCACGAAGGAAAAAAAAGAAATATTATCCCCTAGAGAGGCATTGAAATTCGGAATAAAACAAATAAAACGTTGAAAGCTCTTCAAAATATTATTCACACAGTTTGGGAATTTTTCTCAGCTCTTTTATGAAGAGTATGGAAATAAGTTCAAATATCTTCAGGTCTATTGGATGAATATCACAGTGAGAGAGAAATTTATTCGACATTTGTGGCTTCGGTTGAGTTTTGAGTAAACAACTGAAAATGTTTCTGAGATGCAGTCTTTTGAATGGATAACACATTTTTCGGTATTTATGTGGGTTTAAATAAATGGCATGCGCACCTTTAGGAAAGGATATTACAGATATATGTGTTCCTGAGGAATCGTACAATAATTCTTAAGAAGAGAGAGAGAAAAAAATATATATCTTGGCAATTCGAATTTTCATGGTTAAATGATGGTGGGTCGATCTTATTTTAGCTCACCTTAGGCGACTTTTTCAAAATCTCGCCAAATAATCAGCGATAATGATTCTAAAATGGCAACCTGGACAACATCTGAAGTAATACTTCAAATACTTTCAATTTGGCGAGATTTTGAAAAAGTCGTCAGAGGTGGGGTAAAATAGGATTTTACCAATGATGGTTTTTTTAAAAAAACTTTCCGATACATTTGCTTATATATTTGTGCAAGAAAAAAAAGAAAGAGTTATGATCCTCTAAAAATTATATTCTGATATAATTATAATTCTTTACATTTCGGACCATCATTTATAAGAAAAAATTATTTTCGAGCTGTATCTGTACGCCAATCTTCATGTTTATGAATTTCACAAAATAAAAATACAAGAATCTAGGCACTTGAAATTTGGTAGCATCGAAACTACTGATTGTTATCCAAATTTGGTCGCAATTTCTATATTGGAAGGGTGTGGTGACATCTTAATAAGCCAGTAACAGTCACTAGACATCAGAGTTCGCCTTTGTCGAATAGGTAAGTACTGAAGTTCAAACCAAAACATCCCAGGTTCGATCCTTGGCGAAATTCAGTCTACATATTGGCACAATTCCGCCAACTCCATCGTCACATTGGTGACCCCGGACTATGAACGTTCAAAAATCTGTCATGGGGCCACTTACCTGCAGCGAAACGCAACCAACACAAGTCCGTCAGACTCACTTGACGCAGCAGCAACTCTCTTCTCTCGCCACAATGATTGGCGGTATAAAAAAAATTGTTCCTCTCTACAGACTCACTGGTAGAGGAGCATTGTGGTGACATCTTAATAAGCTAGTAACAGCCGCTAGACATGAGCGATCACTTTTGTCGAATGGATACGTTAATGGACTCCAAATGGACCCAAAGATCGCAGGTTTGATCCTTGGCGGAATTCAACATATACATTAGCACAATTCCACCAACACCACCACCACAAGTGTGCATGAATATTCCTCTTAATATCTCGGTGAATTCTAAACAAATATAATGTAAACACAAAATAGAAAAGTGTTTTTGGACGATTAAAAATTTTATATATCGAAAAGAAACATCTAAAGATTTCCTTGATTAAAATAGTTATTACATTTGAATAACATTATACTTATGAATAACTTTACAAGTGACCCCTTCATTACAACTCATTCCATCAGTCAGTTAAAGACTATTAGACCACAGAAAACAAGCTTCTAAGTAAAACATAATTTAATGTTATATCACTTTTTACAATGCATATACATGTAAATGATCTATTTTTTATGATGTATGCAATAAAACCATAAATAGTATAATAGGGTGTATGCGTCTTATGCACATTTTTTTAATACTCATATGAATGAAAATAGCGTTGAAAACATAAATTTCTGTTCAGATTGGCAGGAAGTCAGTAGGTACAAAATTTGATATCTTCACCACACAACGAAATTAAATCCAAAACATGAATTTTTAAGTAAATACTTCCTGAAATTTAGGGTGTATATTCTTCATGAGAAAATTACTTACCCCAACCTATTGCAGCATAAATCTTCAAGTTAACATTCTCTATAGAAAACGTCTTGACCACCTGCATGTAGAGGTAGAGTCCTTCCACCAGCATCCAGAAAAAATTAGTGCCCATCAGGTATGTCAACAAAATGACCAGGAAACAGGCGACCTAAGCGGTTAAAGAGACATTTATTAAAAACAGAAAAATTATTTAAATTATTATATTATATAATTATTATATTAATATTTTTTATATTAAGAAAGATTTTAAAAATTTTTGGTAGCAAGTTTTTCTTCAAATAAGCAATTGTATTAAAATAAAAAGTAGTTGGAATTCGATTTTTGCAAAAATGCCACCTGTTTGTATTTCCCTCTTGGATTGAATCTCAGATTTGAGGTTTGTGAAGTTCCAGATATGGTGGTTGATTCTCTTCCTCTGGATGGGTACAGAAATGGTGTAAGGTTGGCTCTCACCATACCGATGATGGGGCTCGCTTCCCACGGAATAGGACTCTTTTGTGGCCTAAGTTGATGTTTAGGATTCAATCTCATTTCTCGCAAATGCTATTACAGCGATCAGATTATTCAGATTATTATAATTTTGTGAATTATAAAATGTAAAGTAAGCAAAATAAGCGTCGAAGCAGGAAATAAATTTATTTTATTAATTGTCCGCTTGATACTAGACTGGCTGCTGCCAGAAATACGCAAAAACAGATGAATGTGTGGTTGGGATCATAGCTCATTGGAAATATTATATCATAGATTTATGTGTTTCAGACAGATAGGAGACTGAGTGGTCATCTTGCGATCGCATCAACAAGCTGAACACTTTGTTCCCAATATAAACTTTGTTTTTGTTTCATATTATCTTATTTTTAAAGTTGTACTGGGTCTATTTTTGCATTTAACTGTTGAAAAATTTATATTATTACAAACCAGTAATTTTGCTTTCTCGCAAAATAACGTTATCATAAGTAAGACTGATTTACAGTCATCTGCATTGAGCAGAGCCCGGGCTCCCAGAGCTTGGCGATAAACTTGGCGACTTAGGTGACAAAAGGGATAATACCTGAAACTTCGAGAATTTTCCCAATCCATCCATTAGGAGCCCAGATACGTCCAAAACGATCCTGATTGGTCCAGAAGCTTTTTGCTCCACCTCTCGGAGCTATATAAGGCCGGCAATCTGAAGCTGAAGCAGTAAGGTATTGTATTGAATCGGTAGACCTGAACTAAATTGGTCGTGGATAGGAGTCCTGAACGGAGGAGTCGCTGGGAGAATACCGAAGCAACGAATGAGTGCTGGATCATTGTATGATTTTCTACACCATACACCCCACTATATAAACGAACCCGACGGATTGATAAGAATAGAAGGAAAATTCGTAGCAATATTATTTGTTGTTGACGAATTGATTTCTATTTATTTCTGGTGTATGTTTTATTGAGGCGCACTCTGTTTAATGTGATCGCATTAATTTTATATTAAAAAAGGATATTTATTTTATATTAATTGGCATATTAAAATGTACACAAAACTACACTTTTAATTTGATCTCAACAACGTTTAATATTAGTTTTTATATAAAAAATTGATTCTTTCTATTAAAGATCGTTCGTTCTTAACTAGCCTAAAATTATACATTCATGAAATTTCTCACTTCATTTGTATTAAAAAAACATGCACAAGTCACATTTTCTATAAAATAAAATTTATATTCTATTATCTGAACTATAAGGGCATCAACAAACAGTGCTACCAACTATTGGTTGAAACCTGAGCAACCATAAACCACTATCACCTGCAACTAGATAACGAATTCGAAACAGCTGAAAAACAGCCAATTTAAGTATTAAAAGGGTGAAAAATGAAATTATTGATAGGAATGAAAGTTTACCTAAACTAAATCAACAAAATATTATAGTGCGGATGAAAATTCCACAGCCTGAAAACATGTCAGTTCTTTATAAGGAACACTATACAATACATGTTGATGAAACTGGTAGAAACGAATGTGTTAAATATTTTTTTCCAATGAACGTCGAAATGCCTTAAGCGCTTGATATTTTGCAGCTTCTTTCAATAAATTGTAAAAACAAAGGAAGTACGAACAATGTTTATGTTTGGACAGTTGAGGAAGAATTGTCGAAAAGCAGCAATTAATGAATCATGAAATTAAATTATTTTTTTTGTAATAAACTATGGATATATGTTTTATTTTTTTGCCTTGGTGTGATTGGAATATAGTTGAATACCCAATTCGGTTTTTCATATCAATATGTAAATATTATCAAATTTTGAGAGTCTTGGGATAATCACATGAAGCAACAGCTACTGTATAAACGGAAATATTAGAAATTATGTAACAATGTTGTGTTGAGAAAAAATTCAAAGGGTATTTAAATTTCTTCTTCAAAGCATTGCACTTAGTAATATTCAAAGTTTGGTTCCTCTTTTTTTAAGCTTCATTTTTTAAAAATTACTCTTAATTACACTGCACCGATAATTCACATGCACACAACAAATGTGGTGGTGAGTCTAATTCCACTTGGTCATACCAAGCCTGAATGAGTGGACCTCTTTTGAATGAAGGCAGAGGTGTGCGCCTTTCGTTGTGAACGAGCACCGTTCAGGTGAAAGGACGACTTTGCTCGAACATACACAACACAACCCTTTTTAGGGGGCTGTCGAGCACTTTCATCCACCCGCAGGTCAGAATTTAGATCCAAATCAGAGACCGACTCCTCCCTGATTCAGTACTCCCAGAGGTATCGTTTATTATGGGAACTTGGAGGACTTGGCAGTTAGGACCTACTAAACGTGCCCCAACTGCCGTTAGACAGCACCGCGGTTTTTGGACAAGACGAGGACAGAACTCGCTACATTTCGGTTGCGAGACTGGGGCTCTACCAACCAGGCTACCGCGACCCACACAGCAAATGTGTTCAATGTTATCGAAAAGCATGCAATGTAGAGTAATAACATATATACGCAAATAACAAATCGGTGGTAAACACCTTTAACAGCACTAAGAGCTTAAAGAGGATGCCATACTACTATTCATTTTTCTCAATTCACCCACACTCTATTCACTTGAGATGAACTCATCACTCTTGACTCAATGTC
>JAPMOQ010053064.1:69829-82005 GCA_026543055.1 Argiope trifasciata | reverse complement strand
GACTATGAATGAGGTTATGCCAAAGACAAAAGTATAACGAAAACAGGTGGACAAACGTCCGCATGTAAAGAGAATCCGACATTTCATACGCACCAACCTAATATCTTAGTACAAATATTTAATATTACCTTAGCAGTGAAGGGATTAGGGTTGGATTGGAGAGTCGCTGTTAATATCCAAGTAATATCAATGAGGAGATATGTGGCCATCAAATTCGAGTGAATGGTGTTACGCAAGCATTTCAGATCCCTGAAAAAAGAAGCAGAAAAAAATCAGCAAATTCTAATTGACACTGACTAATACAAAATATTTCCATAATCGACTACATTTAGAACGATAATTGGACAGAGCATATGATTATAATATAAAGGAATCTCTTATTAGTTAACCATGAAACGTAATAAATATGAAAGATAAGCTTATTTACTTAATAAATTCAAGGAATATACATAACACAGTAATAAATTTTCAATTATGTTAGGTATTCTAAAATTACATATGAATAAATTATACTCATATATTAGTCCCCCAAAATCGCCAAAGATCATCTCTAATATGTACTTCAGTAAAAAAAAAAAGAAGATTTTGTTTGCCAACAACTTAAGGCAATGCTTCTTCTTGTATACAGCAGACCACCAAGCCACCACTGAACGTAGCAGTATCGATAGGATTTGTTGTGGTTGACCGCTGACTTAAGGTAATGCTGAAGTTTGTCAGGTTAATTAACTCATATATTCCGAAAAGTCAGTAACATCAGCAAAGTTTCAATACTTGGATATTTAAAACGCATGTATAATGTTATAAAGGATTGGAAATTAACGAAATACTGGCTGTTGTTGTTCCAGCACTGCTGTTACTCAATTGAAAACATCATTAAGAATATTTTTTGGCACTCGATAGTATTCTTTTTCAATAACTTTTTTCAAATTGGCTGCTGTAGCGTTTTTTGTACAAAATATTCACTTTAAGAAATTAACTGGGAGTGAAATGGAGTAAAAAAATGAAATTTCCTCTTTACCTCCGTCATGATTTCACAAGAATACCATCAAAAAAGGCATTTGATAGAGCCATAACACAAAAATTTTAATTAATGAGTAACAACATGTTGTTGTTTCATATGGCACTTGCCATGGACAAGCCAACTATTTCGAAGACAGCGATTTAAGCCTATAGTGTGCGTCTCTAGTTTTTGTAGCGCCTACTAGGACCAAGAGTACGACCTTGACATTCATGCATCCCTCATTCGCTTGCACAACCCCCTTTAACAGGAGGGAACATCGATACGTCTCACAGATAGAACAGTTTTAGCTTTCTTTAAGTTTTAGTTACATTAACGTCCCGTTGTGAAGCAACACTAGGGCTACTTTGGGAGGGATCTAGTCATTTTGAGCCTCGGGCAGATGACGAGGACGACAACTGAAGTGGCACTCCCCTCTCCAGGCCACGCCACACCCATCAGCGGGAGGATGTTTGGCCTGACAAACCCTGAGACCCCCTCACACGACCGTTCTTCGGTGGAATCGAGTATTGAACCTGAAACCCTCTGGTTCCGAGGTCAAGACCTTACCACCAGGCCACCGCGGCCTCCACAGATAGAACAGAGGAAGAACAACCATGCTCGAACTGGGACTCCCAGATCACGGGGAAGATGTGTCACCCTTATGCCAGAATTACAATATTGATTAATATATTTATTAGATTATAAAACTCTGATACATTTGATAAATTGCTTACTTAATAATTAATCAAAGCGTGAGTGCACGTCCTTTATTACAGAGAAGAAGCTCATATAAGATGTTAAAATTTAGATTATTATTGCATTATGTTAATATTCATATCATGATTGACTGGAAAGTAATAAAATAAGAATAATAGGGTTAGAAACTTATGCATAAAGGACAAGGACCTCTTACTTGTAATGAGAGAACACGAAAAGGGCCAAGCTGAGAGCAACTAGAGAGATGCCGTATCCGACGTAGTAGATAGTGGCAGCTTCCTTCATGTCCCACAACACCTGGAAGAAAAATATGTTTAGGATAGATCAAATAGTACATCGTAATATTTGTTCCTCACTTTCTTAAAATGATAAAGTAAATGTTTTTATTAATCTGTTATCTAGTATGGCTCTAAATTTTGCGAGAAAAACAGAATAAAATTATAAATCTCTTTCTGTCAAGAACCGAGATCTAGAGATTCTTCTAGAGAATTCCATGTGACAGAGTACTTTATTGAAAAACTTATATACACTCAAAAAATAGAATTGTTTTTGTAATTCTGTATTTAGAACATTCATCGCATTGAGAATAGGAGATATTGAGTGCGATTACTGTTATTCTTTAGAGATTTGCAATTTGATTGTGAGATGCTAATTTTTCTATCTACTGTTGTTTGAGCACTCTTTAGTTGCGTTTCTGTTGTCTATATTTCATTCAGTATCTATCCTGTTTGGTTTATTTAACTATACGTACATCCACAAAATGATATTTGTTATAATATAAAGATTGACCACTTTAATTGCGGCTAAATGGAAAATTTCTAATCCAATAGAGATAAATGTATAGTTACAGAAGGAAAAAGAAAGCTCTAATAGACACAAATGATTATTTTATTTCAGTTTTTTTGTTCTTGTAAAGATATTAAGAATTTTAAATTTTTATATAGTTTCTCGGCACTTATTGCCCCATTGATTGAAGCTATGACCAGTATTAACTAAGTTATGAAGCTCTGAATGGCACTGTTTTGGATGATTTTGGATTTTATCAAAGGCCGATTCAAAGAGGATCTGAAAATCATTGACAGTACATTTCCTCTAGATAATTGTTGATTGGTTTAAAATATTTTTTAAAAAATAAATATTTAACAAATCCTTTAGTTCTGTTCGTAGAAATGTTAACATTTTTTGTTAAGAATTCAAGAATATTTTATTAAAAAGGAATAATAGCATTGGGAGATTGTAACATAATTTAAGTATCATGATTCCTTCAGCAATCTATTTATTGATTCGCACAATATAAAATATAATTCTTTTCATCATTTACAGCAATTTGGAAATAGGTATTCAACGCTTATTACAAACAGTTTCACATTAACTATTGAATAGTGATTTTAAAGGCCATCCTGTATATCCGTAACATATTGGGTATTAGCTGTCTGATTCGCTGGTAATCGTTGTTGTTTCCAATGGCACTGGTAATTAACAAGCCTGTTGATCACTGTCAGAGATTTTTAAGCCTAAGTTAGAGTCCCTTGTCTGTCAGTAGTGTCAACTAAAGCCAAGAGTACTACTTAGCTACTTCATGCTTCACATTCGCTTGCACAACCCCTTTTTACAGGGGGGGACATTCCCACTACTCACAGATAGAACACAGAAAAGTAACAACCATGCCCAAGCCGGGACTTCAATCTGGGACGCCCAGAATACTAGGTAGACAGGTTATCCCTAAGCCAGGACACCGGCCGCTGAGAAAATATTTAATTTTCATTAAATCATGTTGATGTAACTTTATATTCATGATTCCGCCAAATTATGAGACATTAATTTAATTGTTCCCTTACATATGCTCTATTTACTGTGAACATGTATCTTTCTAACAGAGAGCAGTCGTATGACATCATGAAACTATTGAAAATGTAAATATCTAACTCATCCATCTGCGAAATTTCATGACATTGGAGCTATATTTTTTATTCGTTTTGTAAACAGTACAGATATTAAATAGAGCCATCATTTGTTAACTTTCAACTACTGAAAAAAAAAATATAACTTTATCATAAATTTGATGAAGCTATAAAAACGGTTTGAATTTCAAGTACTCAAAGCAATTCATTGTTGAAAATTAAACAAGAAAATTATTTGTTTTTAAAAATGCCAAAATCCAAAAACCTTTTGGCGATTATTAAATCGGTATCATTAGAAAATAACTTTTAAAATTTTGAAGTGCTATAAAATTTAATTTTAAATATTATATTTTAAGAATTTTTAGTCTGGAAAAGCCAAAATTCACCAGCATTTATTTATGTTTTTGAAAAAAAAAAACACCTCTCTGATGTGCATTTTTCCACCATTAAAAGCAAACACGTGCTAAATTTGGTAGCTATAAGTCAAATGGTCTGACCTGTGGAGCTCCAACACAAACACAAAACCATATTCATCTTTATTGTTCGTAGAGTCTATTATTATATGCATCAACTATATCATCTTTTATATTTCAGAGCATGGAAAAAAAAAACATACACCGGTTATCAACAATGACGACAACAAAAAGCTGTCTCTTTGTAGTAGCTTCTTGACCTTTTCCATCTGAACTTCTTTTCAGTTTTGTGATAAACATTGATGGAAAAAAAGCTTTATTGAGATTGAATTTTGAAGCAAAGCCGTAGAACGATCGCTTATCTTTATTTTTCCCTATTTCCAAATATGCCGCGCTTTATTCCTTTATTTTAGTGCAAAATGTGGAATTTAAATTAAATAAAAGTATCTTTCTTATAGTGGACTAGTACTTGATTTCTAAATTATTAGAGATAGATATATAATTACAATAGAAAAAAATGTTTTAAATAATGGGAAAATTATATTTGATGTTATTTGATTTAATAAATGCATTTTTAAGAAATTATGAATTTTAACTTTTTAAAACAGTTTACCGTTCGTGTTCTATCAATCATATTTGGTAGATAATTCAGGATATTCTAAAATATACCTTAGAAAAAATTGTTTTATAATTTTGTTTTATTGATTGATTTATATAATGTTGTTTTCATGGATCGAGTTATAATTGTTTAACTTAAATGAGAGTAAAATACAGATTTATTTTATGGAACAACTGAAAATATACTAAAAACACACTAAAAATAAACAAAAATAGGAAAACGATAAATAATTTCAATTTGTAAATAACTTAAAATCTATCTTGAGGCAGGAATTTAGCTCAAAAATTTGTCTAAAAAAGAGATTTTCAACATTTCAGAGGTCGACCAGTTTTAGTCGCAGAAGAATGAAATCTTTCCAATTTCTAATTTTAAAGTCAAAAATTCAAAATCAAAATGATATTTTTAAATTCATTATTCTACATTTTTTAAATTATATTTTTAAATATAATTATGATTATAAAGTCAATTTAAAGAATTTTGACAACAATATATGACAGAGGGGATGGCATGTAAAATTAAATTTCATCACATTTTTAGAAATATATATGGGAACTGCTAACATATCTCATTCTGTATAGCACCCTGTTGGCCATGTCACGTCATTAATCCCGTGATGCATCATCGCCATTATCGGTAGACGAGAGTTCGGCGCTGAGACTGTAAGATGTACAGCTCACGCTCTTGTTTCTTTTTATGTGTTCAATGTTAGTTTAGTTATGTTTTGTCCTTTTAATCTTAATAAATACATTTTATTAATAGTGGTCGTTGCCTTTCCAAATATTCCCATATATATTTATTTACCCAAACAACATAAAATTTGATTCTTCTTCCATTTAAAGCAAATAAAATCATATATTTATCTCTAACAATTTAAGATTTAGGATGCAATTGGGTTTTAATGGCTACGGCCTGCCCTCTAAAATTGTAGATGTAATTAGATTAGAGATTAAGCTTTATTCGTTGTATAAAATATAACGTTTTTCTATTATTGTGAACCCCCTTTTTAGAGCTAATAATTACATCTAGGAAAAATGTAATTTCTCATGAAAGGTTTTCAGAAAAGAATTACGAGAATCGTTTTCCTATAATATTATTGCTTGTGTAATCCATTTTTTGTGATGACTTTTATCGAATATCTATTCCCTTAATGAAGAGTAATCACAACAGAATTTCAGGAAAATTGTATTAATAAAACATATTTCTTCAAATCTCTAGACATAGACTTTCATAATACATATGATCCATAGATGAATCAATAGATTTATTAATAGATGAATTTATAAAAAGGGACTTCGCCATTTTTTATTAACGTTGCTTCCTTTCTCTTATATTTCTGTTTTCTCATAAATAAAGAATACAAAGAGAAATATTCGAAATCGAGATTTTAATGAATCTCTACATTTCAGACCTCCGAGAGTTCGAAAAATATCTTTCTGGAATTATGCTAGCTTATCTGTGAGCACAATAATTCACAAACGCTTTCAATTAAACATATGAAAATTGGTATATTATCTCAACACCACATTTGTAGATTTCTATGAAATTTTATATGAAATCCATTCAGAGGAAGGCTGCTCATCTGGCTGACCTAACAGAAGTGTACTATAATTACAAAATGGCTAAATGAAATGGTTAAATTAAGAGCTAAATGAATAAAATTCGATGTACGGATTTAACGGATAAAGCTTCTATATATATATATATCTATACTTATAATAAAGCTCAATGTGTGTGTGTGTGTGTTGGCGCTCTACAGGCCAGACCATTGGACCTACAGCTAAAATTTGGTACATGTATACCTTGGAGGTCGTGAATGGGCACCTCGGAGCCCTTTTTTTGAAGTTTTAATTAGAATTTAAATTAATTAAAATTTAAGCGAAATTTCGACGTTTTTCCGCTATAACTTCCGAAAATATGATCGCATAAACATGATTTTTACATCAATTTAAAGATAAAAAAATTAGCTTTCTAATGGTATCAGTGTTTTAATGTATAACTTAAGCTTCTATTTTTAACGAATTTTTAAAGAAATATTTTAACCATGTTTTTTTAGCACGTGACTGGATAAAATAAAATAAAACAATGCCGGAAGTTCAAATGAAAAAACAACAACTTTCATCGTAAATCAAATCTAAAGAAATACAACTTTCAGCACGTGACTGGATAAAATAACATAAATATAAAATGTGATATCTTCTATAAAAATAAGGGCAAAGCAAAGGATTCAAGAAATTGTTTGCAATATTTATATCATTAATTCCATAAATTATCTTTATTTACAGTAAACCTGATTGAATTTAGACAGGATATGCATTGAAATCCCGAGTTAATGGCATATTTCTATAATCGTTTGCAATATCTGTATCATTAATTCAATAATTTTTTCGCTTTCTTTAAAAAACATATTTAACATTTTGGCAATATCACCGAAAAAAACATTTTTTAAATTTTGGAAGCATAATTGATAAATTATTAGAGCATTAAACTCAAAAAGTTTTACCGAATAAAGTTACCGACTCTTTAACTACTAATAGCTGAATCTTTTAACTTAAACTATTTCTTAAATTTTGGCTAAAAAATATATGATTTAATTGGAAATTTTAGAACGCATTACTCATGGCGAACCAGCTGGTCGCCGAAGGCGGCTAGTGTATATATATATATACACTGAGGTACCACTGAATTAGAGATAGCAAGAGATATGCAAATTGTGTAGCACTGCGCATCATTTATGCGCAAGGGAGGGGGCTGTGGTAACTGCATATATAGTGCGGACTGTGGTTGTTCTGGATTAGTTTTTGGAATCGCCATTATGGGTAAACTACCTGATTTAGATGCCTTTGATCGCTGGCAAATCGTAGGGGCTAGACGCATGGGACATTCAATTTCCGAAATCGTCAGACAGCTAAGATTTTCAAGATCGAAAGTATCAAGAGTATACCAAGAATACGTGAATGGTGAAAAAAAAAACTAGCAATCGATCTAACTGCAAAGGGCAATTAGCTGTGACAGTGCGTGGTGAGAGATGGCTTAGTCGTATTTTACGCAGCCAGCGAAGCCAAACATTAACTCAAATTACCACCCAGTTGAATAAAGGTGCCAGTCGAACAGTCAGTAAAGGGACTATGCAAAGCTCGCTTCACCGTATGGGCTTCAGGAGTCGTCGATCTACCAGAGTACCATTGCTCAATGCTCGCCATCGATCTGCACGTCTTTCCTGAGAGAACACAGGCAAGAGAACACAGAGACTGGGGTGTAGAAGACTGGAAACAAGTGGCATGGAGTGATGAGTCTCGATTCCGACTACTTAACGCCGACGGGAGGTTGAGAATATGGCGTCAGCCTCATGAAGCCATGGATCCTGCATGCCAGGTTGGAACTGTTCAAGGGCATGGTGGCTCAATCATGGTGTGGGTTGTTTTTTCGTGGCACTGTTTGGGATCATTGGTGTCTGTACCAACCTCTCTCAGTGCAATTCGGTATGTAGAGTTGCTGGGGAATCACCTCCATCCATTTATGCTGTTCTGTTATCCGCAAAGTAATAGAGTGTTTCATCAAGACAACTGTACCTCTCACAAGTCCCGATTGGCTACTGGTTGGTTGGATGAGCATTCCTCTGAGTTTTCTGTCATAAATTGGCCATCTAGAAGCCCAGACTTAAACCCTATAGAGCATATTTGGGAGTTTTTGGAACAAGACATAAAAGGCCACCACAGTGCACCAACGAACCTTACTGAACTATAGATAGCTTTAGCCAGTAGTTGGCAAGCCATTTCCGTAGAACGTTTCCAGAAACTTGTCGAATCTATGCCTAGTCGAGTGACAGCCGTTATCAAGGCCAGAGGAGGCCCAACTCGTTACTAGACAGGTATCCCTAATTCAGTGGCACTTCAGTGTATATATATATATATATATATATATATATATATATATATATGACCGTCTGTCCATCTGTACTTTCAGAAGCATGTAAATAACGCACTACATTAAAAATATATAATTTGGTATTAATCTTGTGACCTTAATTGTAATTCTGTATCGTAGTTTTGTTACAATCGGTTAGAAAAAAGGGATGAAAATGTATTGTAAAGACTTGATCTTGACCAATCAATTATAAGAGTAGAATTTCAGACAATTCTTTATTTTACAGCCAATATACATATGAACAATTCGTTCTAATCTAGGTGAAATATTTGCTATTTACACAGCAGCTGAAGGTTGAAGGTTTATAGTGAAAAGAGTTAGTGGGAAGATTTCTCCCTTAATTCTGAGAAAAACGCTCAAGACTCTAACAGGGTGTTAGCCAGAAACACTTCTCCAGGATGGAGCGTAAACAATAACGCAGTCCACAAAAAGTCTCCTCTTCAAAAGGAGACCCTCTCTTTATCTCCGTTCAGACCCCAATTCCTCAATTTCCATTCGTTCACTTCAGTTCTCCATTGGTCTATCGCAAAGCAAAAATTTCACTCGATTACGGCGCCAGCCTTTCATGGCATAAGACTGTCCATCAATGACTCGTATTAGCAATTGCCCACTCTGGAATACGTGTCAATGATATTTCTTCACAAAGGGACCACTCGGCATCCAGATGTTGGATACTCCTTTCCTTTGAAGATGCGACAGGCTTCTTCTCCATAATGAACTCCAAGAGTGCTCTTCAGTTGAATTACTAATAACCAAAGGCATACCCCCCCTCTGCGATAAGAAAAATCAACCAACCAGCATTTAGAGGCATTCTACAATGGAAGGCGTCAACAGGTGTGACACAACTGTCTGGAAATGTCGCTTCTTGTGAATGGGGCAGGGGAAGGTTACTCTATATTTGGCTTCTATCAAGGTCCTGGCCTTTATGTATTGACCACATCCTAGCGATTAAATGAAAACAAAAAGAATCGCCAAAGATAACCCTTTGATAGAATCTTTCGTAACAATTGTAGGCATTAATATTACACTAGTGCATTTATTGCTTAATATAGACAAATGCCCTTATTACTGAATTTGAAAGAAAGTTTTGGGATGAACCACTCCTGTTGGTTGGAATTATTCACATGTATGAGAACAGAATAACTCAAAATTGTTTTTAAAAGAGAATAACATTTGGCACATCGTTTAAACGCCAAATTTGTCAGTAGCACCAAAAATTTCTAGGAAATTTTTAATTAAATTTCAGATGCAGGGAGTTTGTTAGTTCGAATATAAAGAAACACGATAATTACAAGACAATTGGTACAATTTTATCCCCCTCCAAGCAAATACAAACAAGTAATCATAATCATAATAAATTTTTTTGGGGGGAGGGAGGGCATAACATTTTTAGTAGGAAGCAAAGTGGAAGTTTGGGGGCGTGGCCACTTGCAATGGTTAGTTTTTGTTGTTCAAGGAAGAAAAGGCAACGTTTGTCTAAGATGTGGCTCCACAAGCGAAGATGAATGTATAAGTTAAGACATCTAGCAGAATTAGTGGTAAGAATTTATTTTTCGATTGGCTCGTTGGTCAAGTTTTGTTCTGTTAGAGTCACAGAGCTATAAAAGCGTTCATTGCTTGGTTTGTGAGAAATAAAATAAGAAGTAATTATTTTAGTGGTTAATGGTGCTTGAGTTAATGTTAAGGCGTTAGAGATAAGATTTTATATATCTAAATAACGGAATTGGTATTTTGGAAAAATTATTTATTAAAAAAAATTCATAATGTTGTTAAAAAATTATTTGTTTGCTTCCTCTTTTCAATTCTGATGTTCTTGGCAGCTGTTGAATCTGCCTGATTGGAAATTCTTTATTGGCTATAACACTTTTAGATGGGATTTTAATAGACTAGGCAAGTTGATTCATCTATATATGTTCCATTTATTGTGTCCACATTTATGCACAATATATATTCCATTCTTCTGATGTTTATAGACATTTAATAACAAAATGACTTGAATGAAACTGTCAGGAACTGTGACAAATGAAGTTCATCAAAGTGTTTATGCTATTATAAACATAATTATTAATAAAATCTGTACTTTTGACAAATTTATTTATTTGGTAATTAGACTAATAAATTGTTTTTTGATTGACCTTCTTGATACTCCCTCCCTTATTTTTGAGGGACTAGAATATTACCTAGTCGAGATCTACAATTATCGGGTACATTGACAGGGACATATATGAATTTCCGAAAAAAAATTTTGGTCACGAAAATGTGTCAAGAAAAAAAGGTGATTCATCCACAATTCACAATGTTTTTTTTTTTTTTCAATTATACCATTTTAAAAATATTTAATACATGAGAAAATATTATGTTATCCAGGGTTTTTTTATGTCTAAATACTAAACTGGGTTTATATAAAAAATCTCAACTGCGATTTAAAACAATATTCCTATTAATTGTCTCATTGTTAAAACATATCACTATTAAAATAAAGCAAAAGTACTATTATTCAAACAATGCAACTGTTTATACTGTGTTAAAAATAAAGGTTACAATGTTAAACCATTGTTACAGTTACATATTGTTAACAATCTTCGTAACCAACAAACAAACATTTCATCATTTTGAGTTACGACTGCGTTTGCGAAAGTTGCAAAGTGATTTATTTTACAAACTCTGCGATTGTTTTTGTGTTCTGCAAATATTATTTTCTGACACCATGGATAACTATTTTTCCAAAGGTGTTATTTTTGCTTGTCTTATGATGTTACTGGTTTTGGATTTATACCGTGACAATTTGACACGTATTATTTGTGCGATTGGGATCCTTGTTGGAGTCTGTATTGTGGATTATTTGGCTGAAACATTTAAGCGACAACGAGAGATTATTGATATTGAATTGGAGATGTCCGAGGTTATGGATAATATTGACGATTTGCAAAATGCTATTTATGAGCTGCAAATGACGCCAAAATGTGATTGGCCAAAAGCCTTGAAAGGAATGATTCGTGATCTTAAAATCGCCAAAAGGGCTCGAAATAAGGCTAAGAAAACTTATTATGAAAATGCATTTGGAGTTTTCATCACAAGACGCTTCTGGAAATATGACGATTTGTTGTTTTAATTTTTACAAATACGTTTTATTTAAAAGAAAATCACCCATCCTTCATTAATAAACAGGACTTAAAAAATGGATTTACAAATACAACACACCTCGGAGCGTTTCTTAAAAATATTACGATGCCATAAGATAATCTATTCTATCTAAATGCAATATTTTTTTCAAGAAAGCGATAATATATCAAGAATAACTATCTACATTTCGTTGCTAAACAAGACTGGACATCAAGCAGAAGTCTTCTAATGCCATCCTTGGAGATGGATGCAGCTTAATACAGCATCATCGTAAGCAATTTCTGATTCGACATACCTTTGTGGATCATTTTTCAACAAGACTGGACATCAAGCATAAGTCTTTTAATACCATCCTTGTTATGGATTCAACTGAAAAATTCATCATCACCATCTTCAACTGCCTGATTGGGCACACTTTTGTGGATCGTTGCTCTGCCTGATTGGGCATATCTTTGTGGATCGTTGTTAAACAAGACTGA
>JAPMOQ010053064.1:24353-66548 GCA_026543055.1 Argiope trifasciata | reverse complement strand
CTGCCCTAGACTATTTGTTATGTTTTTAGAGATAGTTCATTTATTTTAAACTAGATGCCAGCAGAAAGGAAACTCGGTACTATTGGCCTGATTGCGATGTTGAGCTATACATCTCAAGCTTTAAAATTTACCACACAAGAAAAAATGACTAGTATTTATTTACATGATGTGTAAATGCAATAAAATTATGTTTGAAGGATTAAAACGCATATTTTTTTAATTTCTCTCTTTGTTGGAAAACTAACAATCAGTCATAGTAACCCTGAATGTTGGCTTTTCCGATTTTTCTTTACATTTCAAATTAAGAATGAACTAAAGAATTAAAACTGAATACAAATATTGTACATACACACAGTTTTGTATAATTGTCTTGAATAAAAAAGTAGGCACTTTTATGACCATTTTCTTCAAAATTATGGGACCGTTAAGGGGTTTAATCGTAATGGCTTCGTCAGCGGGCTTGGTAGTGACAAGTGTCAGTAGAAACAACAAAACAGCTGAAATATTTCTATAATATTGCCCAAAGTATAAATCTTTTTTAACCAATTCCTTTTCCACTATTTCGGTTCTGAGCGAAGTTCTTATAAATAAATAATCATATTCTAAACAAAATAATCTATATCTATACTTATAATAAAGCTCAATGTGTGTGTGTGTGTGTGTTGGCGCTGTACAGGTCAGACCGTTGAACATACAGCAACCAAATTTGGTACATGTATATCTTGGAGGACGGGAAAGAGCACCTCCGAGCCCTTTTTTCGAATTTTTAATTAGAATTTGAACTAATTAAAATTTAAGCGAAATTTCGACGTTTTTCCGCTGTCACTTCCGAAAATATTATCGCAAAAACATGATTTTTACATCCATTTAAAGATAAAAAATTAGCTTTTTAATGGTATCAGTGTTTTAATGTAAAACTCAAGCTTCTATTTTTAACGAATTTTTAAAGAAATATTTTAACCATGTTTTTTTGAGCACGTGACTGCATAAAATAAAAGAGAACAATGACGGAATTTCAAATAATAAAAAAAACTCATCGTAAATCAAGTCTAAAGAAATGCAACTTTTAGCACATGACTGGATAAAAAAAAAACAACATAAAATGTGATATTTTCTAAAAAAACAAAGGCAAACCAAAGGTTTCTATAATCGTTTGCAATATCTAAATCATTTAATCAATATTTTTTTTCCTTTTTCGTTTTCTTTAAAAAAACATATTTAATATTTTGGCAGCATCATGGAAAAAAAAAACCTTTTTAATTTCAGGCCAATCAATGCCCGGAATTACTTTAAGGCTAATGAATATGTGACTTAATTGAAAATTTTAGAACGCATTACTCATGGCGAACCAGCTGGTCGCCAAAGGCGGCTAGTTTTATAATAAAAGTAAACTAAGCAAATCATAAGTTCGTCTCCATGATCTTTGATTAATTTTTGCCAACTTAAATATTTAAAAAATATAACCACATGCATAGATCCATTTATGATAATCTTTGATCATTTAAAAGAAATCTTACCTGCAGGAATTCATGTTCATGTAGTTGTAGAGGTTGACACGACCGATAATTAGACCAGGGCATCCAAGTTCCATTTTCGAGGCACAAACGACTGGCGTTTTCTATGGAAATTCAATTCATGATCATATTCATGAGATGGTAATTCAGTTAAAGAACCACAATATTGTCTTACATAAAACTATTATAAAGATGAAAGGATCTGTTGCGGGTAATAGATTAAAATACAGTAAAAGCTCTTTATTCGCGGGGTAGGTGAGTCCATAAATATGCCGCGAATGCAGACACCGTGTATACGGAATGGTCATTTATAGGGGATAATAGGGGATACGTTCTGAGGTGACAAAATAAAAAAAATTAAAAAATCAATTGAAGTTTTTGAAGATTTGGATTCATTATCTTAAGGCTTAGGCAATGGTTTGAAGAATTTTGTGATTTTCTCTTGCTTGGCAGTTTTTAAAAGCTCCTTCCATTCAGACTGATACGCAGCAGTCGCATTAGCAATTTGCCTCTTAAAAATAAGACTCCGTTCCACAGATGTTCATAAAGAAATCGCTAAGCTCATTTGCCATTCTTAAACCTTCACTCAGATTTTTCAAATGTCACGTTTCCAGTGCTTGTTGAAGCCTCTTCTTCAGTGATCTGTGAATTTAACATTTCCTCCAAGTCGGTTTCAGTCCTCGAAGATATCATTGAACAACATACTTAAGACAAAGTTGTAATAAGATCTCTTTTACATTTCATTAGTCCATTTGACGGCATTTACAAAGGATATTGGGTTGGAATCCTTTTATCATTATGTATGTACTTTTTGGATCCGCGAATAAAGAAATTTGTAACCACGAATATAGGAATTGGGTCTCATTTTTTTAATCCGCTAATAGTGAAAACGTGAATGAAGGAAGCGCGAATAAGGAGCTTTTACTGTAAAGGGCTAATTTATATAACTATCCGAACTATTATCTGATGATTATTGCAGAGGAGTAATCAAGAATTTAATTTGATTTTATCATACAGTAAATGTACTTTTTTTCACAATGTAAAGAAACACTAAAACTGTTATTGGGTTGTTCGGAAAGTCATTTCGTATTTTTTGGTCAAAATGAAAAGAAATTTTCGTTTAATGAATAAATTATATATTAAATTATAAAATTGCCATTCTGGTCTAATACCTTTTGCCATATTTTTGGTAGTAACATGATTACACGCTCATAAAAGTTTTGGTCTTTGCTGTAAAAAAAAACTGATCGAGGTGGTTTTTGGCCTCCTCATTTGAAGGAAAAATTTTGCAAATCAGTTCTGGTACTGATGTACTGTTAACACATCTTCTCCATACATATTGGCTAATTTATTTCTGGCTTGAACAGCATTTTTACCTTTTATAGCAAAAAAGAAAAAAATGACGAAAATGCTGTTTATTGCTCTCCATATTTAAAAGGGCACCATCCAAAAACTACAGCGAAGAATCAGCTGCACTTTTTCACACTCAAGCCTTGCTATATCAGCTCTTAAAACATAAAATGATTTTGCGGTTTAAGTATGAAATTGGGTGCGAAAAATGCAATTAAATCCTTTGTCAGGAAAAAACGAAATTACTTTCCGAACAACCTAATAGTTTTGTTACTTTACTGTACAATTCAGCACAAATCGCCACATTGCTGACCCGCACGTGATTTGGACTCACAGCCTTCTGGTCTGGAGTCAGACTCACTTGAAGCAGCAATCAAAGCCTTCAGACTCACTTGACGCAGCAATCAAAGTCATTTAACTCAATTGATGCAGCAGCAACCCTCTTCGCTCGTCATAACGCTTGGCAGTACCGAATCACTCTCTTCGATCGCCATAACGCTTGGCGGTACCGAAATACTCTCTTCAATCACCATAACGTTTGGCGGTACTGAATGACTCTTTTCGTTCGCCATAACACTTGGCGGTACCGAAAAAATCTCTTCGCTCGCCATAATGCTTAGCGGTACCAAATCACTCTTTTCGCTCGCCATAACGCTTGGTGGTACCGAAATACTATCTTCGCTCGCCATAACGCTTGGCGGTACCGAAATACTATCTTCGCTCGCCATAACGCTTGGCGCTCTACAGACACACTGGTAGGTGGATATAGTGGTGACATCTTAATAGGACAATAATAACCGCTATGCAACAGAGCATGTGAGTATCATCTTCATATGGGATACAAGTCAGACTTCTGCCCTTGGGTGCTCAAGGATCTTTACTCGGAGAATCTACTGTACAAAATCGGCTTAAATTGTTGATTTCGTCAGCAGATTTATGTATAACAAGTGCATAAGTAAAATTTGCTCAATGAAATAAAATATCACGAAATAGATAATAGTGAATTAAGAACAGTATTCTTTATCATGAAACTAGTAGAACATCTATTTTTTGAATGATATTGGTCTTATTATAATCTTGTAATATACAAAAAAGGGGAAATATATCACTGATATAATGTTTATCTTCAATAATAAATTATTCATGGAATATTTTGTAAAATTTTAATAAAGTGACTTTCAAATCAACCCCAATTATTAATCAAATATTTTAAAACTGCTACTTAGAGACAAATTTATTTATTAATATTATAAATTGCATATATATGACATTAAGTAACAAATAAATTGTAAAAACATATTTAGTACTGCGGAAACATACAAGTATAAGTCCGCTATGAAAGATGATGTAGTTTAAAATTATATCATAATTAATTTTTAAAAATTTAATTAATTGATGTTAAAAATTTGTTATCATTAAAGATTTATTTTATTAAAAATATTGGGGAAAAACATAAAATTTTCGATTAAAAATCTGATCCAAATTTTTTAAAACTATTTCAAACTGTACACTTGACTACCAAACAAGTAATAACCAGCCAAATGTAGTAGCTCTCTATACAATAATGTGCTCTGTAGAGCATTACGAAAATCATAGAGCAATTTACATATAATATGTTAGCCAATAAATATATTTTTCAAATTCAAAATGACAAACCTTAAACTGAACTTACTGTTCGTGTCATAGTGGACTCCATTGAACTCTGCAAAACATGGGACGTAAGCAACGTTGCCGGCGGAAGTTGCTGGCCAGCAAGATAAACCATCCCACGTTGCATTGCAGAACACGTATCCATCTGAAACAAAATGGCAAATGTTTTTTGAACAAACACTTTTCAAAAATTTCATCGTTGTTCTTTTATTTCATTCTGACAAAAATGTAATTCCTTTTTGATCAAAAAAAATAATGATTTATTTTTATTTTTCAAAATTTCTTTGGGATGATGAATGACAATTTTGCACCGTTTTCTTGCATCAAATCTTCCGATGAAGAGTCAGCATGATTATTTTTGAAAAATATGATGATGCAACAATTTTTTTTATTGTCAACGAATAAACTTGAAGAAGAATTTAAGCTCTTTCTTTTTCTTCAATTTCTTCTTAAACATTTCTACACTTTTTATTTTATTTCTCTGTTGTTTTTTCCCGTTTTTATTAATAAAGATGTCCCAAAAATATATTGAGTGTATTTAAAAGAATAAAAAATATAAGGTGTTTTAAACAATATTGTAATTCTAAAACATGTTTTTCTATTTGTATTTTGCATATATTTTTATTCGATGCCGTAATCTTTTATTAAACTTTATTTCGTGAAAAGTAATTCATTATCTCCTCCTACTTATTATCATAAAAAAACGAGATAGTTTTTTTTAAAAAGTAAGCGACTTATTTATCTCTTAAATTTATTATTTATGTTGTTTGAATTAATTATGTTTGTATAGGAAAATTTACATATATTTGTACAGTTTAATTAAAAATTCATTAAACGAAATGTCAGAAAAGAAAAAAACGCAAAACAAGTCAGAATCCCATATTAATATAAGAACAAGAAAAAAAAGGTCACTCGGGTGTTTCAGAATATACAATGACATGAAAGAATGAAAAGTCAATAAAGAGAAAAAACTATTTTTAAAAGAAAAAATTCTTTATTTGGTTATAATTTAAACTTGTGCAGTACGTGTACACGTCTAGTATAAAAAAATTAATCAAAAGTTTCTACCATTCGTATTCGCAATAATACTAACTTCAAGTTAGTGATACATGAATTTGGAAATACTATTCGTTTCAGAATTCTGTGTTCGTCACTTTTCAATGATTTTATGTCTCAAAGGGGTGATATGAAGTGACTGAGGAGAGTACTTATCGAAAGTTATTTGTTCAGATCTCTTCTCATATTTTTTTGTCATTCTTATTTAATGCTATTTTTTATTTTACATTTGAATTATATTAGTTTAGCAGTACATATTCGAAAATATGTACATATTGTTTAATACAAAAAATAAACATCTCATTCTTTATTATTATTATTTTTTTCATTTTAGTGAAATGAAAACTGATTAGTGCTTTGGACCAAGAATTGGAAATTTTTGTATCTGAAAACTGAATACTTGACATTTTGTGGATAATCTCAGATTTGTCCGGTCTATCTATTATCTAAAAGATATTGTAGCACCTGAATTCTGATCGCATTCATTTACTGAAGTATTATTTTTTTCCCATCAGCGGAAATACAAGATTTATTGCTGTGATTTTAAAGATTATCTGCGCTAACTCACTGTATTTCCGGAAATTGCTTTTTTAATTTAATGTTTACTTTTTTTCGGTTAATAAAGTTGTTGTGATTGTAGAGTTAGCGTTATGCCAAGATGATTTAATTTGCTTAATTCTGTCATATGCATTGCATAACATCTCTACAATATTAACAGGTATCAAATTTTTGTGCATTTAAAATTTTAAAGGATTAGTGTTAAAATTCAATCAGAGAATTGCCTATTAGCTCCCTTAAACTCACCTAATTGATGTTTCTTACAATTCTTTTTCTGTGGTTTGATTTGTCCTCCTTTTTCCCACATCCCTAACAATTTATACATCGAATATCTATGCATATTATACAATTTAAATTGTTGTACTCGTGTATTTTTTTACTTTCTCGTATACGAAGTACAGAGAAAGTATCGTAATTTTGTCAGAAGTGTCAAAAAAGTATCAGACAGAGAAAATATCAAAAAAGTTGAACATAATATTTTGCGAATCTTGTTTCGGACTTCTAGAGTTCTAAATACATTTATATTTATCTGTGACAAAGATAAGTTCGAAACTATTTAAACTATATCTGATAAAATTGGGTATTTAGGCTTTTACTACATTTGTAAATTTGTCAATTTTTGAGCCGGCATCCTGACATGGGAGCCAGCGCGTCTTCAACGTGATTTGGGACCTGAGTTCGAGTCGTGGTTCAGGAATGGCTGTTCTTCATCTACGTTCTATTTGTGTGTGTGAATGTGCAAAAAAGAGTTGTGCAAGTGAATGTGCCCCCAGTAAAAAGGGGCTGTGCAAGCGAATGTGTGTGTCACCTTCATTTGAGCTAGAAGTCAGACTTCTGACCTCTGCCTGCTCAGGGGTCTCAGAAGTCACTGCATCCTCTTTCCGTGGAAACAAGGACACGACATCATCAGTTTTTGAACGAAATTTGTGTCTCTTCGGCTGTTCGAATATAAGTTTATTCGAAAACTACAAAATGAAAAATGTTAAGGCCTTATCACACAGTGAAATTTCGTCAGCACTTTTCCGTTTCTACCCACAAAAACCGGTCAAGCAAGTTTCATAATCGACATCTTTTTCGAACCAGCATGAAAATGTCGAAGGAAATATTGTCCGCAAACGAAATTCAACCAATCATGTGAAACTTTGAAGTGACGCCATTTTCGTTGTGGTTTGCCGACAGAAAGTGCCGAAGTTATTTTGCCGTGGGATAAGGCCTTTAGACAGATAAAACTTCATACACAAAAATTGTATATATAGTGTATCTACCTATCAAATATAGAATTAAATCATGCAAGGAATTGATTTTTTTCTCTTATAACCGGATAATTAATGATCGCAATGAATTAAACATATGCGTTTTTGCATGTGATTTTATGATTATATTGTTGTTCCGGGTCACATTTCAGTTTTAATCAATTGGAACAATATGATTAAAATTGCATTGTAAAATACAAAAACTATTTGAGTACATATGGCTAAATTTTAAAGAATTATACATAAAAAAATTCGTCAAGGACCGAGTAATAGATTTAATTTACAACAAAGATTAATATTTTGTAACTATTATTCGCCAATGTTTTGCAAGGCATTTGCAGCCTTATCCACGGATCATAATTTTATGCAAGGGGAGAGAGATAATATCGTCATTAGAGAGAATGTGAGAAATATGTAGAAAATTTCTTCGTCTGGTTGTATTATTTTAACTGAAGAAAAATAAATTATAATCTTACATAATGAATTCCACACTTCTTTTGAAAATGCACATAAAAATATTTCTACAGATCACTTTCAAAATGCTTATACAGCTTAAAAAGCTATTAATTTATGCTATTTAACTCTTAAATAACTTATACAGATTAAGATAATTTGGAAAAAACGAAATTGCATTTAAATTTGCAGTTGCTTTAATTTTTAATTTTAATAATTTTTTAATTTATTTAATTATAATTAATTTGTTTTTAAATAATTTGTTTATAATTAATGTAATTATTTAATTTCAATTATTTTCTTTTTATTTAATTAAATTGTTTAATTTTGATTAATTTGTTTTTAATTAATTTATTTTTAATATAAACTTTTTAATTTGTTGATTTGAAATTGCATAAAAACTAAAATATCATTAAAAAATCATCATACAAACTTGCCTTTAAATTGAAATTTAAACAGGATTTTAAAAATAAATGAATAATGATTGCAAGTTTAATTTTTCAAAATGAAATCCACCCATAGAGGTTATCAAATGATTAATTCTGACAACGAACAAAGTAGGCAATTAATAATTTTTCGAAAAATACCTATATTCAAACGGCAATCACCTTAAGAAAAAAGACTTAAGAAAAAAAGATTACGAAAGAAGAAAGAAAAGAAGATAAGAGAAGACACTATGTAAGACTCCTGAAAATTGCAAATTGTTACATTGATTCAATCCATAACTTCACTGAGCATTGAAAACGTTTATGTATTTAACACAACTTTTGTATCGAATAATTACATCTGTAAATTAAAAAAAAATATATATAGTAATTGAATACACTTATGATGCATGGTCATGGTGATTATTGGTTTAAATATAAATAATTTGATTTAACCTTATTTCTTAAAATTTATTATTTCTCAATAAAACATACAAATTTCCATTTTCTCAATGCTATTTGAATAGTTTTTAAAATTATATTTCAGTGATTGATGTGTAATCCTGCATATATAAAGGGTGTCCAAAATTAACCCAAGGATTAAATCTGCCACCATTTGAGCAATAAAGCATTGGGAACTGTGTTAGTTTTTTAATACAGTTGATAGTTTAAGGTTAGTATAAAGGGAGAAATTGAATTTAAAAGACTTCAATTTCCGATACGTCTTGCATTTGCCATGACCATCAACAAATCACAAGGCCAATCCTTAAAAGTTTGTGGTTTAAATCTAGAACATTCATGTTTTTCCCATGGTCAATTATACGTGGCATGTTCACGGGTCGGAAGACCATCTGCATTATTTGTTTTTGCGCCTGATAATAAAACAAAAAATGTCGTGTATCACAAAGTACTTAAGTGAAGAGCACCCTATGTACTAAAATACAGAAATAATAATGAATGATTAATGTAGTTATTTAATTTTTTTTTTGTATTTTTTCCAATAAAAACACAATCTGCTTATTTATTGCCATTAAGGCGGAACAAAGTTCGCCGGGTCAGCTAGTTTCTCAATAAAACATACAAATTTCCATTTTCTCAATGCTATTTGAATAGTTTTTAAAATTATATTTCAGTGATTGATGTGTAATCCTGCATATATAAAGGGTGTCCAAAATTAACCCAAGGATTAAATCTGCCACCATTTGAGCAATAAAGCATTGGAAACTGTGTTAGTTTTTTAATACAGTTGATAGTTTAAGGTTAGTATAAAGGGAGAAACTAATCGACAGTTGATAGTTTAGTGTTAGTGAAAAAGGAGCCTTACACAATAGAAAAACGTGTTTTCAATGTTGAACAATATTTCAAAAATAAAGGAAGTATGGCTACCCCAGTTCGAAAATATAGAAAGGGCCCCCCTGGATCGTGTGAGTTAACACCATAGAATTTAATTTTATGGGGTTATTCGAAGTCCAAGGTCTATGACATAAATCCCACAAGCTTTCATGCATTGAAAGAGGAAATGCAAAGCTGCATTAAGAAATTTCGCCACATTTATGCAAAATGGCCATGGCAAAATTTAACAAAAGAATACATATATGCTAGCAAAGCTATGGAGGTCATTTATCCTATGCGTTTTTCCATGGATAATCCTATCTTGAGTTAACACGTTGTTCTATCATTTATCACGTCATTTTTCTAACTCGAAACAACCAGATGTCAAATGGCTTTTTTAAATATTGTCAAGACTTTACTGCACGAACTGTGTCAAATCCAAATCTGCTTTAATTTTGGGGTTCTATTACTTGTCCGTGTGCTGAAAAATTGCAACCGGAAATGCTTTTCTATAATGAATAAATTGTTCCTTCCTTGACCTAATTTTTAAAATTCCCTGTCTAGTATCGAAGATAATTTATTTTTCTCAATTATGCATGCTTCATTAACTTCGTAATAGAGGATATAATTTATTCAGATTTAACTTTTGGATTTAAAAAGAGAGCATTTCTATTAATAAAGGATATTCATCCTCTAAAGCAGTGATGGGGAAACTACGGCCCGCGGGCCAAGTCCGGCCCGCAGAAAGGTTTAATCCGGCCCGTTTAAGAGTGCCGTCGTGAGAATGTTTGAACCCATTCTTACTTCGTAATGTGACGACCCGCATAAAAACTACCTGCGGCGATATTCAAAAGACAATAGTATTCTGGACAAATCCAAACAGCTGACTCCTCTTCGCTCGAAACTTCCAACACTCTCGCATTTTCGATTCATTGTTCTGTTTTTCCGAAAGACCCCATTCAATGTTAATTACGAAGAAGTTGATGCAAAAATTCAACTTGAGTTAATAGAACTGAACTATAATACTCTCCTGAAACAAACTTTTCATACAGTACCATTACAAGAATTTTATAAAAATTTAAGTCCAGATAATTTCCCAAATCTAATTACTCAAGCAATGAAGATAATGACAATGTTTAGCTCATCTTATATATGCGAACAAATCTTTTCAACAATGAAGCTTAGGAAAACTTCTTTAAGAAAAAGAATTACAGATGAGCACCTTTCATCAGTTTTAAGAATTTCTGCTTCGCAAATGGAACCGGATTATGATGAAATTTTAATAAAACAGTCTCAATTTCATTTTTCTCATGCACCATCAACCAGTAATGACACCAGAAAATAAAGTGATAATACTTCACATCTAGAACTACACTAAATTCATTTTATATTTTCTACTTATAATTTTCTTACCTTTTGCTTTTTTACTATTGAAATAATAAGTGTATGTAACAATATATGTATATGTTTATAGAACACAAATTTTTTAACGATTAAGCATTATTCTTTGGCCCGCTACGATCGTCTAGTTAATACAAATGGCCCGTCTTAAAAAAAGTTTCCCCACCACTGCTCTAAAGAATAGAACGGGAACGAATGATTTTCTTCTTTTATTCCTTTTGTTGAATGTAATTCTTGAAGGGATATGTTGCAAGAAAAAGAAAATCCAGCAACTCTGAACTGCGAATTTGAACTGAATCATTCAAATGATATGGCAAAATTTATAAATTAAAACTTTCTGAAATATACGAACGTAAATATTTTCTCTTGGAATATCCCCTATCAAAATAAGAGTTGCTGTCAAAACAATTGATTTGAATAATTGACAGCCATTTTTCAGAAAACAAATCAAGATAAACGTAATATTTTCGAAACGAATTAATGGCCAGGATTTGAAATAACATCGTTAAAAAAATCTATTAATCGTTTTGAGTAAAACTCTGAAAATAAGCAACTAAAACGAAAATTAATATATTTTAGATTTTTTTTTGATACATTTCGATTGATTTATAAGTTAACTCACGCATCTTATTGAAAGAAGTTGATTGATATAAGATAACTTTTTAGATCGTTGCGTAATAAACTTTTAATAATAAATCTTAATGAAAGATGAGAAGAAATTAAGATGCCATGATGAAATTCATTTTGAGGCTTCATCTTTTTATTTTTGAAAAATGAAGCATTTATTATCAATCACCGTTCTCGTAAAACTTTTCTAAGTTAACAGAATGAAATGTCAATTCCTTTCAATAAAAATATATCAATAAAAGTATTCGTTTCATTTTAAATTTCTCTGGTGATTAACGGAGAAATTGGGTCACATTCCTTTCGACTCTTTCTTATATTTTTACTTCAATAATTCCTGATGATGAGCTCTCTCTGAAACAATTTTACTATGCAAGCAAATATAATTGATTGATATTAATGAAGACTTTCCTAAGCGAAATGTATTCAAGATTCAAAAAGAATTTTTTTTTTGCTAATGACTTACAATTTTTGAATTCCTAATTTTAATGTTTAATGTTGACGTTTCTCATTCTTTTGAAATTATATATATCTATGTGTGTAGTGATATTGCTTTATTTAATTTAAATATTGAAAAATTTCCTAATTTTTTTTCTTAAATGAATTCATGTGACTTTATTCCAAAATTTTCTCTTACTTCTTGATGTAAATCTCGATCTAAACCACCATTCTCGTAAAACTTTTCTAAGTTAACAGAATGAAATATCAATACCTTTCAATAAAAATAAATCAATAAAAGCATTCGTTTCATTTTAAGATCTCTGGAGAAATTGGGTTACATTCCTTTTGGTCCTTTCTTATTTTTACTTCACTAATTCCTTATGATGAACTATCTAAAATATTTTTATTATGCAGACAAATATTCTTGATTCTTCAAATTGACTGATATGAATGAAATATTTCAAAAGTGAAATGTATTAATATATATATATATATATTGGAATTCCTAATTTTAATGTTTAATGCCGACGTTTTTCATCCTTTTGAAACAATATATATATATATCTATGTGTGTAATGATATTGCTTTATTTAATTTAAATATTAAAGAATTTTCTAATTTTTTCCTTAAATGAATCCACGCTACTTTATTCAAAAATTTTCTCTTACTTCTTGATCTAAATCCCGAGTTTTTAAAATTTAATTATTGCTAATACTTGCTCTAAAAATTCCTTTTTTATTTTTCCACTGAGAGATTGAGCTGAGGGAATACGAATCACTGATGTCTATGAAAGCTTTTAAGATACTCAATCCCTTTCTTAAGTCTACATATGCAAAAGAAATCACTATCAGAATTTCATAATAAAACCACTAAACGAGAAATTTTTGTCATTTTGCTGTTATATCGCGATGTAAACAGACGCATCTTTTAAAAAAGCTCCTCGTACAAATTATGCTTTTCGTGCTGAAATAAATCAATAATAATTTAAACACAGTGAATTAATATTTTCTCTGAGAGAAATGGCATCAACTCAATAAATAAACCCATTTGAAGAAATGCATATCTTAGCACGAAATTTAATATTCAAAACAGGGTTCACGATATAATTGGAAGTAAACACAACTCATTTAGATAATGATCATTCAGATCAGATCGATATAATTATATTCAAAAATTCGCTCAATAGCTTATTTTAATAACTAAAAAAATAAAATATTTGCCTTTCTTTACTTATAATAAAGATAAGTTTGTATTTGAAGGTATATTAGTGTTCTGTAGGACAAATCGTTTACTCTCGAGCTATCACCCTCGGCCATTTATATATTTTTGAGAGTGAGTATGTGTATCTCGGTGATATTAAAAAAAATTAATCAAATCTTTGATTAATTAAAATTAAGCGGAATTTTAGTTCTTTTTAGTGATAACTGCCGAAAACACAACGACGCAAAAATAATTTTTGCATCCTTTTATTACGTTAAGAATCTGCATCAACAAGAACATTATCTGCATTATGTTAAGAATATACCAATTTTTTAACGTATAAATTAAATTTCAATTCTTAATGTAATTCAAGTATTGTAAACGCATTTCATAATTAATTGTAAATTGTTAATTGTAATTTTTATTTCATACAAAATAAAAATTACAATTTACATGCACGAGATAAGGTCTTTCCCAAACTTATTCACATACTTCTTGGTAAACATAATATTTCGCTTCCTCAAACAAGGATATGAACTTCATAAGTGCTTATTTTGCTATGTCCCATGAATGAGCCTTTATTATTTCATAATATAGTGGGGAAAAATTGTTTTCATTTTGGATTCTTTTCATTCATTGGTTGAAAGCAAAATTCGGCACAAAAATAATTTTAATAACAATAACACACACACCATTGATCTAATGTTTTTGTGTTACTGCTTTACGTGCATGCGAATTAACAGACAGATAGTGGTCGCCAACTGGATGAATTTGGTCAATTTAATTCGTATCTAACATCCGATACAAAATATCGAATGTTATCCTGCCCATGTTATGCGTTTTATAATTGTCATGTTTACTTTCACAAGGATAGATACACTTTATAGAAAAAACGAATTCATTAGCAAATTTGATAAGCCTACTTGAATGCATTTTTCAATTCAAGACATGCTTAGATCAAATTTGTTTCCTTAAGATGTCCCAAAACACGGAGATTAGTCAAATGTTATCCGGCCAGTGTTTTGCGTTTTGTAATTATCCTGTTACTTGCACTAGAGCAGATAGGTAACCTTTTTTGTTCTTGGATTTCATTAAAACTTTTATAGAAAAAACGAACTCATTATGTTTACAAAATTTCATAAGCCTACTTGAATGCATGTTTTGAATTCAAGAAAAGCATAATTCGAATTTATTTTGACTTAAGAAGTCCTGAAACGCGGAGATTTGTCAGAATATCGCGTTTTAATTTTTTGATGGTAATAATATCTCTCTTTATATAGGAGAAAGTATTAACCGATTGTTTATATTTTTCTTAATTTGTCGAAAAATATTCGACAACAGCAGATTTTGAAGATCTTTTGAACATTTTTGCTTCACAATTAAGAAAAAACCTCATTTAAGAATGATTTTATTGAAGTCAATTCAGCCAAAAGGCACTCGAAATGATCGATGAATTCCTCCCGTTCAACGAAAGAGCAAAGAAAAGGAACCATTTTCATTCCGTTTATTTTATTTTATTTTTTAGTACTCAAAAAACGTGATGCTTATATGCAATAAATTAATCCTTTTGTTTTCAAGAGAATGATACCAATTTAATTTTTTTATGGGGAAATCGATGAAAAAAAATCAAAGCAAGCATTTGTATTTTATACGTTTTTATTCCATTACAAAATGCTTGAATTCGATTTGTTTCGGCAGTATGGTGTTATCTCTAGCATTTGTTCATTTGTTTTGCTTTTTTTAGAATAAGAAACACTTCATCTCGGCTTTAAACATAAAGAAATGTGATTTGGATGATTTTTACTAAGCTGCCTACCATAATCGATATTTATTTTTATCACTTCAAGAACGAAGGGAGAAGTGCAGCAAAGCGATTGTTTTTTTTCCTTTAAAAAATGTGAAAAATCGGATTTCTTTGACTTTATTTTCTTAAAGAGTCAACAGCCGTGACGTCCGTGCCTTTTTGCAGTTCGGCGAGGTTTCACGTTTTGAAATCAATTGCATAAGTGCATTGCAAATAGAATGGAGTTTTAAACGAGAATAAAAACATTTGTGAGTTGATATAAATTTAAATCTAGTACTCCTCAGTCAACAACATATCCTTGATCCCAGCTTAGAAGGAATGCATGTAAGCGAATAATTATTTCAAATCTAAAAAATCATATCAAACTAAATAAAGGGTATTCCCAAACTAACTCAAGATTTGAATTTGTCACCAATCATGTAATTAAGTGTTGGTAACCCTATTTAAAATAAACTATTTGACAGCTGATTGTTTACGGTTAGTAAAAATGCAGCTTACAAGATCGAACAAAAAAGTTTTGATTGTTGAAAATTATTGGATGCGCCAGAAAAACTTACTTATTTGGAAGGTCAATAAAAACAAATGTACTTCCGTTATTGCTTTAATTCTTTTTTTTATTTGAGAATACAATATTTCAATTTTTTTATGCAGTTTTAAAAATGACATCGGTTAAATGGCGATCCCCATTGCGCATACACTGATTAAGTTGATTTTTAAAATTCGTGCCCACTCTTTGCAGCATATCAATCAGTATGCACGCAATGGCTAGCGAATGTTGTTCTTGAAGTGAGCTATGGTCCGTGGTCGATCGGCATAAACCAGGGATTTAAAAGTGAGCCTAGTCACTGAAAAAGACTGCGTCTTCAGGCAGGTTGTCAAGCAGCATTTCACATGCATTTTGACGGGCAACAAAATCGCGTTCAGTTAATTCTTGCACAACAGACAATTTATAGGGATGAAATTGAAGGTCTGGATGGAGAATTCGTCGAACAGTGGTGTCAGAAATTCCCAGAGCAGCTGCGTGTTTGCGAGCTGAACGCAGAACTGACTGCCTCACTCTTTCGACATTTTCTGGAGTTCTGGTAGTCCGTTGAATGTCCATTTCTGGGTTTAGCGACACTCCCAAAATAAATGAACCCACGACAGAATCGAATTACTGCCAGGAACTGGTCTGTGAGGAGGAACTGGTCGGGAATGGAAGGCACATTGCATAGCAACAAGTGAGCGACCGTTAGAAAAGAAGCTCTCGAGGGCGAAGACCCGCTGCGCTCTAAACCAGAGCATGATTGCAGCTGACTATAAAGAGAAACAAACTTTGGTACTTCCACCTCTAGTAGCAACATCTATCATCCCTTTCAAATAAGTAAGTTTCTCTGGCGCACCCTGCACTTCAGAAAAAATGAAAGTCTAATGGTCATAGTTCAAAATTTTGAGAATGGGCCTCCTAGATCGTGTGACTTAACACCTTAGGATTTCTTTTTATGGGACTATTTGAAGTCAAAGGTCTACGCCAACAAGCCCACAAGTACGCGTATATTGGAGAAGGAAATTCATCGTTGCATCAACGCAATTCAGCCACATTTATGTAAAATGCTAATTGAAAATTTCGCTAAAAGAGTACGCATGTGTCAGTAAAGCGTAAAGGCCATTTTCCTTATATGTTATTCCATACATAATCCTATTCTGCATACTTTTCAATAAGAGTATAACAATTTAAAAGTTTTTTTATTTAATTCAAATCTAGCGTTGATTTATTGTGTAATCCATTTTTACGAAACCTAAAATATAAGTTGTTAAATGGTTTTTTAATACACTTTAGTACACTGCTAGAATTGGTGTACTTCTTATTATATTAGGTGATGCTATTTCCATTAATTAAAACTAATAGTGCTGATAAGCTTGATTATAAGTAAAATTAGAGAACTGTATTTGCTTGAAATAGTTTTATTACGAAGAAGCGTTATGCCTGACAACGTCGAAATCTTCTCCACTTCTGTTGCCAAGAGCGTCACAAAAACACGTGCCAACTGGCGGAGAATTATGTCGCCAAGGTGAATTAAACATACAATACGGAACACTCATATTTAATAATTACTAGCTATTACCCGCGACTCCGTTAGCGTGGAAATTTTGATGTATATGTACGAAAATCTATCAAATAAGGACAGATATAAATAATCAAACCTAACCTAAAAACGATACATTTAAAAGTATAAGCATATACGAAAAATATATAACTTAAATACAATTTAATTACAAAAACACACAACTGACGTAAAAACAATTTATTTACATTGTACACCCAAAATAAAAACAAAACACAAATCAAGCCCCGTCAAATTCATTTTATTTATGGATTGAGATGGAGATAGCTACAACAGTATTATACACATAATTTTTAAACTTTTAATTTAAATGAAAACACAGTTGATGTCACGGCAATCATGCACGAACTTTTGTCGCCATTTGCCGTAACGCGCATGTCTGACTTTCCTACGCCAGTTGGGTTAACGCAATGCAGATTAGAATTTTTTATTTCCTTTATTCTGTTTTCTTTCAATTTAAAAGTACTTCAGAATGAATCCGAAAGATCGATTCATTAACAACATTTGATTTTAAATACATCAAGCACTAAAAAAAAAAAAATAAACAGAATCGTTTGAAATAATCGGTCGAAATTCTTCTAAGCCTAATCTCAACTCTGTTGGGAAAAAAATACCAGGTCTTTGGCGGGATTCGGCCTCAGCTTTTTGGCGTGAAAATTCGTTTTTAATTTTAAAAAATGAACTGGAATAAAAAGTAGCCTATGTTCAATTCCTGACTCCAATCTATCTTTTGGCTAAATTTCATCCAATTCTGTTCTGCCGTGATGTAGTAATAAACATTCATCCATCCAAACTTTCACATTTATATATTAATATAGATTATATAAGCCATTGAAGACATGTATTGAAATTTTAAAATTCAAATTAATTTGTGAAATGCAGAATTTCATTTTTAATTTATAAATGAAATTATTAATATATCATTTATAATGAAATTATATATAATTATTTTTCATTTCATTTCTTTACGTTTGAATTATTATTATTGTACAACACTGAAGTGATTTCAAAATCAATTGAATGACATTAAATATTTAGTTCAATGTCAATGTCATTCAAAGTCACATTCTCTCTCAATTCCTTGATTACAGTTGATTCTAAATTATAAACAATGTTATTATCTTTCGGCGAGTAAACAATGCTATGTTTATGGGTTGCATGCTACGATTATGAAGTGAATATTAAACTTTGAAATCCCATTAGAATAGAATGGAGATGTTTTGATGTCTTAGAGAAAGGGTTTGCTAGATGTTTACTGATGATACGAATATTGAGAATGCAGTTGTTTATGCTTCTGATCATTGTTGTGATAAGTTTGAAATCGCGTGTATTCTAAATAGACTGAGAGATTATAATACGGTGTAAGTGCAATTCAGACGGCAGTTAATTTGATCATGAAGTTTTAATTTGAGAATGTGGGGAATTATTACCGATTCTGGAATAGCACAGAATTTTGAGATTACGTCCATCTGTCAGTTTGTGAGTACGATAACTCAAAAACTTAGGGAATAGATGGATTAAATTTGGTATAAGGAATTGCAAGAAAACTTATAGATTTCTATTAAAATTTGAACGAAATCCATTGACAGAAAGTTCAGCCGTTTGAATATAAGTTACACGAAAATTATTAAAAGGAAAATAGTTAGATGGATATTAGATGGCAGATTTAACAAATAAAATGTAAATATATATTAAATTTGAAACTAAATCCATGATGGAGAAGATTTACTGAAGCAGTGACGTTTACATGCTTGAGGACACCATTTAATACAGCTCGTACTTTATCCATAACTTGTTTTTTCATCCCCCTCTCAATATTTTTAACTCTTTTGTGTATTCATACTGTATATTACTATGCTGAAGAAGTTCAGTCTAGAATGTTTCATCACTTGTTATGTTGTTTTTTCATGTATTTAGTCATTTCTCTGTATCTTTCAAATTCATTGTTGTGTACCTTTTTTTTTGTTAATAAACTCCACCTACATCTATACCAAACCGGAAAGGGGCCGCATGAGCTTTAGAAACAGAGATGTGGTGTTAAATGTTAAAAAAATGCTTTCACAAGCATTTTAGGGTGAAACATGCTTTGATTGAATGTCCCGTTTTTAATTCACATCGTCAGTATTTTTTTCGTTCACCTTCCCTACGCTTGCAGGAAATGGTGGGTGAGAAATGCCACCCTAATATCTTTAACTTCTTAAAGGCTATTGGTTTTTATACATGCATTTAAAACCTTATTACTTATTCATGGTTTTTATAAAAATTGCAACATCTGATTTATGTTTGTGTCATTGCCCATATGCTACTTCTTAAATTTTTTTTTATCCTCATTGCTTCACAAATATATTTAAGGCTTAATTATTTCAACTTCATTTGCTTTTTATTACTGATTCCTTCTAGAGGGCCACGGTGGCATGGTGGTAGGGTCTCGGCTTCGGAACCGGAGAGTTGCAGGTTTGAAACTCGATTCCACCGAAGAACCGACGCGTGAGGGGGTCTATTCAACGTTAAATCTGTCAGGCCAAACGTCCTCGCACTGGTGTGGAGAAGGGGGTGCCAGTTCAGGTATCGTCCTCGTCATCTGACCGTAGTTCAAAATGACGAGGTTCGTCCCAAAATAGGCCTCGTATTGCTTTCAAACGGGACGTTAATATAACTAAACTAAGCTGATTCATTCTAATCTTGCCAGATGTAAAACCATATGCTTGGCACAGTATAGCCAATAATGGTTCTTGCGCCAAAAACCCAACAAACAAACCAACCAATCCAGAAAAATTCCAATGTTGAATGTAAGGAATGTAGAAAAACTTTAAAGGAGGTCTTCAACCAGTATTTGCAAGCACTGTTGTATTGGATATTACAGATAAATATTTGTTAAGTTGCGAAATCTGTTTTACAATCCGATTTCCACATTCTGTGATTATACTACCATCCATTGTCCAAACTTACCTGAAATACAGTATCTAGATATCTAGGGGCGCCATCTATACTCTAATTCTTTTGTGAGTTTTTTTCCTGCGATCGTTAAAATATCATCTTACACTTCACTCGTATTCTGCATGACGTCGGCATTTCAGAATGACCTTTTGTTCGATCTATATTGAGAGTTCCGGAGATGAATGGATTTCTTCTTGCAAAAGACTTTTCAAAATGAAAGACTTTCACATTATATTCCTAAATAAGTATTTATTGTGAATTATAATTCTCTCTAAAAATCAGTAGTCTAATTAGTGAAAATAGGCTTTTAGAAAAAGTAGGGGATATAGAGATTTCAAAAAAGAAAAAAAAATCAGACTAAAAATATTTATATCTACTAAAAGTAAAGATGAATGTGTATGTATTTGTGTTGGTGTTCAGTAAGTTAGATCATTTAACCTATCAACCAAACTTGATACTGTCATACCTTACGGAAAGTTTTTTGAAATTTTAATTAATATGAAAATTAAATTTGAATTTTGCCATTTATCAGTGACGATTGCCGGCATCCTAGCACAGGGGTAGCGCGTCTTACCCGTGATCTGGCTTCCCGGTTCGGGCATGGTTGTTTGTGTTCTGTCTGTGAGGCGTGTGAATGTGCCCCCCTGTAAAAAGGGGTAGTGCAAGCGAATGTGTGTGTGTCATCTTCATTTGAGCTAGAAGTCAGACTTCTGCCCTCTGGGTGCTCAGGGGTCCTTACCCTCAGAAGTTACTGCACCCCCTTTCCGTAGATACACGGACACGACATCATCAGTGACGATTTTTTAAAATATCCTTACTAAAAAAGAAACTTTTTATAATTTCAAAATTAAAAAAAAATTCTTTTTAATAATACCTATATAATAGTCGTCCAAAATGTTACTGTATTTTGGCAATTTGTTAAAAAAATACTCTGTTGTCTAATTTCCAACAATAGATTACATTATCGGCCAGAAGTTTAAATCATTTCAAGTAAATGATCGCGAATTTGTCTCCCATTGTAGAACGTTGACGAAGAATTAAAAAAAAAAATTGTTGTGTAGTTTACGAGATGTATAAAAAATAAACAGATGATCCGCATATGATAGATAATCATACATTTAACTTTATAATAATGCCGTGATGCTGTGAAACTAATCTTTATTAAAAAAGTATGTATACAATGCAAAAGACAATTAAAGTAACGCATCTTTAACCTTCCAGCGGGGGCGGCCATCATATCAACATGAAAGATCGCGCGTATTTCTCACATACGCTATGGTAAATTGTACATTTTCAAAAGCATAACTATTAAAATTATATTGTAAATAACTTAGGATTAATAACTACAAACACTTTAAACATGTTTTACTTAAAAAGAAGCAGAAACAATATAAACATAGATTGCAATAACAATATAAAACGACCACAGGTTAACTGAATCGATTTTAAAATAATATAAATGGAATTGCCGATATTTTGACAGAACAATTTGCATATAAAATATAGAAGTGCAAAAATGTAGAATTTATGTATGAAAAAGAAAAGGTAATTGGAAGCTAGGTATGAAAAGGAAGAAAATAGTTTCATTGTTATTTCATTGCAGCGTTGCAATTTGAACAAATGTGATTAGTGTGCTCCAAACATATACATTTCTGTCAAATCTCACAACCGAACCTCGTGATTCTAGTCCTCTTTTCTTTTTGGCTGGGTTTTTTCCCTGACATCACATCTTCCACTGCTTCTATAGCTAGTTCAGCTTTTCTCTTTAGCACCTTTCATTTTAGCTCACTTTTTAGAGATGTGGGTTTTTTTCCCAACATTTTCCTTCGTAATTTGCCAGCTGTCGCCAGTCTAAAACAATGCGGATTTATTTGTAAAATCATACAAAATCAGATGTGACAAAAACTTACATGAAAGGTCGCGCGTATCTCTAAAATACTAATATCTGATCGGCAGAGACCTATTAACGCCACAAACTTACGACGACAACTGAAAGTAGGTCAAAGGGGGGGGACAAATAACCAAGGACAGGTGTTCCCAGTGCCACCAGATCTGAATGTATAAAACGAAATTCATATCTAGTGTATCTCTCACATACGCGCCTCCGCTGGAAGGTTAATGTCTGGCAGTTTTATAGTGTCACGGATATAAAAATATATGAAACTATATAATTAAAATCAAAGATACCCAATATGATTTATAATAAAAACTAAATGAGTATGTGTGCTTGTTGATGCTCTACATGCCGGACAGACAGTTCCACCTAGAGCTACCAAATTTGGTATGTGTATACCTTGTACACTAGGAATGTGCACCTCGGAGCGATTTTTTTGAATTTTGAATTAACATTTTAATCAATTAAAAATATAAGCGAAACGTTGCCGTTTTTCCGTTATAACTTCAAAATATATTATCACACAAACATGATTTTTACACGAGGTTAAAGATTAAAGAAAATTAGCTTTCTAATTGTACCAGTATTTTAATAAATAAATTTACATTTTATTTTTAACGAATTTTCAAACAAATATTTTAACCAATGTTTTTCAATAATATATTTAGGACAAAACAATAAAATTCAATCTGCACGAGCAGGTTATTAGGAAAAAATTAGCTTTTATTAAAATGTTGCCATCATGTTGACAAAAGTTCAAAATATAAAAAAAATAATTCAACCATTAATGCAACTTGTCATATCATGGATATGAAAATGTATGAAAACGATTGAACTGAACGATATATGAAATATATGAAAACGATTTAAAGAGACCCAATCTCACATGAGAACCAATTGGTCACCTATGGTGACTAGTTTCTAATAAGCGACAATCGCAATACATACGAAACATGGCTGGATGTAGGAAAATCCAGAGATTCAGCTCATGTATTTGGAAGATGATGCCATTGTCGTGTTTCCACGGAAAGGGGGTGCAGTAGCTTTGGAGGGTAAAGACCCCTGAGCACCCAGAGGGCAGAAGTCTGACTTCTAGCTCAAATGAAGGTGACACACACATTCGCTTGCACAACCCCTTTTTACAGGGGCACATTCACACGCCTCACAGATAGAACACAGAACAACCACGCCCGAACCGGGACTCGAACCCAGGACGCTTAGGTCACGGAGAAGACACTCTATCCTTATGCCATTACGCCGGCATGCATTTGGATAATCCCCATAAAAGAGGGCTGTTGTTTGTTTAGAGAAAACACAACGTCACTGGGTTTAGTTATATTAACGTCCCGTTTGAAAGCAACACGAGGGCTATTTTGGGACGGACCTCGTCATTTTGAACCACGGTCAGGTGAAGAGGACGACACCTGAACTGGCACCCCCTTCTCCATACCAGCGGGTGGACGTTTGGCCTGACAGATATAACGTGCAAGAGACCCCCTCACATGACGGTTCTTCGGTAGAATCGAGTCTCGAACCTGAAACCCTCTGGTTCCGAAGCCGAGACCTTACCACCAGGCCACCGCGGCCCCAACGTCACTCGGAAAGTTGTTTTTTGAGATACATAATGCAAAAAATGAATTACAAGTGCACTCCGTCGTAAATTTAAAACATCCTTCTCATCATAAATAGATGAACTGGAAGAAGGGGTTTGTAGAAAATGGCTGCATATGGTAAAAGGAAAGGACTGACCATCCTCGTACTTCAAGTAAAAATGCTAAGCATATACGAACTGTTTTAGAAGTAGCCATAGGTATCTAGCAGTCGACCACAACAAATCCTGTCGATGCTGCTACGTTCAATGGTGGCGGGGTGGTTGGATATATACAAGAAGAAGTCATAGGTATCTTAGTCTTATTTGTGAAGGTAAATAAATGTTATTGAGATATAAAACCTATGCATACTGCTCTTTAAGATCTGCGAAATCGATCACAGCAGTGAGTTGAACAACTAGGTAAAACAAATTGCATGGCAAGAAATAGATTTCTCAATTCGATGTTCGGCAACTAATAGAGATCATATTGAAAGGATAGAATAAAATTTATCTTTATTTACCTTATTTTACCTCTATTTAGTTATTTATCGTACTTATCTTTATTTATAATTGTTCATTTGAAATAAATATAAGTAGTGTTTAAATGAAAAGGTACAAACATCGTAATAACTTAACCATTAACACATTTGTGTAGGCCGATATGGAAAAACGTAGCGAGATATCTAGGGATTTGATTGGAGTCTCCAGGTAAATCGGAGCATGCACAGGAGAGAGCAGTGGTTCATATAAAGAGTGCCGTTCAAACCGCGCTACTTGTTATTATTGTCATTTAATAGTATTAAATTCCTCAAAGTAAATCTACCAGCATTTCACCAATCCTTGTTGCACCTCTTATCACATCCTGACAGCCAATAGCTGCTTGCGCTTCACGATGCTCCTCCCACCTGCATCGCTGCTAGTACTACTTAAACGACTGCCTCCGAAATTTTTCACAGACATCACGCTGGCCACTGAAAGTTAGGCCACTCGTGTTTTTGCAATTTATCGGAGATCATGTTCCATTCCCAGGGGCTCGGTGCTCCGTTAAACATGTTATCTACTCTACGTGTGCTACTTGTTGAATCCTGCAGCACAGAAAAACAATTGACTCCGATTTGCATTGTGAGATACTCCGAAGATTATGCAGGTCCATCAAGAACAAAAGACCGGTACTACTCACGAAGTGTGAAGTTCTGCTCTATGATAACAAGCGGAACTGGGCCAAGTTCAAGTGGGAGCATCTCGACCATCCACCCTACTGCTCGGACATGTCACCCTGCGATTATCATGGGATGGCCTTCTGGGATGGATAAAAAGAAATGAAATTGAAAAGGCGAAGAACTTTCTTTTTAATAAAAAAAAGTGTCGTTTTATATGAGACGAAGTACGAAACAGAACAACGCCCACAAGATTTTATATCTTTCAGTTTCATCGGAGCGTAGCTTTTAAATATTACTTATGAGTTTCATTGTCATTCGATGGGTGAGAAAGGTCTCAACGCTCCGACAGTTTTTAATCCGAAACTAATTCTTTTGGAGCGATATCAGTTTAATAAGAAAGTTTTGTTGCTTTTTGCTTTTATTTCTTCGAAAAAACATTTTATTTGCCATTTTTCGTTTATTATAGATCAGATACGAAAATAATATCTCGGAATTTTTCAAAACTGATTTAGTGAAGCATCTTTGAAAAGGGAGAGAAAAACGGGGTAGTTTATTTGATGGCATTCATTGTAAGAAATTCAAAATAGGACCAATTAAATTTATGTTGCATTAATTTTCAACCATTATTTAAATGTTGCAATATTTTTCCTATTATTTTTACGAGTATGAGGATTTTAATTCTGTTTAATTTATTTATATGAAAGATCCAAGTAAAAGCAACACACAAGAACTAGTTTATAAAAAACCACAATTTTCAACATCAAAAGAAGAGGGCGATTCATTAAATAGCATGTTTCTTTTCTAATTTCTTTACCATGTAACAGGGGACCACGGTGGCCTGGTGGTAAAGTCTAGGCTTCGGAACCGGAGGGTTGCAGGTTCGAGGCTCGGTTACACCGAAGAACTGCTGTGTGAGCTGGTCTGGCGCACGCTAAAGTCATCGGGACCCAAACTTCCATCCGCTGGCGGGGTGTGAAAGTTTAAGTGACAGCTTAGGTGTCACTCTCATCATCTGACCATGGTTTAAAATTACGAGACCAATCCCAAAATACCCCCAGTGTTGCTTCAAAATGGGCCGTTAATATAACTAAACTAAACTTACCATGTAACTGAGATGGTCATATACAGCCAAATCAAGTTGAAGTGCGATACCTGTTTTTAGTCAAAACTAATTTGAACACATGGGGTAGTAGTCTGGTTTAGATTAAAGAGTAGGGAAAAGGAGAAACTGTTTAGGAGTAATTTCTAGAAAATGATCCCCATTTTTAATTCATTTGAAGGTAAAAGTTCAACGTCAGTGAGAAACTATCTGATATAGCACATTTCTCTCTACAAGATTTGCAGATTTTCGATTTTAAAACACACACAAATGAACAAACATAGCATTTCCTTTTAATTAATGCTTGTCTGAAAAATTAAGCCTATGTTTAAGAGACTGTGGACAGCATTGCTGTAATTTTAACTTTAAATTTGAGTGAAGAGTCAACTAAAAAAATTGGCGTACTCATGTAAAAAAAATGTTATTCCTCCTTCCCCTTAAATAAAATCAAAGTTTTCGGCCTTGTCGCGAATTCCAAGAACACCCTGTTTTTTTAACCGTACTCCTTATTCCTGTACATGAGAGTTTTGTATTTTGTAATATTGTAGAAATAATGCAGAAAAGAAAACCGATCATGCATTAGGGATTATCATCCTAATACGCAATCGCTGTCCTTGTGTTGGTAGATTCTTCAAGTCAGATTGTTAGACCTGCAGTAATTAAATTTTGCACATATGTACCTTGAAGGGGGGAATGATCTCCAGGAAGCAAGCATTTGAGATTTTAATTAAAATTAAGTGGAAATTTGCCATTTAGCCAGCTGTAATTTCTCATATAAAAATAATTTAACATTGTGTCAAAATTTAACGTCTTCCAGTAAGATTTAAAAATAAAAATTTTTTGGGTGAAATAGCTATTTAATTTTTATTTAAGAAAATTTAGTTTATTTTATAATTCTTACTAATTTATAATTATTAATTAAAATTATATTAATGGTATGGATGTCTTTGTAATTTGTAGGTTCGCATTCAACATTTCTTCAAAAATCTTTAGCGATTTCGGATTAGCCCCTAGTTTTAGCGTTTACTCTAGGCACTCAGGTATTATTTTTAAAAAAAATAATTTTTGGCACATAATGTGTCTACGACTCCAGAGTATTCACAAAATTCGTTTATTAGTCATTATGCGCGTTTTTGTCTTCTTGGTAATATTTCGCTATCATTAGTTTCATTATCAATATCAATTAAATATACGCTTATTTTCTGATTTTCCTGAATAATTTTGGTCTTCTTGATTTACATTACTCTTATTCATTAAGGTGTTTATTTCACTGCATGTTTAGCATTTAGTTAGTCAGATGTTCAGGCTAAATGTTTATTAGAATAAATGAACGAATGTATTAGAATGATTACTAATAGTTTGGCCGTAATTTGTACCAAGATAATTAAACGTTATATGATAGTGATCTATGATATTAACATAAGTAATAAAGTGCCTCCGAATTCAATATCCTAGAAATTTTAAATCAAATTAATTATTATATTCAACAGTAACTTTAGTCGCATGAGTACTATAGCTCGTCATGCCATATGGCACGTAAAATCAATGACGAGCTATACTCGTCATTTTACGGGAAGGGGTTAAAATGTATCTTTTTAATGACATTAAATTGCAAAATTTGTCAAATTTATCTCATTTTAGGTAAATTAAAACCTTCTTTAGCTTTATTTCCGACAATAGATAACACTATTCCCAATAATTCAAACCTTGTTCATTGTTTCATCAAACATTTAGTAGCGGAATTTTCTACCATTGTTGAAAGATAAAGAGCTGTTCTATTTAATATCTGGAAAGATAAATAAATAAAAAAAAGAAAAATCAGAAAATAGAACTATTCAATTATGTTTTTAAGAAGCAATATGATGCTGTGGGATTTTATTTTATTAGGATGGTTCATACGCACAAGGAAGAGAATAGATATTAGTTTATTAAACTTAATATTAATTTTTGTCTTAATTTGATGCTTAAAAATGTATTCTTGAAGAAATTGTGAAAATAATATGTGTACAAGAGGTTTAATTGGTAAACAACTAATATTCCTGATGATCCAGCTGGTGCCGAAAGACGGCTTATATGGAAAATGATAACAAAACGACGATTTTACGTGGGGAATACACATTCTATCTGTAATAAACTGGAATTTATCATCCATAACACTGCTTTTATGACAGGGCAAGCCATGAAGACATAATTTTTTAAGGGTATTGAAGAATATACAGTGGGTAAAAAAAGTCTCCGTACGCAGATACGAATGCAAATCAAAGCTTAATTTGTCACACAAAATTCATAATAATAAAAATGAAAACTTAAAAATGAGTTTAAACTAATATTATTTAATATTTATTCATATTAAAAGGATGATAATTTTGACAAAATTAAATAATAAATCTTAAAAACTCAAAAAATGGTGTAAACATGGAACAAAAAAGTCTCCGTACGGTGCCCTAGCACACGAAAAAAGTTTACAAAAATGCAAAATACATTTAACAAATATACATTTAATGATCAGTAGACCCTCCTTTGACCTTTATCACCTCTTTTAGACTTTGAGGCATTACCCCTACAAGTTTTTTTGTAGTTTCTGGAGAAATATTACACCAAATACTACTAATGGTACTTTTGAGCTTAACTTTGTCTTTTATGTCATATTTTTTAAATTGTCGGCCAATTTCTTCCCACAAATGTTCAATGGGGTTTAAATCGGGTGACTGAGGAGGGCTATGAAGTTGTTGTTTAACATGGTAAAGGCACCACTCTTGGCAAATCTTAGAGGTATGTTTAGGATTGTTGTCCTGCTGAAAAGTAAATCCAGTTCCAAGAGATAGTTTCTCTGCACTGGATAACACATTTTGTTTAAGAATATCCAGATATCCATATCGATCCGTATTTCCCTTGATGAACTGCAAATTTCCTACTCTAGAAGCACTCGTACACCCCCACACCATAACACCGCCACTACCATGCTTCACAGTTCCGCATAAATTCTTAGTTAGCTTTTGTTTGTTTGGTTTTCTACACACCATAACTCGGCCATATGACCCATGAATGTAAAATTTTGATTCATCGCTAGAAAGAATGGATTCCCAAAAAGATAAGGGCTTGTTTACATGCTTCTTTGCAAACTCGAGGCGCTTTTTCCTGTTGTAAAAACTTATATAGGGTTTCTTCCGGGCCGCACGTCCATGATAAACACTTTTTTTAATGACATTTCTCACGGTTTGAGTTGAGACTTTAATGTTGTAACCAACCATTAAATCAGCTGCCAACTTCGGTGCACTAATTCGTGGATTTTCTTGAACTTGGCGTAAGATGTTTCTTTTATGCACGCGTTTTTATTTTGACGGCCTCCCGGATCGATGTCTATCCTCAAGTGAATGAAGTTTACGATATCTTTCAATGATATATTGCACAGTATACTTCGATTTTTTAATCGTGTCACTAATCCTTTTCATGGATAATCCATCTTTTCGTAATTTAATCACTAATTCCCGAATGGCTCTGGGAACTTAAATTTTGAGACGATCAAGAACAAATTTGAACTCAACAACTGTCATAATGTTGTTTTCTTATCAGTGATTAACTTTCTAACGTCAAAGATTTACTGCGGGCTTGTTTTAAACACTTCAGAAAGAATATGCATAACGCGTACGGAAACTTTTTTTGCACTGCAATTTTACATTTTCCTTAGATATTGCAAATAATATGCTTTTCTCGTTTTTTAAAAATGAAAATTTATAAAAATCTCTTTCTATAGACTTATACTAAACACATATAGACAGTATTTAAAGAAAAAATGCAATACTTTACAAATTATGCTCATTTATTCTTAAATTTTGTGACCGTACGGAAACTTTTTTTACCCACTGTATATAAACAGTGAGTAAGCAAATTACAGATTTTATTTTTTACCAATACTAGCTTTTGTTATACCTTTGAAACGTAACCAGATAGGATTTTACTGCACTTTTTAGAATGACATAATTTACAGGAAATCTAAATCTCAGGATTCTATATCTCAAAATTGCATTCTGTATAAATAAAAATGGATGTTTGTCTGTATGTCTCTTATGCGCTGCTGTATCGCTCATCGGATTGCTATAAAACTTCGACAACATATTGCTTGCACTTACGCGAAGATTATTGGCATAATATAATGTTACGAACGTATAGTTTTGCTTTTCCGTTCTGATACTGTCATCGTAAGGAAGAGAGTTTTACAGCAATATGTATTGAATAGTGAGTGGGTGTGACGTCAGAGGTCCCAAGGCTTGGCGACAAACTTGGCAACCATTTGGCGACTTGGCGACGAATTTGGCGACAAAATGGATAGTACCCGAAACATCGAGAATTTTCCCGATCCGTCCACTAGGAGCCGAGATCCAGCTAGAACGCTCCTGATTGGACCAGATGATGTTTAGCCCCGCCCTCCATCACTATATAAGGCAGGAGGCTGCGGAATCAATCGATCGGGCGAAGTCAGTCGAGTCGGATAAAGTCGAAGCGAAGCAGCGGAGAAAAGGGAAAGTAGATCTGAAGAAGAATCCAGTGGAGAAGCCGAAGTGCGGCAGTGGAAAGAAGCCGAAGCTAAACGGCCTAGTGTTCAACGAAGAAGACAAGTAGTGCTGTGGAATATAACGAGAAGACCTAGATAGATAGAGGTCTTGAACTGTGGAGTCCTGAACGGAGGACTGCTAATCTCTGTGTAGCATATACTGACGAGCCTGTGTCGTGTGTCGTAGCCCGTTGTGCCGTCGTCGGGAACGGAGCTGTCCCGAACTAAGGAGTAGTCCCGTTGTACGAAGTAGTGAGTCGACAGCAGAGGCAAGAAGAGACAAAGGAATAGTTCAACCTGTTCTGGAGAGACCCAGGAAGTGTAAAGTGAATCCCATAAAGATTTCCTCTCCGGCTGAATCCTGTCTGGCCGCTCTGTGGACATTGTCACTACGGAATTTCTGCCTGTGGACTACTATCTGCATTGTGTTGTCCTGTGTATTCGTCTCGGCTGTAAATAGTTATCCTGTACATAGTTGTGTTGTGAATATTTGTCGTCTGTGTGCTGTCCTGTCCCCTTTCTGTAAATAAACGTCTGTGTTGTGTTCGGCAACTAAAGTACTGATCATTGTTCTGTGTGAGTCATCATCATCTTTAACACCATACACAACCACTATATACTACGAGGTAAAAAAGAACCCGACGGATTTTTAGGATAATAGAAGAAATCCGTAACAATAATCATCGAAAGTATAAAAAATATTTTCAGATCTATTTATCGCGTCTATTAAGCGCCAAATAACTCGCTAAGGAGACGCAACAGATTCAGTAAAGATACTAAATTCAAGATAGATGTTAATATTTGGTAGCTATTGTACGTAAATGCAATGGAAGTCTTTCTCTGAGGTAAAAGTTTTGTTAGAGAGTGTGCGAGAAAGTTTTAGGGGAGCCTACCCTATAACTAAACATTTCATAATTTTTTTTACAGTTATTTCCCAAAAAATTATAGTACAAATAATTTTGCAACAATTTTTAATCTTTTTTTTGAAAGATTAAAAATAATATTTTTATTTTTGATTCAATTGTTCGAGTGCTTTTTACTTTTTCATAGACAAAAAGATAGTATGTAGCAGATATCACGGATTTTGAATTCGAGATTTTGAAGATTATATGTGTTTGATTCTCTTATTCCGAAAAACGAGTTTTTAGAATTCTGACTATTTATTTCTCAACGAACACAATAATTCTCAGTCACACGCTTGGGACTAGATGTAAAGATGGAACTCTCTCTCTCTTTATATATATATATATATTAGTGTATTTATTACAGAGTATGAAAGATAGTTTCGGAGAGACCAGTCCGATGGCTTCCCTTACTTTCGTTCTATTTTGAGTATTTTTTTATTTAAATTAATTTGTTTTCTAATTGCAATGGCATAGTTTTAAATCATTTTTTCACTCTTACCCTGGCATGTTTGACATTTTATAGATCTATTTATTCTCAATGGAGATAGATACACAATGTCAATATTTTCATAACCTTTTTAATGGTAACAAATTAAAGTTGACTCCAAAGCAATGACGATATATTATAGTTCATATGAGAAAGAATTGTAATAAATAAAATAACAAAGGTATAAGATAAATAAAACTAAATTGAAAGGAAAGAGTATCAAGAAATAATTTGTGAATACTAAAATGATTAGAATTATTATTGAGATAAAAGAATATTATGAATGAAATTAGAATAAAAACCATTCTGAAGTTTAATACATAAATAAAACTGTTTCATTTTTATTTATTAATTTCCGATCATTTTATTAAATTCTTAATCCTTAACCAACTCTTTTTTTTATTTTTTTTATTAATTTGTTGATGAGGAAGAGCAACTTATGCTTTACTTCAGCATAAAGATAATTAAATAAATGTTTTTAAAAAGGAATAGAGCTTTTTAGATGTAGATAGACGAATAAAAACTTTAAATAATGCATATATATATATATATTCCTTTATCAACTTCTTTAAGAAATGTATAATTGATAAGTGATTTTTTTTTGTATGCACTAATTTATTTAAAAAATTCAAATGTTATTTTTCCTAGATAAAGTTAATTTTAAAATTCTATTTCTATCCACACACTTTTTTTATCCACCTTCTTTAAATATCATTTATATGTAAGAAGAAAGAATATTTTTTATAATTATAAAAAACTTTTTTTATTTAGGTGTACTGTTATTACTAAAGTTTAACGAAAAGTTCCTACTGAAGATATTCCTAACTATTTACGTCAGTTTTAAAATTTTACATTGCACATTTTTAAGTTACAAATTTAATTAACAAACAAATAAAAATTTAGTCATCAACTTTATGGGTTAAACTTTCGAAACACGTTACCACGAGAAATTTCGAACTCATTAATCATCAAAAACCAATCAATCATTCTGGCATTTGACTGTTAGAGAAACAAGCTTGACATTTAAGAAGATAATAAGCTAAAAAATTTAATAAGTAAATAACATTTGTAATATTTCATTCCTTATTCATATGCCTGTTATAATTAGAATTTCATTTAGAAGCATATTTTAATATTTATTTTTTCTTTCAGGTTTGTTATTGATTTGAACTGATGCGACTCATTTTATGGATGAAGTGAAACATAGTGTGGCCCCGAGTTTCTCGCCAATATGGCAACCCAACGGAACGTTCTTCTAGCAACCCTAATTCTGTTTTTTTTACTACGTTTTACAATAGTTGAGTTGTACATGGACTACTACTATTTTATGAAAAATGTTAAATAAAAAATATCGATAAAAGATTTTAAATTTCTTCTATATTATAAATGAAAGTTTTTTTTAACAATTAACAAGAAATACAATTCTGTTTAAAAAAAAAAAAAATACGAATAGGAAATATTTGTTTTCAATTGTTAGTATGCGCTTTGAAAAATCGTCTGAAATCGTAATTTAAGAAATCGTTTGCGTTCTCACATTAAAAGATTTGCACACACACATGTGGAACATTTTTACTTTCTCTAATTGCGCATCAATCCATTTCTCTAATTGCACATCTATCTATTTCTCTAATTGCACATCAGTCTATTTCTCTAATTGCACATCTTTTCTATTTCTCTATTTGCACATCTATAGAATGAATTTCACGTTAGTTTATCCAGTTTACTTTTGGCAGAAATACAGCAAAATCAGAATAATAGCTTAAGTTTTGCCCGTTTATGTATTTAGCGTACGAGTAGCTAACAAACAGTGTTGTTGCTTATCCGCCTTGGATTGAACTCCAATTCAAACAAAGTCCAAGACCGGGTAAAGAGATGGGCAGTAGTTTCTGTGGGTAAAGACTTCTGAGCAACCGAGTGCAGAAGTCTGTTGCTATTTGACAATAGATAGGATCGAATAACCTGAATTCGTGATCTTACAGATGGTAGCCAGATGACATGGCCACAAGACTAAAAGTGATCACTCAGTTTTGAGGATGTCATCTGACTTATAAAGCTTCCACAACAAGTATGACTTCTAGCGCATATGAAGATGGCAATCACTTGCACAACTCCTTTTTACAGGGGAGTTCTTTCACGAACCTCACATAGAGAACACAGGGTAAAGAACATTGCTCAAACCATGACGTCAAACCAGGAAGCTCAGATCATGGGGAAGATGTGTTATCCCTAGGTTAGGATGTAGGCGTATAGTAAAGTTCCTTCCTCTCACTCCACGAGTATTCTGTATTCTTTACCTTCAAGATGACTGCTGTCGCGTTTAATTCATTACCTTGTGGCAATATCTGAATCCACTCTAATCTTTTTGATCATCTATTCTCGTAGTGCACTTGGTATCGAAATAAGTACATGAACAAATCATATTCTTGATTATTGTATTAGCTTTATATTTACAAAATATATACATAAAAAACATTCGACGATATTAAGTCCGTTCATGGCGAGCAACACCACATTCCTGCCGTGTCTCTAGTCCTTATCTCCTCTGTCCGTTTTAGTAGCGTCTCACCCCCTCGGACAGCACGTGACCTTTGTCCGGACAGGTTTGAAACCTTCGTTGTTGAGAGTCGAGGACGTATCAAACATTGGTATCTTTACACGTATCTTTACATTGGCCTTACACGTATCAAACATTGGTATCTTTTTGCTTTTCGCTTCTTTACAATGTGAATTTCAATAATATAAGTAACAGAAAAAAAAATTCCACTCCTAAATCCTCATTAGCATCATAATTCTTGCACTCAAATCTTGAATGGCTTATCCAACTCACATTATAAAAAGAAACATTTCCTAGAGGAAACAGTAAAATTTTTTTTCTGATGCAAAAGTTGCATTTTTAGTTTTATTTTAAATCTGAAATCAGTTACACAAGACTATATCAATGGAAAACTCTCTTATGAACGACACGGTAATTGAATCTCGCCCAACACAGCGACGTTATTTAAGGAGAATTACACTCAATTTTCAAAGCAGTGGCAGCAACAACAACGCAAACGAATAATTTAATTAAAGCAGTGAGGGAATTGAATCAAATCAAAGAACTTTATTTTTCTCGTGATTCTGGAAAAGGGCTCGGTGAAACTCAGAAGAATGTTTTTCTTAATTAACGGTTGCAGTTAATAAGGAAGGAATGAGGAGCGAAGAACAATAGAAACTTGTTAATAATATCAAACGAGTCAAAGTCATCTGCGATTTGTTTTAATTAAAGCAGGCTTGGGGGAATTGTTTGGAATTATTTAATGACTTCTGCGAGGGAGTCTTGCCTTGTGATGAATAATGTTATGTTTGATTGCTTCTGGAATTAAAATGGATTAGATGAAGTGATTATCATTGCTTAAAAGTAGAGTCCCGGATGGAACGTTTCTTGCGGAAAGCATAATCCCCACCAAGCCCGGGAGTTGCTGAAAGAAAACACTCGATTCTAGCGTAGGTGTCGAATGGTAGAATGTTTACAGATCGAATGTTTTCGCTATTGCATTACCACCCGCAATAAATTGGAACGAGACGATTAAGTTGAATTTAATTGTTTTGTAAACAGTCTTCTAGATAATGGTTGAAACATATATTAAATCGAAATTGCTGATGCTTAATATCTTCTTAAATGCCAGTACTTAAATCTTCGCATATTCCATGCATGCTTTCCAGTTGGGTATAGTTTACGCATATTCCTTATGTTGCAAATTCAGTGTGATGATCATTCTAATTCCTATTGATCTGAGAAAACGAGCCAAATACAAGATATAGTTTTGGTCATAAACTTTTGTTAATCTAACCATAGCTTGGCTTCATGATAAAGAGGAAGTGCAACATCTTTTATATCTCAAAGAGGTTTTGCGTCTGAGATAGAAATTAATTCCAATATTTAGGGATAAATTGCTTTTATTGGGGACTTTCAAGGGAATTATTCAAACGTGACTAACCAATGGAAGCCATTGCTAAAATATATGTATATGAATCTTTCCATTTTCAGTTCTCATCCTTATAGGAAAAACAAGCTCTTTCAATGATTCTCGATCAGGAATTTGAGAATCTTTCAGCCTGTTTTTGCTGATTATAATCCTTAGAATCCCAAATTATCAACGGTTCAAAAGTTTTATAGACCTCGTCCTATATGTATGTACAATAATTTGCCCATAGATGAGCCATCTAGCTCAAAAAAGCTGAAAATAATAGCAATTTATATTTTGTGTTATTTTAAATTATGTTTTGTGTATTATGTTAAATTTATATTTTCTTATTTCATCTCTTGAATCATTCACTTCAAGTTCTTTAAGATTGATGACAGAAAAATAAATCAAATTAGGACAGTTAGCATTTGAATGACATTAATAAAAAAGGTTTTTTTAATAGCAGAAATTGCATAGGAATTGGGGAGTTAAAAAGCAATCTTCAACTCTTGAATTAGTTTACTTTTTATATGAACACGTATTACCACATTTAAATAAATAAATAAAAAAAATTGAATTTTCTTTCTTTCCATAATTTGTAATCATTCAAATAACCCTAGACTAAAATGTAATGGCTTGAAAAAAAACTGATTAAATAAAAAGGAAACAAATATTTATTGCTAACCCTAACTAAAAATACACAACTTAAACAAAAATTCAGAAGCTACTTTATTAATTTTTAAATGCATTTGATTATAATTATATATTTATCTAAATGTAGAAATACAAATCATGCTAAATATTTATTTTTCATCAAATGCTGAATTATATAATATCAATAAAATCATTTCCTACGGTCACTTCTATATTCCATATTTTATTGGTTCTATTTAAAGGTTGGAAGAAATTGGGAAATACCAACTTAGGTGATAAATAATCGACCTTTATCTTCCAGTTCGCAATTAATGCCTGTTAACAGCTCATAGATTAGAACCCATAGATTTCTTGAGTCTATTAATGTTTTTTCTGCTATGCCCTACGTCATCGCTTCTCAATTTCCCCCTATATTCCGTACTTGCTTAGTTAGTCTTTATATTTAAAACTGCTTTCTATTGACCTCTCCCCTCCCGAACCCTCCATCCATATATATTTTTTATTAATAATTTTAATTGTTTAGGATAACCTCAGAGTCAAATGATTCGAATTAACTTAACAATTGGTGGATATATTTTCGCTTCTACATTTCATGTAACGTTGTTAGTTTCATGTTTTGATAAATAAAACAGCATTCAAATAATTTCCTATTATTTTATGGTAAGAACTAAGAATTATTGATAATAATTTATTCAAATGAAGACGATATGAATGTAATTCTTGTATTTTTATGAACTATAATCAAATGAAGACACATATAATCTGAAATATGTATCTGCTACAAGCTATTTTATAATATTTACTTATGTGACCGAAAGGGCGCCAAAATTCTAATTCTGTCAGGGTAGACTATTAAAATCAATATATCATGCCAATTTAGTTAAAAAATACATTTAATGGCATGATTTATTAGGTTGTTCGGAAAGTAATTTCGTTTTTTCCTGACAAAGGATTTAATTGCATTTTTCGCACCCAATTTCATACTTAAACCGCAAAATCATTTTATGTTTTAAGAGCTGATATAGCAAGGCTTGAGTGTGAAAAAGTGCAGCTGATTCTTCGCAGTAGTTTTTGGATGGTGCCCTTTTAAATATGGAGAGCAATAAACAGCATTTTCGTCATTTTTTTTCTTTTTTGCTATAAAAGGTAAAAATGCTGTTCAAGCCAGAAATAAATTAGCCAATATGTGTGGAGAAGATGTGTTAACAGTACATCAGTACCAGAACTGATTTGCAAAATTTTTCCTTCAAATGAGGAGGCCAAAAACCACCTCGATGAGTTTTTTTTTTACAGCAAAGACCAAAACTTTTATGAGCGTGTAATCATGTTACTACCAAAAATATGGCAAAAGGTATTAGACCAGAATGGCAATTTTATAATTTAATAAATAATTTATTCATTAAACGAAAATTTCTTTTCATTTTGACAAAAAAATACGAAATGACTTTCCGAACAACCCAATACATGGGGACAAAACTATTTAGGACTATAACATTCAACATATGTGCATTAAAATAATACTCGGGGGCTACATCATGCTTTACGTTCGCTTCCAAGACATGGACAGATCGTTCATGGCAGCGGCCGATAGAGGGCCGAGGGAAACAATTACGGTTACACTTTTAATAACCGAAGACGAGAAGCTCTTTCTACAAATTCTTTGTTTGTGAGAGGTATTAAATATTCCATTGCTTTTTTAATTCTTTGTATTCTTCATGGTACAATTAACAGTAAAAGAGCCAAAAAACTTGCCAAATATAGCACTAAAACCAAATTGACATTGCAACCCTATGAGCTCAAAGAAAAAAAACAAGTATCTGTTTACTCTATTTATATTAAAAGATGCCAAAATTATTGACTTTAAAGATGAAAAAATAAATAAATATCGAAGATATCAAAGTTATCACCAACGAATATCCAATCCTTTACCCTTAATTAATAAGTAATTTTTTCATTCGTTATAAAAATAAACACATATTTCTTTACTAGTATAATTTTCGAATTTTAGCTTTTTAAATATTTCTTCACAGAAAAATATCCCATAAATATTCTTTCCCTTTTAAACACTCATTGTTTGAATTTTTCATCTTGGTCAACATTATTTTCGCGGACTTCTAAGCATTCCTGAAGGGTGTCCCCAGGCATTAAATCTGCCCAATTTGGAAACTTCTACTCTAGGGTAACGTTGGAAATACAAAGGAGTGTATTTCCTTAGAAGAGGGAATTAAACTCAAATGGAATCATAGTTTAAATAAACAAAGTTTAAATTCATATGGAACTCAAAAGATAAAATAAAAAATTAAATTCTTATAGAAATTCAGTATGTATTTCATTTGTTTCGAAAACTTTATGAATATAGCAGTAAAGTTACTATTTTCTTCCTGATGGTATCCCATATCTTCTACTCTCTTTCCTACTTCGAGGGATATATGTGGGATTCGCAGCGGTTTTTAGCAAAATTGACATAAGACGAATCTCATTAATAGTTGATCTGACAGTGGCCTTATTTTCTTTCATTTGTTCGTATCGCTATCAGCGTCCAAATAAGAAAATAACTTCATAATCCTCTTTCCGAGATTTCTTCACAACTGGATGACAAATATTTGCAAAATCCAAATATTCCGATTTCGCCTTCATATCTGAACAGCACTATATCTTGATTACATGTGGTTAGATAGTATTTCGATATGTATGGAGAAAAGGGAAGACAAGAAAAAAGTGTTTTCTTCTAAATATTTAAAAATTTTAAACCTTGTAACAAATTCAGTTTTAAAAGTTTAAATTTTTCCTCTTCTGTTTATGATACACAGCAGTTTCCTCTAAACTGTTCTGCATTATTCTTTTTATTCTCTACTAGCCGCCTTTGGCGACCAACTGGTTAGCCATGAGTAATGCGTTTTGAAATTTTCAATTAAATCACATATTCATTAGCCTTGAAGTAATTACGGGCATCGATTGGCCTGAAATTAATATTTTCTTTAAGATGATGGACGGAAAGGTCTAAGAGAACACGTTTTCCTAATATATATTCTGTTATATATTCTTTCATTTTTATAAATCAGTCAGTTTTAATGATTGGTTTAGAAGACGGATTCATGTAGCAACTTCTATTTAAAATATTAATAAAAATATTTTGTAAAATATGGCTCACAGAGCAAAGTATGAAGAAATCTAAAACTCATTATTCATAAATGCATTGTTTGATTCAAGCGTTTACCCTAAATAAAGAAGATTTGTTGAATAAACCATTTAGATATTGCAAACGATTATAGAAACCTTTGCTTGGCATTTATTTTTTTAGAAAATATCACGTTTTATGTTTCTTTTATTTTATCCAGTCACGAGCTAAAAGTTGCGTTTCTTTAGATTTGATTTGCGATAATATTTTTTTTTATATTTGAACTTCCGTCATTGTTTTCTTTTATTTTATCCAGTCAAGTGCTCAAAAAAAAAAACACGGTTAAAATATTTCTTTAAAAATTCATTAAAATTAGAGGCTTAAGTTATACTTTAAAACACTGATACCATTAGAAAGCTAATTTTTTAATCTTTAAATTGATGTAAAAATCATGTTTGTGCAACAATATTTTCGGAAGTTATAGCGGAAACGCGTCTAAATTTCGCTTAAATTTTAACTAATTCAAATTCTAATTAAAAAATTCGAAACAAAGGGCTCCGAGGTGCAAATTTCCTACCCCAAAGTATACATGTACCAAATTTGGTAGCTGTAGGTCGAACGGTCTGGCCTGTAGAGCGCCAACACACACACATTGAGCTATATTATAAGTATAGATATAGATTAATTTGCTGATGTTACGTGCTGGAAATATAGATATCAGATAGGTTTAATGGAATCTCTACCAAATAGAAACATTCTTTTTTGAAAATATTCTTTTTTATTTAAAGCAGAAAACTGATTATTTTTACAACAATTCAATTATAAATAAACCGATACTTATTGAAAATATATGCTTTTTGCATAAGAAAAGTAATTGATTATCAGTTACGATTATCTCACAATGGCAGAAAATGTGGACTTTCAAAACATTAAAACTGAAAATTACAATGGAAGAAAAACACATGATGAGGGATGTATTCTAGTGTAGGTTTACATGCTTGTGTCAATGCTATTAGATGATAAATTGTCTTTCGATGGCATTATGCGTCAATTTATTTCTTTAAATATTTAAAAAAACAGTTTAAAATTTTCAATCCAAAATTATCATATAAACATGGTCCTTTCTTATCCCAAAAACAAATATACGAATTTAATTTCACCATTTTTCACTTCTGTCTTAGCAAGTTTTAAAATTACCACCCCGAAAACCAGATTTAAATAGCAGCCATTTATGCCTACTGTTCCATTTTTGGAACACCCCTCACATAAAAGTTAAAAAATTAATTTATATTTTATATTATTAATTATATATATATTATATTTTATATTATTATATTATTAATTATATATATATATTATATTATATATTTTTTTACCTAACATATAGAAATTTCATGCAAAAATTCCAATTTTTTAACCTTAGGAAAAAAGGGTTTAAATATATCTAGAAAATTATAGCACAAAAACATGAAAACTAAAAAGGTATTGAGATGCTCCATAAGCAATTGAAATAAGTCGGTGTTTGCAATTTAAATAGAAATTTTTATTTCAATTGTGTAATAAATTCTGATAATTAAGACATAAATTAGTGCCGATAGTGAAGCAAAACATTTCAGACACATATTTTAGTAAATATTAACTAACACCATTTTTTATAATTGTTGTGTTATTAATACGATTTTTAAAGAGAAAAAAATCTACTGCATCAAAAAGGTTTCAATTTAAAGTTTCCGCCTCCGTTGAAAACAGTTGTTCTTGACCATAAAGGCGAATTATTTTTTGATTGTTAGTTTTTGTTTAGGCTTTCCTCTTTCCAAAACAGTTTATCTTTTCTGGGAAAAGGATGACCAGACCTATCATCCAGGAGAATTTTAAGCAAAAAATATTTTTCATCAAAAATTTGTCTTTCACTTCAATTTTCTCAAAACATTAATTTTCATAAAAATTCTCCACCATTAACATGGTATCTCACACTCTGATAGATGTATTTGCATAAAAATTTCAGCGCTTGTTTCAAATAATATGAGCAATGAAATGAACCAAAATGTTTATTTTTGGTGAAATACGTTTTCATTTATTGGTGTTTTTAGAAGAATCGAGTTGTGAATTTATGGAAAAAATGCATATGTACGCATATGTTTAGCTATCACTTCTTTGCATCACAAAAAGTTTTTTCGATTTTGGTTCACTTCATTCATCGTTATATTCTATAACTTGTGTACAAAGAAAAATAGGATGGCTACATTACCATTTTGTGTAGAGTGTTAACCGTTTTTTTAAAAATTTCATTAAAGTTTCCTATTTCTCAAAATGTATTATATTTTCTAATAATGCTTTTGAATTTATAGTACTTTATATTATAAGTGACAATACATCTAAAAACCATGGTTTAAAATTTTTTTTAAAAAATTTAATTTTTCAAATTTTTTTCATCGGATATTGTAGGATACCTTAACAAGACAAATTACCTTTTTTCATTAAAAAAATTCAAATTCTGTTTTGTAGCGATATAGTAAAATAAAAAACTAAGTAAATTAAAGAAAATAATTTTATCAGTTTATACGCATGAAATTTAAGTCAGAAAAATCAAGACGAAGTTGTTTCAGCATTTCCTTCAATAAATGTCTAGCATATTTCAACGAGCGCAAGAATTAGACAAGAATTCGGAGAACTCAAATTATCGATTTT